>JAODTK010000555.1:0-550000 GCA_026419785.1 Sclerodactyla briareus
GGGCGACAACTTCACATGTCTTGTTAAGCCTCAACTGTCGAAATAATCTTACAGTATTGGCTTGGAAGTGAAACTTAAGAATAATGTGGAGGATCAAATTTTGCCCTTTAAAAAAAACAAGTGCAGTCGGAACGTCTTGGTACTGCGGACAGCAAAGTTTCCCGTGGCAACTCCCTGCATGTTTTTTTCGCCCGGAATCTCACATTATTGTTTGCTCCATTTAAAACTGACCTCCTACTGACATCTGTCATAAACATTAATGACTTGGAACAATTTCTACACATTGGCCTAATATTTGACTATCAGTGCTCAGCACAAGTATGCAGCACAGCTCATGCGCTAACCTGTGGCAATGAATCATTGACACACACTTCACCACAGGAATAATATCTGACATTGTTGACAACTCCGGAGTTGAACCACTCCACAAGTTACCATTAACCTCCTTTTAGGTGTTGTGGGGGAGTGGGATTTCCCAAGCCCCCATTTGCCAATGAAGCTCCTTGCCCTCACATTTTCTAGGTTAACCTATGAGACCTGGACGGAGATGTACTGTAAGACAAATCCTGCAGAGGTGGGACTAAGGTAAACTAGGGCAAGATGTGATGACAGAAAAATCATCTTCCCCATAGACTTCTGAAAGATAAACTGCTCCTCAGAGGATGTAGTAATGTACAAACTTGTCGGGCAGTCAGAGAGCTCAATTAAAGTTGGAAAAATTGGATTATTATTTGGATTTAATTTAAAATCATAATAAACCATGCAAACATAAATGTACTTATGCTAGCCAGTAGCCAGCTCCATCCACCTAGCCCAGTTTCAACCTTAATCGCATGTATGGTTTTAGAATTTATGAAATGAACTGACGAGCAACCAGTGACGAACTAACGAACTAGCGAACAACGACTGACGGAAGACATGATGAACTTGTCAGCTGCTCTCCCCAAATCATAGAATTAATAATTATATTTTTTGTCAGAACTCCCGTTCATAGTGGTTAAGTATTTCTTGCGTTGCCCTCATTCGAGGAAGGAGAAAATGTGTGACTGCCCATGTAAACTGTAATTCGTATTTGACAGCTAGAGAAACATAATCTTCAAGGTAATCTAATTAACATAGTACCTGATGTTGTGGCTATAGAGTACATCTAGATGGGAATTGAAGAGCCATCTAACAGGATTCACTAAGTATTCACGTCCTTGGCATTGCCCTATTCGGGTATTGAATCCGATGACAGCCTTTAAGGGAAATCTGTTAGCCATTAAGAATACAACATCATAATGCAGGTGTCCATGTCTATTGGTGCAGGCCATTTTATTAATGCACGTGAATGAGTAATGATGAGTAATGTGGTAGGTTATGAGCATTATTGGCCCTATAGTATGACAAAGGACAAAACTCGGGACTTACAGCAGTTTCTGTCTTCAAGAGGAAAATAGCCAAAAACTTCCCAACCAGTTTACTTCTGTTCTCTAAAGTGCTCACAAATTCTATGCCCCCTACTAACGACCCATACTCCCGCTGCCAAATTCATGGTTCCAGGATGGGCATGTACGGGGTCGATGCTGACATTCAAGAATTGGTGATACCACATCAGCCTAGAACACCATTTAATCAATCAGCGGCCTATACCCACCATCTAATACACAAAGCCAGACCACCACACCTGTAGCCATCATCCTACTCATACAACCTAGGGGGGGGGGGAGATACCCATCAGCACCGACCGACAAATCTACTACCATCAGCCCAGACCCCATCTAAATACCAATCATCCCAGAACAACCATCTAATACCAACAGCCTAGACCACCATCTAATACGATCAGCCTAGACCACCATCTAATACCACCAGCCTAGACCACCATCTGATACCATCAGCCCCTACCACCATCTAATACCATTAGCCAGAACACACTAATACCGATCAGCAGCTAGACCCACCCCATTTAATAAACCATCTCCAGAACCCCATCTAATACCATCAGCCTGGACCACCATCTATCCATCAGCCTCGACAACCATCTAATACCATCAGCCTAGAGAACGCACCACCTAATACCATCAGCCTAGACCACCAGCTAATACCATCAGCCTAGACCACCGCCTAAAACCTAAACAATCAGCCTATACACCATCTAAACCATCAGCCAAGAACAACCATCTAATACATCAGCACTATGCCACCATCTATACCAACACCCTAGACCACCACTGATCATCATCAGCCTAGACCACCATCTGATATCATCAGCCTAGACCGACCATCTGATATCATCAGCCAATAGACCATCATCTAATACCATCAGCCTAGACCACCATCAATACCATCAAGCCTAGACCACCATCTAATACGCATCAGCCTAGACAAGCCGCCTAATACCACATCCGTAGCCCACCAATCTATCCCATCAGCCAGCACACATCTACTACCAACCAGCCTAGCTAGACCACCATCTAATACCAACAGCCTAGACCACCATCTGATATCATCAGCCTGGACCACCACCTCCTAATACCATCACCTAGACCTCCATCTGATACCACCACTGAGACCACCACCTAAGCTGATTCCTTACCACTAATGTTGGGTTTGACATCCATGTCCTCTCCCAGTGTAGTATCAGCCCTCTTGGTGCAGTTGGGAGCAGAGAGTTACCCCCCCAGAATGTTACAGAATTTGATTTTTTTTACGCTGGGAATATCATCTAATGTATATCAAATTCAGATTCAGTAAGGGGAGCTTGCCTTGGCCATGGGAGGGGGTGAAGTGGGTGACACAATAAGGGCGATATATCACTTATTACAACAACGTTTTGGGTGACCTGTTACCAATATTGAATGAAGGCAGGAACCTCCACAACTCCTCTATGATCCTTCTTGACACCCCCCCCCCCCCCAATGGATAGTTGTAGTACACACCAGTTGCGTCAGATCTCCCTATTTACCCTGGCATCATCTATGGGCGTAGCTTTTCCCCCAATGAACACCATGTCCACTATCATTCTACTTTGTCTTTTGAATTTGCAGTTGGGTGAATCAACCAAGGCGATCGCCCCAGTGTCTCGCCTGGTTGCGCGATCATGATTTCTTCTATTAATCACCATGCAAATAATTAAAAGGCATTCCATATGTTTGCTCTAATATCCCAATACCTCTTAATATTTCAACATTCATTGCCATCATTGACTAAACCCCTTGAATCCTACCTACTGTACCCTCCCATTAAAAACCATACTTACTGATGTTAATAGTTTTCATCCTTCAATTATGTAATTGTCCACACAAATGTAAATGGACCCTAGATCTAATAAAGTTTATCCTATATTCATCAAGAGTAAGCCTTTATACAATCTACTACTACTTCCATCCATCAACTCCCTAGGGAGTTCACACCCACCCCTCTCACAGCCCCTGTCTAGAGTGGATCGCCATCTACTTAGGCTCCCTGGCACGAGTCATCAGCCCTACTGGCTGAAGTATGACTATATAAGTGATACAAAGTGAGTTCCCTCCCTTCCCCCATCTCACCCCACCAGAGCTACTACGGCAGTGACACCTGACCACCATTCATTTCTTTTGAATAGTGCCTGGTAGTAAAGTAAACAATGACTGAGGTGTTTACAACTTTATATGGTCAGTGTAGTGGCCAGAAGAGTTATGACAGGCCTGATGTGGAACCTCAATGTAAAAAGGCGTTTTGACAATGGATGAATCTCTGTCTGTCACAGATGGAATACTATTTAGGATGATGGAAAAATACATGCCTGAGTGGTTTGGAATGAGTAAAACCTTTTGTTATTGATAGCTTACTATAATAATAGTGGATTTAGCATCATGCTTTGTCAGCTAGGGTGCCCCAAGACTAACTGAAACCATTCTAAAAAGGTATCGTACAGTCTCGAGCTGTATGCGTATGTTATTATTTGAACCGTTTTTTGGTCCATAAGTGACCTTGAATGACCTTGGATGACATAACCGTTTTTCTTGAAAAATGTTAACCTTGAAAATATGCAGCATGTCCCATGACCATCCATTCAGTTATATAAACAACCGTCACTAAAAATGATTGCAGAAAGTTAATATTTGGCATTTCTTGACCTCTCGCATGAACCTTTGATGACCTGAACGGTTTTTAATATGAAAATGCTTGCCTCAATGTGATGCACCAGCCCAAAATCATTATGTCATCAGTACACACACCCCTATCAAATCGCCCAAAGGTATAAAATCACCCTTACCCCTGGAACTTTTAAGACCCGGTGTCAATTGAAGCGGGAGTTGTTTCGTCTATGTAGCAATATAGTACTATCACAATATCCAAAATCGCAGTTTTTATTTCTTTGGCCTGTTAACTCCTAAAATAAGCACATTTTCTTAAACTTGACCTTTGACCTTTTGACCTTGTCTATAGATTTTTTTTGAACTGAACCCAAAATACCATCACAAATCTCTAACGAGCACCCTACTGCAATTCATTCCAATTGTTCCTGGCCATTTTTAAAAAACAAAATTCAAAAATTTGTTTAATTTATGCACTTATTCACATTAAATGACCTTAATGACCTTTACACGGTTGTTGAATTCCTCGGGATCAAAGGTGTAACCATCTCCACCAAGTTTTCTGAGGATTCACAATGAACACGCCTATGTTATTTGCGAGAAAGCTAGAAATTAACTTTTGAACCTCTTGGGTACCGACCAAGTATGCGTCGATCGCAGCAGGGTTGGGTTCCCTCCATAAGCACACAAATGTCTATCACCTATCCCAAAATTACCATTTTTTTTTTTGCCCCTAACTCCTTAAATTAGCACATTTATTCAAGACTCAACCCTTAACCAACATGACCACTGACAGAGGTTCAAACTTGAGGTCAATGGTCACACACATGCAGGTCAACAAATTAGATCACAGGGTGAACCGTCCAGCGTCACAGAATTCCAATTCTCCGATTATGGCAGGAAAACAGTTTTTGACCCCTAAGTGACCTTGAATTGTGAACTTGAATGACATGGCAGTTTTTATGAAATTGTAATCTCCATGTGATACATCCACCTCTAGGAGCATTTTACATTCTGATGAACATGCCCAGTGCTATTGCCAAAAAGTTACTATAATCAGTTTTTTACCCCTACGTGACCTGTGATGACCTTCAATGACCATGACGGTTTTTATAAAAATTGTACTATCCATGGAGCATCACGCCTAGAAGCATATTGAATTTCAATGAAACTACGCCTACGGTTATCTTGCGAAAAAAGCTATTAAATTAAACTTGACCCCTTGTATACCAAGTATGCGTCCGACGAAGGGGAGTTGTTTCCTCCATGAAGCACACAAAGGTTACAACATATCAAAAATAACCAGTTGCTTTTTTTGCCCTAATTCCGTAAATAAGCACATTTATTCAAGATAAACCTTTAACCACATGAGCCACCCGACAGAGGTCAAATTGAGGTCAGAGGTCAAACAACATTTGCGGTCAACAAAATATATGACAATAGTGAACCTTCCAGCCTTCACAAATATTCAATTCTCCGATTTCCGGCCAGAAAACCGTTTTTGACCCCTAAGTGACCGTGAATGAACTTTAATGACATGGCAGGTTTTTGATGAAAATGTAATCTCCATGTGATACCATACACTCTAGGGAGATTTTGCATTCTGAGGAACATACCCAGGGCTTTGCCAAAAGTACTAAATTCAGTTTTGACCCTAAGTGACCTTGGACCTTCAATGACATGGCGGTTTTTATAAAAATGGTACTCTCCATTGATGCATCCACTCCTAGAAGCATATTGAATTCCAATGAACACGCCAATGTTATTGCCGAAAAAAGCTATAAATAAACTTTGACCCTTGTAACTACCAAAGTATGCGTCCGATCGAAGCGGGAGTTGGTTTCCTCCTAAAGCACACAAAGGTCTATCACATACCTTAAATAACCAGTTTCATTTTGTGTGCCCGTTACCTCTTAAATAAGCACATGTATTCAAGACTAAACCTTAACCCCCCATGACCACCCGACAGAGGTCAAATTGAGGCAGAGGTCACACCCACAGCAGCAACATTATATCACATGGTGAAAAACCTTCCAGCCTCACGACATCAAGTCTCGATTATGGCCAGAAAACAGTTTTTGACCCCTGAGGGACCTTGAATGAACAGATTAGTAAACTTAAAATGACCTCTGGGGCCCTCCTCCCTACTGTAAAATTAAGTGGGACTATAGATAAACCATCTCCACCAAAAAAAAAAAGTTTCGTCAAAACCCAACAAACTCAAAAATATCGCAGAAATATGCAAAATTAGACTACTAATTAGCATATACAATGCCAGGAATCTGATCGATTCGTGTATCGTCATAGTTGTTATATACCCCTGAATGCATCACAAATGAATCTACCGATCAAGAGATAACGTGTACACAAGCTTCGAGGCCAATTTTCATTAAATGCAAATTTATGCAAATGAGCTGGTCTTTGGACGAAAAGGGGATGCACATCGGCAAACTCTTCACCGCGCCCTCCCCAAAAAGGTCCCAGCATGGTGGCTTCCAGGTCAAGGAGAATTATAATCGGCACATATGGACAGAAGACGGACAGACAGACAGACAGAAGCACACACACACAACAAGTGACCACTATGGCTCTCCCTTTCTCTCCTCCGAACAAGGTTCAGGCGAGACAAAAATGGCCAGAGTAGTATCAGTGCGGCTTAAAGGAAAAATATTCCAGAATTCCACAGTCACCAGACGTTTTCAGTGAGGTGACTTTTTTTATATATATTTTTTTATGGAATACTTGCCGAGCAGAGGATCAATCCATCGCGGCCCAGCAAGGTGCAGACCTGGCCACTGCACCAGATTGTCACTGTGAATCCATCAGCAGGTACACGGAATAAGGCAAGACCTCTTTCTGGCGGATAAGCGCTTAACTGTGGGGTGGGGGGTAATCACACGCAGACGGCAACTTGCATCTTACCTACACCTCGTTTTGCCCTGCTCCAATCCCCTTTGTGCTGAGTCACCCAGCGAGAAGGCAACAGTTCCATTTTTAAAGTCTTTGGTGTGACGCCCGCCCGGAATTATCGAACCCGCGGTCTCCGGGGGAGGCCCCACGCTCTAACCACTGTTCCAACCACTCGGTTGTCACTGTACTCACAGTTGCGATGGGCGGGACTTAGTCTTCACTTCATGTTATAGAGGGATTTGTGCATGGTTCCGAGGAAGTGATCGGGTCCTAGAGTTCACTGACCATTACTCTGCATAATTAGCAAATAAATTAGATTATTCAATTAGCACTTTAACACTGAAAATCTAATCAGTTCATCTACCTTTATATCCTTCCATTTATGGCCAAAGCCAGTCACCATAGCACCTCAATTCCATCCGTGCTCTGCTCTTCCGCTAACGGCCCTGAACAATGTATTACTGAGATAGGCTTATTGCCTTACTTAATTAGTGACTTTTTGTTGCCCAAAATCTAATCAGATCGGTGTACACTCAACTCTGATACTACACACAAAATGTCATCGAAATCGGTCTTACTGTTTCGAGGAAATCTGCTATGAGGAGAATGGGACACACACGCACACACACATACAGCACACACACGTAACGCACACACACACAACAAAGTGAGTGATCGCTAAGTTCTTATGAACTTTGTTCGAGCAAAAAAATTGTTGAAAGATCAAAGGTCAAAATTCCTAATTCCATGGAATAGGTCCCTTGTGGCTAAACATAAAATTTTTTTGCAACCGGCTGTTTTTTTTCACATTGAAACACTTGTGAGGTGTTTACCGCTGAGGTTTCTGCCAAATTGAGGAAATTACCTCTTCTAGAGTGAACCAGTTAATCCTTTCTTGAAAGCAATAAAATCCTGACTCGAGAATATTTGAAAGGATGAATATCAATGATAGTGGAAATGGATGCTATTAATTGATTACCCCATTTATAAGAATTACTTCAGTCTCTATAATATACCACTCAAGTATCTTTATCTGGAGAACAATAGAAATGACCATGTCAATCACCTCAAAGACCTTGGCTTGAAAAATTGTATATATGATGTACCATAAGAATCTATTCCACAAAATTGAAAATTTTAGCTGATTTTCTCGTTCAACAGATTGTTTCCCTTTCAATGACCGCCACATGTAGCAATTATTACAGAGGAAGTACGTTTTTGAGCACCTCGTGAATGGAGAATGGAGAAGCGATGAGAAATGATGGTATCTTTCCATACTCAGAGAGGGACTGTTCTCGAGTGCACTGGACATTCTTCTAGGGTGATCAGAGAGGTCTTATCATCATGGGCGTGTACATCCCCATGGATGGTCCCATCCAATACTGTCAAATTAAAGGGTAAAAAACTGTTTTCAGAGTAATAATATTATGATTACGTTATTTATTTACAAAACATTCGCAGAGTGAAGTGAAATTATAATGAGGTTAAGGTGACCACCTCTGTGCCTAAAGAACATGCCAAGAGGTTTGGTAGTAGCTCGCAGTTAGAAGGACTGCAGATGTCAGTGGAAAAGGTGAGTGAATCGGCGCAATAAAATTCATTGTTATCATTGAAACTTTCTGGCACTATTATGATATAAAATAGTTGCAGAAGCCAGAAAAGTAATGAAATGTTCAACTTACCAGTTTGTCTTCATATTTGTTCAAGTTATCACTGCTGGTATACCCAGTAATGTACAACAGTGCCTGCCAAAAGAAGGAATAGGGATACATTTGGGTTGCTTTAAGGAGTATACAATTGATAATTAATCAGGGGAAGAAATGAATTACCTTGCAAGAAGCCCAGAGTCTTCCAGTGTAAATTGCACATAAGGTGAAATTTGAAGTGAATATTCTTGCCAAAGCTGGATAATTAGGAAGCGCATAGATTGATCTACTAGAAATATTTTCACAAGATCATAGGTGTAATTACATAATATTTTGCAACCACCCTGCTTATCCATCTACAGGATTGCAAATAATGTATTTGACAGGCCGAACAACGGTCGGCTTTGCCTCAAGCTCGGCTTCACCTTGTCCGTATTAGCTGAATTTGAGTTTTACTTTTCAATACATGATGATGATGTGAAAAAGTCTTACAATAGCGCATTATCCCATTAAGTAGATCCCACAACCTGGTGTGTAGACAACAGTAGTCATAAAAAATCCGTGGATACTTGACTTGATCGTTGGCTAGTCGATACAAACTGAAAGCAATGAGTCTATCCACATTTAGCAAGTTTCAAGTCGTCTCTCCAGACCGCGGCTACGGGTTTCTGCCAAACCAGATTTTGGTGCCATGAGACAGGCAAGTTATTGTTGAGAGCTACTTGTAGTTGTGTTGTACCGTGTTGTAGGGCTTAGGGCGGGACGAAACAATGAGAGAACTACAACATTGAACAAAGGGCGGGATGGTCCCAGCTAGTATCTGTAGTGTAGGTCACTAGGCCATGGCTAGATCATAGGTTGTCTCTCTGAAAAAAATGTTAGGGGGGTGATTATTTTTTTTTTTCATTGAAAGGCGGAGACAAAGGGACCCTAGCCTATATGAGTCCAGCAAGGGTGCGGACTCGGATGACCGCACCAATATTAATGGATGCGGAAACCTTCACAGAGTACACGGGAGACAAGGCGACTCTCCTGCGGTACTCAATGTCAAGGAGGGGGTCAGTGCAATTTTCGAAGCCTACCCCAATTCTTCCCTGTTTTCCGTCTCTCAGCTGAGTGCATTTTCCAAAGCCTTTGTAGTTATACCCTGATAAGGATGCAAACCCCGGTCTTCCGGGCGAAGGCCGACGCTTACCAATTGTGCCAACCATCGAGTAAGTGAGGGCAGTATTCAGGAGGAATACGTAGGTCTATCTGTACCTGTACCCTCCACCAGGAATGTGACTCGCTCATCCTTCCAGAAGACCAAGTCCAGCTTCTGCTGAGGTACACGGCCCTTCTCCAAGGTACGAGAACCTGTCGGTGGCTACCATGTTTGATGAGGAGGCAGGGAGGAGGGGTTCATAGGATCACCTGAAATGAAATACAAAACCATCAGAAGTGGTCCATGTTTGATTTGGGGAGACCTACTAGCTTTGGTCGGTAGCCCTCGTTGTAAGCACAAGTTCGAATCCCACTGGAAGCTGAACAAAAATTTAAATTAGGGCACCGATGCATGGTGCTGTAGCAGGTTCCAGCATTTCGGGGAGAAAGAAGTCCATGATATTTTCATTATGAAAGTCAGGATTGGAAACGTAACTTATTCCCATTTCAGACAGAGGAACCAGTACAGTACTGAACCACTTGAAACACATTGCCACCATAGCAACAATTTTCCATGTTTTGTCTTTGTTACTTAGTCTTGATTTATAATCCATACAAAATACCCTTGATAAGAACACCCCTTGGGGACTGCTTGACCCAGGACCATAGATGATTTTGACCGGGAATTCCAGAAAACACCACACCATATGCAAATGTGTTAGAGCTATGAATTGGCCATCTCCAATCAGAATTGTTAATTTCAAAGAAAATGTAATGCCCCTAAATGGAGATTTGCATTTTCTCTCATACGACTATGATCCCCTCCACCATAATAGCTCGTTATGGAACCTCAATGACTTTTCCTAAGGATCAGAGTGGTCTCACTCGTCAATAACATGGTACCCCATTTATGGAAAGAATAAGCATACCAATTGTCCATGAAACACTGCCCAAGTATCAGTTATTCCCACCTATCGATAGGAACTAGATGGGGATTTCGACGCATTTTTACAAACAAAACGCTCATTATGCTCCGTTATGTCCTTTGACCTCCATCACGGAATACACCATAGGGTACCACTAGTTCCCATGATAACACTGACGACGGTAACCCAACTCAATATGCGGGAGGAGAAGCATTCGTAGATTTGCAGGTCCTTTGAGTAGTTTGTTTTGGACATGATAGCCTCCAAGATGCCCCTCACCGATGTCTAAACAGCTCAACTCCAAGAACACGTACCTGTAGTCTCATAGTCCAAAATAACACGGACCAAGTATGATGGGCAATTTAAACTTCATTGTTTGACCTTGAAGAGTCAGAGATGTGCCATGTGCCAATAATATTCTGTTCCAGTTTGGTCAACACCTGTCATGGAACCAGCATTCAAGAGCCCAAGAAAGACATATTCACAGACTGGTAAATGGATACGTAAATTTTCCACAATTCCCCCTTTCTTCAAACATTACCTTGCCCTGCACTATAAAAAATAGGGTCTGTACTACTATCCTCCCCTTAATGAAGCCTGTATACCCAACTCCCAACCCACCGTGGACCACTTCTCGACTTCAAGATTTTCAGACTTTCCTTCTCTTAACCTCAGATGACTTTGATATTACCCTTAACCTACCTGACCCCAAATGATAAGGATCCTGTATTCATTACAAAACTCATACACAAAATCTGAGCTTCATCCACCCAGTGGGATTGAGAATATCATGTTAACAGCTGAATTTAGCCAAAAATCAATTTCCCTTCCCCTATTTTTCACAAAATATCCTGTCCACACTGAAAACTATAGGGTTCATGTACACCATAAGAAAGTTGCATACTAAATTTCAGCCAGATTGAACCAGGCATTCTGGGCCTATTGTGTTAACATGATTTTTTTATACTTTGACCTCTACTGATCTTCGGCCTGATTCCAAATTAGGTAGGGTTATTGTGGTAACAAGGCCAAAATTTACCAAGGATATTGATTCTTCACAATTTCCTTACCAAGAACAATAGGATTCTTGTACTCCTCCATAAGAAAGCTGTATCCCAAATATCAGCATTCTGACTCTGACATGTTAACAGACTTTGACCTCTCTCGACTCATGTAATCTTTGCCTGACCTCAAAACCTAGGTGATTATATACCATCCATAGCACACCTATAATCTGGAGTATGAGCTTCAACATCCATTAGGTGGGGTCGAGCTTATTGGTTACCACACTATAAGTCACACCACACACACATACTCACACACTCTCACACACACACACACACAATGTCATGACTGCATAGATTCCCCTGATTGAAAAATCCCTTTAAAGGACAAACTGCAGGATGATTCATACAGCCCTTTAATAGCTGGATAAAAGCTGAATGCGTCATTCAACCGGAAGTTGATGGACTTTCCGTACAGAGTTATAGTCATTTGAAGTGTATTGTAAAGCATGTTGATTGTGCAGAGATCGTATGCACTCATCATGCCAATAATAAATGATGTTCTACTTGCCACAACCCTGCAAAACTTCTTTGTTTTTTTTCTATTGAAATTCAAACATTAATTTCACTTCGAAAAGCATTTATCTATTGGAGAGGACTGCTGTAGTGGGTTGATAGGTTGTTATGGTTACTACTTTGGTGAGAGAAGGCAAACAGAACTTCTGCTAAAGTTGACTTATTCCCAAAAATGAATCAAGCAAATCATACCATAATTTCCTGGGTTGTCCATGTGTGACATCATATGTTATTGCACAATTGGGATTCTCCCCAATTTTCTTTCTCCGGTTAATGGGCCCAAGCTTGAAGGCCCCAATAACCCACATAGGAACATCGTATTGAATGGGGGTTTTGGGGACCCCAGTTTCCATTCTCCACAATTAACCGCTGTTTGTATCCAAGCCTGGCATTGTCCTTACCTAAGCATAATAATAAACATGTGCTAATATCCGTGACATACCGTATGTAACATGTTCTCACCAACCCATTAACTCTAATGTGAACAGTGAGCATTCCCAAATGGTTTCCTTACAGGATGTACTGACCTATGTTTTTTTCCAGGTCTACATTCCAGAGCAGCTATAACGAGGTGTTCTGTGTTCTGTATATTTCGAATGGACTCCTCCCCCGGTTTCAAGGTCATACCTGTTATGAATACCAGAGAATGGATATGAGTCCTTGTTGATCACCATGTATGCACATGGTTTTGCTCACATTGCATGAGCATCATGTGTCTTGCAAGCTACCTCAGGGAGCGCCCCCTGTGTTTCAATGGGATGCTTACTGAGGAGCAGGGTGGATGTTACCTAGTCGCCCGGGAAAGGGTGAAGCTGGATACCGCGAACCTTTGTCAGCTATGAATTCTTCTATATGGAACGTTCAGTATTCATACTTCAAAGTCTAAACGAGTTGGGCAGATTGCAGCAATTTATTAGTATATATCAAGGCAGATACCGAAAGGGACTTTTGACCTCTAATTTCTGAAACACTCGTAAGTTTTACAGGTACATGCATCAATCTTGTGGCGGACTGTCAAGTGGAGGATAGGAGGTCCCCGGTGGCCATTCTATCAGTGTCCATACTGTTGACAAACATGATGACTGATTTGTGTCAGAATTTTTGATCCCTATCCATATTTTTCGAATTATTATTTTTCTCGAAACGATCACAAGATGCTTCCATGCCTATCCGTCATGCCATTTTTGGATCAGAATAAATTGGTACGGGGTTTATCTCGTTATGTGATGAGATTTGATGACTGAATTTTCAGTGATGCTGAAATCAGGGGATCGCCCTCTTGTATATTTCTGCTGATAGTTTCCTAAAGGTAAAATAGTTTCTTGCGGAAATGCAAAGCCGGCACAATATTGCACTGGATAATAGAGCATCTTGTTAGGCACATTCACATTCCTGTAAATACTTGATATCCCTTTAACTTCTTCAGAATTTGGAGTTCGAAAAAAGAAAAAAAAGGTGACCCAATGCACCCCGTTATCTTCCCGCATTTGGGCCCCCAGTATTGGTCACATACTAGCAAGCTATCACATGTTACCGCTGCGTCCATTAACCCGAATAAACTGATATATCGTCCAATAATGGTAGCAACACACACTATTGATGTACTTTGTCATTTAAAAAATACTAGATCATAAATTTGAGGCACCCCTCTTTTCTCCGTACATATAACACGTCCAATGCGCCCCAAATGTGCGGAATAATTCATGCAGTCTGCTCACCGATCTATACCTTTGATTTACATATTTTACTCGCACAAGTACATTTGTTTCAAAGTGGACGCGGAAAACATATGGGCATCTGATTACAATGTTGCAATAGGTCGTCAGAATGCGAAAAAAAGGATTTTTTCACACATTTTGACGATAACCTGAAGATTATACTAGCCACGTTAAAATGTGCTCACTGGCTTTATCTGCTGCTCCGGTAAGAAAGCGGTAGTACCCAACTACTAGGGTCAGCAGATATTCGCACTGTCCCACAGCGAAAGTGTCCCAATGTGCCCCGGTCCCCCCTACTCCCCATAAGAAAGCTGCATAACAAATTTCAATTTCAGTCAGGCATCGGGACCCATCGTGTTTGAAAGATTTTCAGACTTTGACCTTAATGACCTCAGATGACTTTTGACCTGACACAAAACAAATCATGTACTCATTATGGGGAACCCAGATACCAAGTATGAGCTTCATCCATCCAGGTGAGGTCAGTTATGCCTCGTTACAAGCGCAAATTGTCCCAAAATGTCAATTTTTCACAGCTTCCCATTTTTTCCCCCAAATGACTGCTGGTCTACACCAAAAAACAATAGGATGTTTTAACTCGCCATAGGAAAACTACAAACCAAAGTTCAGCTTGATTGAACTAAGCTTCGGACTACCCTCTTCACAAGATTCTTAGACTTTGACCTTCAATGACCTCTGACCAGACCACAAAAAATAGGGATTATGTACTCATTATGAGAAACCCACATACCAAGTATGAGCTTTATCCATCCAGGTGGGGTCGAGTTATGCTCTTCACAAGCTGAAATTGCCCAAAATAATCATTTTTCACATTTTCCAATTTCTTTACCAAAGCATGCTGTCTGCCCTAAAAACAATAGGGCACTTGTACTCCCTATGAGAAGCTACAACACCAAGTTCAACTCAATTGGACCAAGCATTCTGAGATATACCTATCCTCTTCACAAGATTTCAGACTCAGACCTCTAAAGACCTCAGATGACCTTTGACCTGACCCCAAAACAATAGGGATATTTACTCATTATGGGGAACACACATACCAAGTATGAGCTTCATCCATCCAGGTGGGGTCAAGTTATGCTCTACACGCTGAAATTGCCCAAAAATATAAATTGGTCTGCACCAAAAAACAATAGGGTGCTGTACTTCAAATGAGAAAGATCACGCTGAATCCTCAGGTTGATTGAACCAAGCGATCTGGACTTATCCTCTTCACAAGCTTTTCGACTTTGACCTCTAATGACCTTTGACCTGCCCTAACCCGATAATGATCAGTACTCATGAGCGAGAGCGGGCATGATGAGGGAACCCACAAACCAAGTATGAGCTTCATCCATCCAGGTGGGGTCGAGTTATGCTCTTCACAAGCAGGGCGTCCATAAACACATACACTCATACACACACTGTCATGGATTCCCTGAACAGAAGTCAAGGAATAACAAGGCGATCGCCAAAAAGGGTCTCGCCTGGTTGCGCGATCGGTGGTTTGTATTAGTCACTACCAAACAACCAACTAGTTCATGCAGACCATCATCATGTCAAACGAACATCACATATTTTCACATAAAAATTCCAAAAATAACTGACCAATAAGTTTTTACTCTTAATACAAATTGCTTTTTCTTCTCCATGCCCCCCCTCACTCTTTCCCATAAATACCCAAATTGGAATACAGTTTTATCGCTCAGGCAACTAAACTTCTTTGACCCAAAATTCCAACTTGAAATGTTCTAAAGTCCATGTAGCAGCCTGGGCTTCGTTGCCTTTTAAAATAAAAATTTCCTCCATTATCATTGCCTTTTAATTCCAAGCAGCCAGGACATACCATTCAGCCCCCACCCCCTGCCAGGCAGCAAACACCCTCCCCCCTCTCCCTCACACACCAACAACCTATCCCCATGCAGCAGTCAATTGTCCAAAAATATATCTTTGAGAAACTTCCACATTTGTCAATCTATTAATCGCCTATTTTGACATATGATTGAACTGTATGCAACACAGTCACAGACCATTTTCCAAGTACCAGCTAGGCCTTGAAATAAACAAACATAGGTGATGGAAGATTGATGGGCTATCTCCTGTGGTAGCAAGCCCCTATAGAGTAACTGTGGGTGCCAGTCGGAGAGATGTTCTATTCAGGACATCATGGTATTGTAGGCACATATCTGGGAGGGGGGGGGGGGTGATTTGTAGGTCTAATCAACCTAATCAAGTTGGTGGGTAAGATAGGGTTTGCAGTGATTTATTCTAACAGGAACTATTATATGATGGAATCAATCAAATTCATTGAACAGCAAACACATCAGATCCAGAATATGTTAACAGACAGACCAACCGACTGAGGTGTGCATAATTCTTACCAAGTTGGAAATTGAATCAATTATGCAAATTAGGCACATACGATGACCTCTAATTGACCCCAGCTGTACCTTTAAAACGATCAGGATCAAGGTGGATCACATCTACCACGTCTTGTGGAAATCCAACAAACTTTCAAAAATTGCATAAATCATGGCAAATAAGACACATTAAATGGACCTCCAGTGACCCAAACTTCACTTTTAGAATTCTCGAGGTTGGTCGGGAACCATGGTAGGACCACATCCATCAAGTTTCGTGAAAATCCGACAAACTTGAAAAATTCGCATAAATTATGCAAATTAGACCTCTAATTAGCATATTTTAGGCTGAAAATCTAATCAGTTCATCTACCTGTCATCCAGGTTCTACATGCCAAACTACATCACTGTAGCACATACGGTTCTTGCGTAATTCTGCTAACGAGCTTAAGCAATAAAATTACATAAAATAAGCTAATTACCCAACTTAATCAATGACTTTGCTGCCCAAAATCTAATCAGATTGTGTACACCCAACTCCACTGATACACATGAAATTTCATCTTAATTGGCCTCACGGTTTGTGAGAAATCCTGCTAACAAGAAAGTGTGACATACACATGCACACACACACACACGCCAAAGTGACCACTAAGTCTCTTCCTGAATTTCATTCAGGCGAGACCAAAAAATGACTGTATTACAATTTCTGAGTTCAGAAGCCTGCTGCAAATGAAGTCACCTACCAAGATCATGTTGACGAGTTATCTCTCTACTGCTTTCACATGGTTCAAAAGTACCTGTAGGACAAATCAGCCTGGAAAGAGAAAAGACAAAACTCCAGCATGATGGACAGGATCGTTTTGGGCAACTTTTTTCCCCCCAAAAAAGCCTGAACACAAAAATTTTCAATTTGTTTTACAACAGAAAGAATGATAATGAATGGTTCAGTGGCTGCATGCTTCCAATTTGAAAATCAGTGATATGGATGGGATTTCTGTGAGACCTCTTTGAAATGTGATGTTGCCCATCAATATTTTCTACTCAAACTTATACATGTGCAAAGTACTTGACGGTATAAGGAAAATCACTAAACAATAGAAGAGAACTTACAGTGGAAAGCTTAATACCTGTGTGAAACTGAGAATACCAAAACCATGACAGATGAGCCCTGTCTGTCAAATGTTCATTTCAAGCATTTTACCTCCCAAAACACAAAATGTTGATTTAACAGAATTTGGTAATGGTTAGTGTATGCATACAAAGATAGCTGAGTGTCCCTCACTGAAGGGGGGGGGGGGGGGGGGGGGGTGAGAAGGATTTATATATCAGAAGGGCACCTACTACAGATGAGAGATTATAGGGATAACATTTCAATTGTGTGATTGTTATACATGACAGTTGTAGACTATAAATTAGCACTGCATTGGACTTGTCAACTGAAAGTACATAATGTAAATCACCAATCAGGCAATGTACTGATGGAATAGCTACATAACGTCCACTTCACTGTACATTTTTTTCAGTATGGATAATTAATTTAAACTCAATGATGATAATCTGATTGACAGGCAATTCCAGCGTTAGTTTCGGTATATCAAGTTTTCACTCTCTAATTCTGACTATGTATAGAAGCTGTTCACAGTAAATACCAGTAACTACCTACCGAGTGGTTGGCACAATGGTAGAGCGTCGGCCTTCCACCCGGGGAGACCGGAGTTCGATTCCCGTACGATCGAGTATACCAAGACCCCCCACATCACCAAATGAAACACTGTTGCCTTCTCGCGGGGGGTGATAAGCACAAGGGAGTGGAGCAGGGACAAGACGAAAGGTACGCAATTTGCATGTTGCCGTCTGCGTGTGATTACCCCCACCTCACAGTTATTAAGGTACGCCAAAGAGGCATTGCCTAATCCGTGCTGTCCTGGGGTAGGATTTGGAAGCTGACAATTGGGGCACCAGTATCCAGGCCCTGCACCCTTGTCGGGCCTTGAATAGGATGATTCTTTGCTCGGCAAGTATACCAAAAAAAAAAACTATGTGAGGATTTACCTATCACCCATGGACCCAAAATCCATAAACGACTTAGCCTACCTTTGCACTGTTGGTCAATGATGGATTGATAATACTGACAATTCTATAATAGTTCAATCTGGTCTGTAGGAAGCTCATGTGGTGAATTCCGTGCATTGCAGCTTAAACACAACAGGTGTATCGCTGTACAAGCCTATTTAGGCCACTGTACAAAGCTGTAACTGTAAGTCAATGGACTTAGGCCCCTCGCCTAATTACTAATTAGCTTAGCAGAACGTTCCTTCATAGAATGAAAAACGTGGCCTAATTTCACAAATTTGCTTATTTGAAGAAAAAAAGCTTACCTGAAATAGTCTCCTGGGGCTTTTCTTCTTATTCTTGTAGTTGTAGTTGTATCTATTTCAGGTGTCGGTGAGGCTTTCAACTAGGTGGAAATGTCTAATTTGATTTGTTTCGGCTGGCTGAGATGGCCAATCACTGTGCTGTATGTGTGTGAAGTATGCATAAATCGCTTGCCCATGTGGGGATTCCCATCTATAAACGAGTAACGGTAACCCATTCAGGTCATTGGGATTCCCCAACTACGCTAGAAATGAGTCTGGGGGGAAAACTGTTTAAAAGCATAAACTCCTCATGTTCCCATAAGTTCCTTCTGGGCCTTTCCTAGCAGTAACATGCGCAAGTCTTGATAGTTGCGGACGCAAAATTCCTGTGGCGAATACACTGCATGTTCTTCACCAGTCACGGCCACATTTATTGTTTGTTCACATTTAATTGACCTTACTGACATCTTTCATAACCTTGGAATGGCTCGGGGAACAGCTACACAATTAGGCTAATATTTGCCAGCAGAGTCCCAGAACATAGTAATTCAGTATAGGCCTTGTATATAGCTATATGTACCCAACACAATTTATGTGTCCCCAGCACAACTCCTAGGCCGGTAGTGGTGAACAGTGGAAACACACTTGGATCCACAATGGAAAGTCTAGCCAGCATCTACATCACGAGAAGGTGATAACAGATCTTCCCACAGAAGTACCTGTTATCTCCCATTGCCTGTATTCCAGCCACCTCAGTGCTGACAGACAAATTGAACCATCCCCTTTTCACAGCAGCCCAGCCCGGCAGCTCGGGGAGTAATGTATACAAACCACTCTCACAGAGTGACAGAGAGTTCAATGGGAAGGCTGTGGGTAAACAATGGGGTAATTAATTGGATTTATTTGAGAAAAAAAAGTGTTACTCAGCCTAAGCAGGGCATTGCTTCATCCACCACCAAGTTAATTCAAACCTGATCGGAAGTACGGTTTAGAAGTTTTGAGTGAACGTGACGAACAGAACGGACGAACGAACTAACGTACGAACGAACGGACGGAGAGACATAATGACTGTAGAGATTCTAACTGCCAGCTAAAAATCACCCAGATAGGGTGACGGGTGTGCATCATTGACTTTCAAGACTTCCATGATTTCGAGGGATTTGGGGGAAGTGAACACATGCCTAGTTGGCATAGGCTAAGTGCCTTGTGGACGGAGCTGGGCGCCTCACTTTTTGCGAAAAGTGGATTACTGGCGCAGCTGCATTAGGCTAGGATTCCATATGTGTGAAGAGCTATCACTCAATCAGTCAAGTGATTTTGAGAAATCCGTGGGTCGTGACCATGGAGCTATCAGGCCAATATTATCATCAGACTCATGCCGGAAATACGTCCATCGATGATATTTGTTATGCAGGGGGAACTATGGAATATTATTATCCGGTCATTTCCATTAAATGGTTTGAAACAAGTATGTGGGAGGCATGGGCCCGATCTTGTAGTGGGCGGATACCGAAAATTCAGGGGCTCCGCTGCATAAGAGAAGCCTCACTATAGACGGGCGCCTTGAAATAACGTAGGCATATGGAATACAATCCCATATAAAGTTTCTAAACTTGATATGTGTCCTACTTTCGAACTGAAGCGTGTTTTCGGATTGAAGGCGGGTATTTTATTTTCGGACTGAAGACGTTTTTCCACTTTCGGACTGAAGACGTGTGTTTTCATTTGAAATGAAAACGTATCGGTCTGATGACTCGTCCTGACTGAAGCTGTGTGTTCTAGACAGGCTTTTCCATAATGAAGATGCGTCGGATGGATAACTTGCCGGAATTGAGACGTGTATTTTATTTTGGGAATGATGTCGTACCGTATTGGACTGATGGATGCACCCTGGAAATCCCCGGACTTCCGTGTCCGGAACGGAGTCAGGTCACGTTGAATGAAAACTGTTTTTGGCAGCTTACTGCCCTAGGCTTGTGGTAAAGCCTCAAGCTATCCGATCAAACGCCTCTCGTCCATGTCTCTTTTTTTTTGCATTCAGGAATACCCTGCCGCAAAAATATGAAGGCCTCTTTCATTTACAAGGAGTGAAGTTCGCCATAGGTACTGAAACAACGATAGTTTTCATAAAAACAGAACAAATGAGTTTTTCGAATTAAAACAATTTTAATTACAGCAGTGATGACTATGTCAGTATTGGGACTGTGTAGCATTTCCTCGCCATATGTGGTACGAACCCCCAGATTGCCGGAAATGGGACTTCCCGGGGCTCATGGCAGTAAGCAGCATTACGGATTGACATAAAAATTCTGAAAAACTGATCGAGTTTAATTTTCTTACATTTCTACATCGTGGCCTCCATTTCTACCATAGCCCTATTTTAGAGGTCTTCCATCGAGGACCCTTCCAATTGGGTTGGAGGTTGCCCGCATCTTGAAGATTTGCTTGAACATCAATGACATGGAAAATGTGTGCACTTTTCGGGCATTTGATTAAAAGGAATTGAGCCAGTCAGCAGTAAACTCTCGGTCATTTTTTTTTTTCAAATTCGTTTCCGTTCAAAATTTTCGTCCAAAATGTTTGCATATAGCTTCATCTTCTATTAAGAAACAGGGCAACGTCAGGCTGGCAAAGCCATGCAGTCTGAACAATGAGGATCAGAAGAAGACTAAAAAACTCTAGCTATTGGCTATGTGCACAGGGGCGTAAATACGGGGGGGGGGGGTGTGGCCGGGGTGGTGTGACACCCCCCTGTGAAAACTCAGAGTCGTATCTGCGCGGACAAAAGTCGGCCTCCGCTCGAGTAGGTGAAAATTGATGAATTAGGCCAGGACCTACTATATGAAAAAATTCTGTAGTCAGTATTCGACTACCAGTTTGAAAATAGATCTGGCAAAACACAACAAAAGATATCACAAGAAAGCAGTAATTGTGCCACATTCGCCTCGAATGCGATAAAAAAGTGGAAAAAAATTCGCGCTTCGCGCGTGTATACTAGTGGTTAATTTTGTTCCGTCGCTTTCCCGTTATCTCCGCATCACTCTATGGGAAGTTCTTACTTCATTGCCCCCATAACTCATACATATCTGTGAGGTGAATTACTGGAATTATACAAAAACATTCTCATTGACCTGAAAAACTAAAGACAGTCACCCCACCCTCCCCCTTTTTTTTTTTATTACTCAACCCTTTCGACTCCGCGGTCCTCATCCTCCCTCGACCACGCACGATTGGAACTGCAGTAGCTCAGGCTACCAGACTGGTTTCAATTTTCAACGCATGTTTCCTAAAGGTAATGACTACTGACTCATTCAGGGTTGGGAACCAGTAGAGATGAAGATAGATGATGTCCCAAATTTTCTGTGGATCTGTGTTCCCCCCAGATGTGCCAGGAAAACCCAGAAAAAACTACGCGCTTCGCGCACAACTGGTGGACAGTAGTGTGGAGCACAAATTATTGAACATCTGGCAAAAAAGTCCGGGCATCAATAAGACCGAGGTCTGACAAAATATAAAAAAAAAATCTCCGATATAGAATTTGTGATCCCAAAATCCCCAGATTTGAAGCTTGGTACATGCAGCCTCAACGCTCGGGAGAAGTCATTTCCGGCCATCGGGGGGGCTTGCGCAACTAAAAATTGCATTGTACACTCCGCGCCAACCTGTGGTGGCGCTACGCTCAGGTAGTATTCTAGTGCCCCTCCCCTCAAAATGTCTGTGGAACCCTTGTGCCCTAGTTTGAAAAGTCTGGTGATGCCAATGGTGCAGGAAATTGATTCGACTATGATGGACATGCGTGCCAAGTTTCAGCCCCATCGGACAATTATTAAATATCGATATCAGCTCTGATGGGCTATGCAAGACCATGATGTGAATGCTAATTCTCCTCAGTCTCCCATGTACCAGTCCTCATTATGTGAATGAAGCGTCCAAGACTTCGAAAAGTCCGTGTCATAATCCCATCCAGCGTACAGACAATCTAGTAATCTATATGAAAACCAAATAAGAGTGCACAGGTTAATTCATGTAGCTGGGTTACAGACCGTTTTGAAACACATTATCTTAACCACAGTTACGGAGTCGGGAAAAAAATATGGTTGGCAGAAAAATGAATATTTTTATAGGTAATACATGATAGAATATCGTACAGGATAGCCATTTGCGTCTGAGGGGTTTCAGGTTTCAAAAATTTTTCAAAGGGGAGAGGGAACGATTGGCCACCCAGTCGGGGAACCAGAGTACCCTCCACCGACCGCACGGCGCCGACTCTGGTACAAAACCGATGATAAGAATCGGTCTCACGAAAATCTTGCGTCTCAAAAATGTTTCACACCCCCTGGAATTTAATGTATATACGCCCCTGTATGTGCAGTGTTAAGAAAATGGCAGTTGGTTTCCAGCATTATTGTAGTGGGGATGGGTGGCAAACATGGAACATGTCCCAAACCAAATATCCTTGTGGCCTCCCATATTTACACCCCACTTGAATGGACCACCCCCACGTATGGCGAAAAGTCATATTTGAGTAGAATCTGACAAGTTATTGTATACAGGGGACTACTGTATCATACCTGTAACGGAAAAGACAGATACAGCGCGCGCAGCGCGAATTTTTGCATTGTGTCATTTCAAACATAAAATTTAAGCAATCTGATAAGAAATATGAGTTAGACCCCCCACCAAAAATATTGGGGGGACATATCCCCCCGTCCCCCCCCCCCCCCGTGATCGCCGCCATGCACAGAGAGTTCAATGGGAAGGGCTGTGGGTGAACAAATTGTAGTAATTAATTGGATTATTTGAAGAAAAAAAGTGTTAATCAGCCTGCCAGTGGATGCTAATACACCCACGAAGTTTCAACCTGGTCGCATGTACGGTCTAGAAGTTTGAGTGAACGTGACGAACAGAACGGACGAACGAACTAACGTACGAACGACGGACGGAGAGACGTCATGATGACTTGTAGAGCTGCTCATCTGCAGCTAAAAATCACCCAGATAGGGTGAAGGGTTGTGCACTTATGGACTTTTCAAGACTTCCATGATTTCGAGGGATTTGGGGGAAGTGAACACATGCCTAGCTTGGCATAGGCTAAGTGCCTTGTGGACGGAGCTGGGCGCCTCACTTTTTGCGAAAAAAGTGGATACTGGCGCAGCTGCATTAGGCTAGGATTCACATTATGCCGTTGAAGAGCTATCCACTCAATCAGTCAATATGAGAAATCCCGTGGGAAGTGACCATGGAGTATAGGCCAATATTACTCACAAGACTCATGCCGAAATACGTCCATCGATGATATTTGTTATGCAGGGGGAAACTATGGAATATTATTATCCGGTCATTTCCATAAATGGTTTGAAACAAGTATATGGGAGGCATGGGCCCGATCTTGTAGTGGGCGGATCCCGAAAATTCAGGGGCTCCGCTGCATAAGAGAAGCCTCACTATAGACAGGCGCCTTAAAATAACGTAGGCATATGGAATATCAATCCCATATAAAGTTCTAAACTTGATATGTGTCCTACTTTCGAACTGAAGCGTGTTTTCGGATTGAAGGCGGGTATTTTATTTTCGGACTGAAGACGTTTTTTCCACTCTCGGACTGAAGACGTGTGTTTTCATTTGAAATGAAAACGTATCGGTGTGATGACTCGTCTGACTGAAGCTGTGTGTTCTAGACAGGCTTTTCCATAATGAAGATGCGTCGGATGGATAACTTGCCGGAATTGAGACGTGTATTTTATTTTGGGATGATGTCGTACCGTATTGGACTGATGGATGCACCCTGGAAATCCCCGGACTTCCGTGTCCGGAACGGATTCAGGTCACGTTGAAAACTGTTTTTGGCAGCTTACTGCCCTAGGCTCGTGGTAAAGCCTCAAGCTATCCGATCAAACGCCTCTCGTCCATGTCTCTTCGTTTTCTTGCAGTTCAGGAAATACCCTGCCGCAAATAATATGCAGGGCCTATATACAAGGAGTGACGTTCGCATAGGTACCTGGATATACGATAGTCATAAAACAGAACACAATGAGTTTTTCGATTAAAACAATTTCAATTACAGCAGTGATGACTATGTCAGTATTGCGACTGTGTAGCATTTCAGTATTTACAGTTTTGTATTATTTACATAGACGATAACGAACGTTAAAATAGTGTTAGCCATATATAGCTAAAAACTGCTAACATACATACATGGTATATTGGTGTCGATGTAAAAGGAGATAGTGAACTTCAGGGATACTGAGACGAAAAACAAGTGAACCTCTGGCATGAAGTGGTTGCCAATTTACTGTATGAGAAGTTTACAACAACTGGTCACCATAGCAACGGCATATTGTGGTACACTCCGACTCACTGGAATCACTGACCTAGAATCCACGGTTTTCCTTTACACCGCACTTAATTGCGTATAGGCCCAAGGATAGCACGCGATGGCTACAGTAGATATAGACTTCATGGAACTATAAATATCTGGAAAGTACCGTGTAGCTGCTACCAGCACAGTTCTCAGGTTACAACACAATATACCCGATTAATCCAGCCATGTTTGTACCTCGGCTGCCGGCGCGGACCGGGGAATATATTAGCAGGTATGTCTACCAATGCACAACGTTTTATACTTTTCACGCTATTTGATCATATGTAGGCACGCTCACAAAGGTGGCTCAGTGGAAAAAGAGGATTAAAAAAAGAGGATGTCGAGTGTGTGTCATACATTGTCTCATAAGTAACACAAAAGTAGGGCCATTGATTGAAACAGGAACCGTGATTGGAATGCTGTTAACAACGACACACTTTGATGTCAAAACATGCGAATGCGGAGTGCGGTAAAATTCCATAAATGCAAAAAAATTCACGTGAGTATGGCATGTGAAAGTGTTCTCACATGCTGTATCCGAGTTGCAGAGATGGAGATAGGTTTCATGTGGGCAGAATGTATTACAAATAAGAGAGAACGAACACCGCGTGTGCAAAACTAAACATTTAGCCGCATATCGCAGACGTTATATGGAAATATTTTCCTCGTGAAACCGTTCAACGTCCGTCAGTATAAATGAGTTGCCACATTTCTTGTTCTTCGCATCATATACAGTTCATTGAATTATTTGCCAAATATATCATCAACATTTACGATTTCCACATTCAGATGCACCCGCCCCCGCCTTATCTGGAATCCTCGTTTGTACCTTGATAACACAAACCAGTACAAGTGGTGGCTTTATGAAAGGCAATATATACATATATGGTTACCGCTGCACATGGGCACTATATCGCCATACTGTGTCTCCGCATAACACTCCGTACGAGTCGAGAAAAGGTGAATGAGATTTGACACAGGAAGAGTGATTGAGATATGACTTAATCACCTATGGACACCAGTACCATGTCTTCATGACACAAAAGAAGGCGATTGATTTGAAGACAAATCGTGGTGATTGGAATATGGTTTGAGGACACATCACACACGGGCGCCCCACCGTATAACTCAAACGCAAGACGGTACGTTGTATGTGGCTCGAAAAATTATAAAGAGTATCACATAGGGAGAGTGATGATGATATGATCATACAATGCGGTTTAAAACACAACCCAGGTACCAGTGATGGCTTTAACAAGAGAAGGACATGGTTTTCCACGGCACATGGACACGTTAGTGTCATACTGTGTCTCCATACCATACAGCCATAACACCACAGTACGAGTCGAAGAAAGGGTATCCAGTAGTTGAGATAGAACGAGTGATTGAGATATGACTTAACGACATTATGAACACAGGTATACAAACCCTTCATAATACAAACAGAACAAGTGGCGGTCCAAGAAGGAAGGTGCTATTGTTTCGATGAAGGCAGAACACTGACGCTGATATGGTACATGTCTCTATATAAAACACCTGAGCTGATTCCTCTAAGAACACGAAGAAGCGTGTTTGAGATATGTTGTGATTTGACTAGAGACACTTCAGTGTCATACCATGTCTCCATCACACGGGGAGTCTTTTCGTTCTGGAAGGGGGGTAGAGATAGAGATTGAGATATGGTTCAACCACACATAGACATCTATGTCATAAAATTGGTGTCATACACATTCATACAATTATTCACAAAACTGAAATGCGCGGGATTTAGGAATTGCTATTGAGACACGGATTTCGATTGAAGCTTCGGCTTCAAATTTTGGTGTCTTCAAAACACAGAACGTTACGCATTGTGAGCATGTTCCGCATGTGTGAGATGCAGGGGTAACAGGCTGCTGAATGGTGGTTAGGCCAATACGGTGAGCAATCTTACAATATTCTCTGTTGTAACCCCATACATATAAGATGTTGTGAGACTGTGACGACGTGCATACGTATTTTGTACGGAATGGCCGTCTTTATACTTGGTGGCACACAGCTGGGGTCCGAATGCCGAAATAACACGATTCGAGTTTAGCCGAGACCTCATGCAATATAGCCTCAACACCGATGTGCCACATCATGAACAGTGCAGTGCAATTCGGAGAGCACATATCTGAGCATTGGGGAGAGGGGTTATTCTCAGTAAGCTTGCTTCTCTCATAAGTTCTGCTCGGAGCTGCGTGACTCTTCCTTGATTGCCCCTAGTTCGATTTTCAACCTCGTGTTTTCGTTGTTCCAACATAGCTTGCGCGGATCGCTATTTGGTTTCTTTGGCTCGCCTGGCGTCCTCGACGTTTCGCTGCCTCGTGGTTCTCCGTCTCCCTTCTCCCAATAGTTTGGCGTCTTATTGTCACCGGGAGGTCTGCCGTTCCTTTTCTTCTTTGATTCTCTCCTCTGAGGTCAGCGTGATTGTATGGGGGAAGGTGACTCCCTCTATCGTCCTATACTCTGGAAAACGCCCTAACGCTGGCGACGTGTCGCCGGGTTTGGCCTGGCGATCACCACGGGAAGGTTTGGTGCAAGTTCACTGCGTCGAGGAATTCCCTTGTTTTCTCTTTTAATAATTTATCGGCTTCCGTCGCCAGCGTCACTCAGCCGCATGCAGAAGGGGTTTGCTGGTGGTCACGACAGAGGAGGTGCGAATGACCAATGGGGGAATTCCCCGCCGTGGGGAACCAATCTTGGATACCGTCGTCCGATGGCACACCATGGGGATGTGGTAGGTATCAATGGGTTCGTAAGGGGCGAAGGAGCGAGCGGTGGCGGAGCGCGAGACTGCAGAGCCGTCTCCTAACGGTGCTACTAGCGGGCCGCCCCGTCAGCGCCCGCCGCCAGTGTATCCATGGTATCCTTGTCGAGGCCGATTCCAGAAAGAGGTCTCGGTTCTGCGTTGTAGAGGCTTGAAGGGCCTTATCGACGTCGTTTGAGCTGAAGAGCGGCGAGCCGATTTATGATGGTTATCGGTAGCGTTGTATACGCGATGTTACCACTCGAGTTAACTAGCTTGTCGCATTCGACGCGGGAACGGTAACGGCGGGGACCTTCAACGGAGGGGGTGAGGTAAGAAGCGGTACTGGTCTCTACTTCAATAACGGTATCCACGTCAACACAGTCATCTCCGTTCGACCGATGAAGGTTCTCCACACTTCTGTTGTCTGGATGAGTGTGATTTGTGCGTCCTCGGCAGCGAGCGGCGACCAGTAGCGACTAGGAAACCACCGTCGACGCAACTTTTAATGATCTGTCAGGGGGCTGTTTCCGGTTGGTGCCCGCGAGGTTGGTTGGGGGGTGGTATTCGCCGTCTGGTGGCGTCATTAGTCTTCAACTGTGTTAGCAACGTCGTCATCATCGTTTGTGCCCCCCGCTTCCATGTCGATGATAAGATCATTGTATTTGACTTCGATAACGGGGACGGTACCATTTCGACCCGAACAGCGTCACCCGAACGTCTGGTTTCTTGATCGATAGATCCATCGCCTCTGGGTTATAACTAGGCTTTCACGTCATCAGCGGGGGGGTGCAGGAGTACCGGGGTGATGACCATTTTCGGGAGCAGATGGATTGTCTGAGTGCATGGGCTGGTTTTCACCGGGTGTTGAAGAAATAAAAAATAAAACGTTAAGTGACATCTGCGTGAGGATAGCAAACATGGTTTTGCGTTTCATTTCCACCCTCGACCCTCACGGGAACCATTGGGACCCATACGTTTGCTTTATCAGTGGATTGATTCGCTTGTGACATCCCTACGGTTGTTGAGAACAATGTAGTCCACATTCTCTACGTTCGGTTGAATTTGAATACGACAGAGTTCAGGTGAGAGAATCGCCATGAATTTGAGGAAACAAATCTTGACCTCCAGTGACCTTAAAATGAACTCCACATTTGTTTAGGGACTAAAACAGTAACATCACCAAGTTTGTCCGAACCCGACGAAAATGGTGGAAAAAAAAACCCAAACTTAACCTCTGGTGACGTGATCTTGTGATATCACCGCATGTTATCAGGCCCAACGTTTGTCCCCATTCACCAAGTTTTGTGTGAATCGGATAACTTTGCATAATCGCACATAACGCACAAACTTGACGCTGGTGACCTTGAAATCCACATCAGGTAATTCGGGACCAACGTTTGTCCCAACACACCAAGTCGTGTAAAGCGAATATTATAATGTATATCGAAAACTCTGTATTTGTGAAAACCGCAAAATAGAGGGCGGCAGACGTACAGTGGTGGCCCCACTTTCAACCTCCCCATTTATTTCACAAGGTCGGACATGTGTAATATAATACTAATAATAATAATAATAATAATTAATAAGATAATAATAAAATAATAATAATAATAATAATCATAAATAATAATATAAGATAGAAAGAAAAAGAAAAAATAATAAATGATGATAGATAGATAGATAGATAGAAGATGAGATAGAGAGATCGATAGAGAGATAGATAGAAAGAGAGATAGATCGATAGATAGATAGATAGATAGATAGATAGAGAGATAGGATAGATAGATAGATAGTAGATAATATAATAATCTATATCGCGCAGAGTTCCAGCCTTGAAGATGCTGTCAAAGCGCGTTACGGGTGAAGAAAAATACACAAAAATCACATATATACAGACGATTCAAAGGTTCGGATAAAGCGTTGAAGAGTGATTGTGCTAACGCCTAGAGTTTCCTGCGGCTGGTGGAGACGGCGCTGCACCCACGAAAAACCTGTTATCCCGAACACTTAAAGGTGTCATGGAGCAATCTGAACGGAATTTGGTATCACGGTTTTCGTTCAGCGGGCTGCGTAAGTGGTTATTTAGTGTATTTGAGCAACTGAATGGGAGATATTCCAATATGACCCACCTTCACTTGAATATTTTGATGATTGATCGGGATAGTATTGACAGAAGATCTCTTGAAGTTTCTTATATTGTTTCTATTAAATCCAGGGCACCTAGCAAACCGATTACAACACCGAAAAGTTGAATTTTTCAAGAATGGTCAGCTAAACTGTACAGATTAGCATGCGCAGCGGCAGGCTCAGAGTCCGTAGACCGGCACCACTTTTACGTTCGAAAAAAAAAACGATGGCTCAATATTGGAAATAAAGGACGGAGAATTATTCAATTCACTTAATATTTGGCTCGAAGTTCGCTAATAGCTTTGAACATATCTGTGAATCGAGTTTGGTAGACGCCAGGATTGGCCTCAATTCCCGAAAAGAAGAACTGCTCGATTGCGCAATATTTTTAACGTTGTATTCGGAAGAGAAATCTAACTTCGTGGTATTCAAGCCTAAATATAGCATTCCAGTGTGTCGATTAGTGTGTTCCCGTATATGACCTCTGGACTCTGCCTTGCGGGGGTCAACTAAAGTATCACGTTACAGGTAACTGGTACTGTGGATATTATCCACTGACCACCTTTAAGAGTATGTTGCGGGGATATGAAGACATTGCAGGACACGTTTAAACATCATACTGAAACGTTCACCTGAAGACTGAAAGAGTTGCCCGTTCAAGGTGATGCTTCAATAAGTGAGAAGAATCGTGTGAACTTGTTGAATGAGCCTCGACATCGAGATCCTTCGGTAATTTGTTATAAACTGGAAGGAAAATGGAAAATAACCGCTGCACTACTCTCTTGGGGCTTAGGCGTATTTGGATAACGTGTTAGCTCTTAAGAAAACGCCACAGTAAAGCCGTGTTTCCTATGCACAGCGGGCGGGACGGGCGCGGGGCGGTCACTACGGGCAACGCAGGTAACCCGTTTCCATGCACGCGGGCGGGCGGGTACCGCGTTTTTTAAACACAATCATGCACCTCTTCCAATTTTTAGTGTGTATATATAAGGAACCGTGTTGGTTTTTGTGTTGTTGTATTATTATATTAGATCCGGCGTCTCGGACTACCATCCCTGTTTTTAAACATGAAAATATGTGTGTTCAAATTGGTGATGTCTGGCTTTTAAAAATAGAGAAAATTTGTATAAGTTATCTAGAGTGTTGATTGGAACATGATTTGAACATCCCCGGGAATACGATGACGAACAATACCACGCGGCCAAGCGGGTGAAATCGCTACTTGACCGATTCGAGAAAACACCCCGCCCGACGCGGCCAGGAAACGCCGCTTAAGGCTGCCACTAGTGAATACAACAAAAAACTACTGTCCAAATCAGTGCTGACTCTGAAGAGAATTTTTTTAGGAAAGGGGTTAGACCCTGTACGCATAATGACTATGGTAAGACGTCACACTTCGGGGATGTATTGGTACTCATGCACGTGCTTTGATATCCAAAATCTAGAAAATGATGTTACCTCTGGCAGGCCCTGGCGGCTGTCTTGGAGCCCTGATCGCGTCATTGCTCCCGGGACTATCAATAAATATCTCCATTCAACAAATCGTGGAGGAAGTTGGACGAAAAACAATTCCTTTTATCGAGACAGGCGGTTAACTTCAATTCCAACCCACTAACAGGGACCACCAACGAGGGCGTCCTATTGGGAAGAAGGGAGTGGATTTTTTTTTGTTTTCTCTAAAAACAACCTGAATCGTTTTTTACGTTATGAGAGAGCGTATATGAATTGCGAAGAAACCACACCCAATGCCCCCCCAGGACCTCTACCCAGACCTGCGCGCCCATTGAACAGGTAAGAGAAAGGTGCGAAGTGTCAAGCCTGTGAGCTAAGTAATTGATGTCATAGTAACCAGACTATCTAGACTTAGGTGAAACTAGGGGAGGGGGGTCAATAGGACGAGATCTTCGGTAGTGAGTTACCGGTATGGTGATCTTATGTTGTATTACAGACAAAGAGTACGATTTAATTAGAGCCGTTTTGGAATGTTTGCGTTAGTGAGCTGTAGTGATGTTTCGGACATTCTTCCTACGATCGAGAACCACAACGGTGATGGTAGCTCAAACAGCATTCAACTGTACTGGGGTGTTATGTCATGATAGGCTATATAAGTATATGAGAGAGTATATTAGGCTGGTGAGATACTAGGAAAATGGGAAGAAATCTAGTCTCCGCAAGAGTCGTAACGTTTGGAAGTTAGCAAATAATGGAGCTAAAAAAGACAGGCTGCTTAAGGGCGTGGCGCGGGAGGGGGTGCACTCATCCAGAAAGTCGTCGCACCCTCAATCGCCTCCCCCGCTGGGGTTGGGACTTGTTTCCTTCCCTTTCACGAAATCTCCCATTACTGATGTTGACCATTCAATATCTCCAAGGACTCTGAAAGGGACATTAAATAAATTGATAACGACGACCTCTGGAGACTTTTTTGGAGGGAAAAACTTAGCAGAAGTATTCAGTATGGTTGATCAAATGCAGTTGTGAATGATTGCTGCTACTTCTCAACCTCCAGTAAATCGGCGACAGGGACAGGCAACTAAGTCCTTAAATACACTAAAATTGCGTAGCGTTACCAGAGAGGATTTGCCCACATGACCCCATCATATGTGCAAAGTGTTTACATACAGCCAGAAATAGCATATACGTTTTGCATTCGCTCAGAATTTAATGTTCTGTCGATGGCCGCTGATCGCATGAATTGCAGACTTTACGACCTGCGTGTGAAGATAATGCTAACATACGAGCTTCTTGTCTGCATGACTTTCAACACATCGATACCTGCAAGTGGCACATCCTAGCCTGTTCTAACCTGATACAACGCATACCCTAAAATAATTCTACCTCGGAGAACTTCACCATAAAAGTGGGCCATAGAGTGATTAGTCAGAGGGTACAGTCAGGGTCGGCAATAAGAAAACTAGTTAGAGCAAACCTAGTCATAGACAGCGGCGTTTAGAAGGAACAAAAAGATGGATACTGCACGGAGGATGGGACGCCAACACCCACGTGCGGCCGATACCCCCCCCACCCACTAGTCAGCATTTTTTATACCTGACGAAGGTTTGACCTATTGCAGTCAAAAACAAACGTGTTTGTGTGCTTGTGTGCGAGGCGGCGGCGTTGGGGTGTGTGTTGTAAAGCCATAGCCCTTGTTTAACACAATACTCGACCCCTCTTGGGTTCGCCATATCAGCAAATAATTCCTATGATTTGGCGGGGTAGGTCAAAGGTCATATGAGGTAAAGAGAAGTAAAAGTCTGAAGAAACTGTTAACACGTTTTTAAGTCCCCCCCTACTCACAAAGAATGACCGGTCCGATCAGGTGAAATTCGGTGGCAGCGATCCTATGAGGAGTACACGAGAACCATATGTTTTTGGTACAGGCCGGAGGGTGATTTATTTAAAGTTCGACGGATTTTCATGTGTAAATTGGTGGGTAGTATGCGTCTCAAAAACTTCAACATTAGATTTTGGGTCAATGGAGGTAATTCAATATGGCCCGCTATGTGATTGATGCAATTGATGGAGTTGTCGATTACTCGAAAAAGGGGTATGAGTGCGATCAATATTGGTTCTGAATATTCAAAATTAGAGAATGGCGGTCACTGAAGGTCGAGTACTGTGTCTAATTTGCCATAATGTAAGCAATATAGTCACTTCTCCACGGAACCCTTAGTAATCCTGAACATGGACAACCATCAGTCCTAATGAATTTAGTATTGGTCACTGATAAGTGTATTTTTCGGTTGGTAGGCGCAGTCAGGGGTGGTGCGAGAACTCTACCATGCACCTCTATCTGTCTATACGTCGGTTTTTGATTTGCTGTACTATATCTACTAATATGCGCTAACTGAGCATTCGCTCTCTTCGACCTTGCGCTCAGTGGGTTGATTGAACCATTACTAAATGCAAAATACAAACAAACACTGATCGCGAGAAAAGGAAAGGATTGATAAGTGGGAAAGGCTTCCTGAGTGGGACAGCAGAGACAGATGGGGATACGTTTTTTTTCGCAGCCCTAACACTTCCATGAACCCATTGTTTTCTTGATGGCCGATATTGTGGAAAGAATTTAGGCGCTCGGCGCGTAAAAAGTAGTTTTCGTCGTTAGTAGGTCTAGTGAATATGAATTGTAAGGAAATTTACTTAGGTAACTTTATTTTTGATTGGGGCATTAAGCCTATGACAGACTCATTTTAATGTCCGAGCTGTGGTATATGCATGCATCAGCAATTTGAAATTAGCAGGAAGCAGCATTTCCTGCCTTCTGAGAGGCACCCACAATTATTTTGTCGCGAACGCTACGCCAACCGATGGTGGCATTCCACTTAGATCGTCACCTCACGCGTATGAAAAGTCTGCTATGCAGAAATGTGACAAGATGCGAGGTTTTTAAAAGAAGTGAGGAGAGGACGACTGGGAAATTGAAATCCAGCATAGTTGTAACGATGAGTGAGGTGTCATATTGAAAGAAAGATGGCATCTCGGTGGGTCACAATGACCAGAGCAATGATAACCTTTGACCTCCTATCACTGAAAATTCGTAAGAGAACGAGAAACCTCTGTCGATTAAAAACGCCGACCTAGCCCTAGTATCATATAATACCAAATTATCCAACTTCCGACCTGTAAGAACTAAAAAAGAGAGCGATCTGGAGGTGTCTGAGGAACGAATAACTTGTCCACTTGTTTTTTTATTCCAGCTAGGTTTAATATCACCGAAAACTGGGTTTGTAGTGAGAGTATGGAGGGTCTCTGTTCATTGTTCACATAGCCGTGTCAGCTTCACTGGTTTTGTGTTGAAGTGAGCCTGTGGTGATGAGGTCACGGGATAATGGTGTGTGGTAGACACGATATTTGAGAATCTGAGCGGTAGGAAAAACAAGCGGTTTTGTCGATCCATTTGTGCTATTCTAGTGGAATGGACAATCACGTCGGACTGGCCAAACGGAATCACTTTTTGGCTACCTCACTTCGCGCATCCTTCGGTACCGCTGGCAGAAGGTGTGTCCCCATGCCAGGGTCTGGAGGAGAAGGGATGATAAGGGTCAGTTGTCTGATTTGCGACGGACAACTGCCTTCGGGGGGTAGTCCTCGGTTGCCATGAAGCTCATGATTGTGCACTTACGAGGGGTTATCTCGGGGAGTCGGGTTCGCTTGCAAAAAAAGAGAGAGAACGAGACCGGACCGATAGAAAGCAGCGCGTGGAAAGTCATGATAATACAGCGTGCGTGATCTTTGGGAGAAGATCAATTATTGGACAATCCTTACATATTTGGCAACGAAACATTTAATGTTTTAATAAAAAGTCGCATGTATAACCCGATGCGCTACCGCGGGCCAATGAATCACTCAATGCATCTTCCCGTATTTCCTCTTCTTTACTTTGACAAGTCTGTGGTTTTTCATGGTCTTTTTGTTTGGTGGCCAAATTAGAAGACCTTGAACGACAGTGATTTCTCCATGTCCTTGTGTCATTTAGGACTTTTGTAGTCGCTTACATGCCTTGTCGATAGCTTTTCATCTACAGACAGGTGATCTTGCACCTTCGCTGTTCTTTTGTGCGATGTTTCTCGTTTAAATGTGGTTTTTGTTCTTTCAAGAGCTCTTGAGACAAGAGCTTGTCTCTTGCTTTCCCTGAATCCTTCTTTTATTTTGGACTGTGCCTCTTTTAGTTTTCTCTCCTCTCCTACCCAATCTTGCGTGCATAGACCCTACGGGCAGAGGTCTGTGGGCTTTTATCATTATATCCCCGCCCAACAACCTTTTAAGTGTTCGGGGATATTTTGTTTGGGGGGTGTAGCCGCCGGCCCCGCCGCCGTAAAACGTGTTTAGGCGCAATAACTCTCCAACACAATTTCCGATTGACACGAAACCTCGCACACATGTTCGCCCCAGTTGAAATCTCGGAATGAAGTTCGAAAAATGGCATCACTGCATGTCTGCTGCCCTCTATTTCGCGGGTTTTACACGAAAATAATGAGTTTATCTGATTACCACTAACTAACTTGGATGAGTGGGGGCAAAAGGTGGTCCCGAAAAACAGACGGTGATTTCAAGGTCACCGAAGGTCAAATTTGTGTTATTTGTGCGTGATTTCTTACTTGTGTATTGAACAAAAACTTGGGGAATGTGGACTACAGATGGTCCTGAAACAACAGGTAGGTCATCCCAAAGTCATTGGATGGGTGAAAAGTGATTCCTCTATCGAGGTCACAAAGGTGTTTTCTGCGGGGAGGCGGGGATATACACGTCTGCGGTGTACCCGCCTGCACATGTCCGTTTTGGAGGTTATAGGCATCTTCGGGCGGTTCGGAACCAGAGGCCCTGCACTGATCTTTGACCAATTTTGAAAGAACTGATAGACTGGTCAGAGCACAGACTTCGTTATTGGTCATTGCCCGATTGTCAATGACCCCACCGATATGAGCGTTTCTTCAACGTCTGCTACCATGGGTAGACATTACTGAGCCTGACCAGCCTATGAAGTACAGCATGAAGCTGCCTGGTGAAACCCAGTGCGCGTTCTGATTCAGAATACTGTCTCCACGCTCGATGCTGGTCAATGCAAACTACTTCCGGCAGCTGGGGCGAAGTGCCCTGTCAACTAATCATTATGAGCCAATATATGAGAAAAGCATCCGTGTTGAGTGTTCGGCTCTAGATAAGCCCGGTAAGCATAGCAGTCTACAACCTCATTTTGGGGTAGGTGTTATTTTACTAAGAAGCCTCTGGTGATCTGCGGGTTGAGGTAAATTAAACATAAATAATTATATTTTAGATATAAAACGAGCATTGATAAATACACATTTTATGTAACGTAAGTCTTTTCACACAATTTATGGCGAAAAACATGGATTTCAATTTTACAATAAAACTCACAAGATGACTGTTTTAATGACTGTTGACCCTTAATTTTGAACGCTCCGTGGGGCGTTGGCGCACACAGGTCCATGAAACACGACCACGTGTCATGTGATCCAACATAGTTTGTAGGGAAAACGGTTTCCGACTTTTAGCAGTTTCACATGTTAGCGCAGTATGAACTCATGAAATGAGCTTCGACATGAGACGTACATTAGTCCAGTAACAATGGACCAAGTTTAAGAATTCAGACAGACAGCACTAGACAAATATAGTGGTTTGAGCCAGAAATTCGACATAGTAGAAAAAAAAAAACAGCCACCACCCACTGTTCACAAGCAAGAATGACCCCCCCCCCCCCCAAGTCCACAAAAGAGCATAGAAATTATTGCACTCCCTTACAGTCAATTAACTCAACGTGATCAGACCCAAAAAAATTCTGGACTCATGAAGTTTTTCTACTTGAACTCTGTTGACCCCCCATATCAGATACCTTTGTCCTGATGGTAAGGACGCCAATCGTTTCGATGCACACAAGGCTCGGCACCATTTAGGGCTTCCTATTGTTCTATATAGGCTACGTCTGTACGTTGACGCACTACTCGGCGCGGCCTAGGAAACTCAACTGCAAAGGTTGGTCCATAACGGCAAAGGGCCGAATGGAAAAACTATACCCATTTAATAGGCATACTTTCAGATGTCGTGTGCGCTATGCCCGAACGAATGGTGGCGCGGGAATTTCCTAATGACCTGTGGCACTAATGTTATGATCTTGAGAATAACATCCCAATTAGTCCTGGGGGGGGTGTGGGGGGTGCCCGGGATTGACCAGGGCAGCAGTTAATATTCCCATACTGAGAGTGAACACAACTATATATTATCCCCCGGGAGGGGGTAGGAGATCTGAAACCCACAAAGAAAAAAGAAAAAAAATTTCGGGAGGTGCGCTCTCATTTATAGACCACCCTCACTTTTGCCAAATAAATACAATCTTGGGCCCAAAAACTGCCATAATCATGCCCCGCCTGCCCAGGGATATAGCGGGGCATGTGCGAGAGATTTGCATGGCATTCAGGGGCGTCGTGCAAAAATAAGTTTGGGCGCATCAAGCAGGTGAGGACTATCGAACGAGCGCCACCCGCGGTTGGCGCGCAAATACATTACAATATGTTCGTCAGATAGCATAGACACCTCCCAGTTCCGTGCCTTATGGAAGTGAAAAGCAACACCAAAAAAATTTAAAATATACTTAATCCGGGACATATCTCGGGAATTACTCGTTGAATACGGCTGTCTGGTACAAAAATCACGTCTTTACCCAAGGATTCCGAGTGATAGGTTTGGCTACAATTCGTTCTTTACCCCTCTTAATTAGTTCAGCAAACACAGATGATTCCACCAACTAGAGTTTCCAATGATGGGTTTCAGGACTTCAGAGGGGCAAGGAAAAAGAAAATATGAACTTATATTTGGAATTAAAAAAAATGAAAAACAATCACTTTTAGCCAACAGTATGTTGATCGATTATTCCTTGAAAGCCAGAAGTGGACCATTCGTGCCGCAAGGCTCAGCGAAAACTTCAAATTATGGGCTTCTCAGAGGCACGGTGAGCCCAGATGGATATTTCCATGTTAGTTAAATTTAAAATGAACTTGAATTAAAAGATGTAATCTTAGCCAGCGTATGTTCAAGCGGTTTTATACTATCCCAATCGGAGTGGGCACCATTAGTTGCCGCGCCGGCGTAGCGATTTTTCGAAAAATTAGGTCTTCTCAAATGCCAATGGTGATCTCCAGACGGCATTTTCATGGTGTGTGATAATTAAAAAATAAACTTGAGCATAGTATGAATTTCACCTTGCCGGATCTATTGTCTTGCGATTTCAAGCTATCCAAGCGAACGGCACGATTGATTGCGCGCAGCATAGATTTTTTTAAAATTAATATATTAAATGCTAAATGGTAATTTCCAGATGGCAATTTTCAATAGGATACCGGTTATTAAAGGTAATTTCACAAATTAGAAGTGTAAGTAAATTTCACCTCAGCCGTGCTAGATGCAGATTTTCCAGCGGCCATTTTTTTTATTCATAATGAAATGAATTTTGAACTAGATTATCACTTCAAACAGTGTCATGCGATTCAGATTGAGGTTGTAGGCAAGTGGCGAAGGGGAGTAAATATGTCGAGTGGGGGGTGTCGGGTGTTACACCCCCCCCCCCCCCCCGAGATATGGAAAAGACGGTCCGTACACGTAGCGGACCCCAAAAACGATTTTTGAGGAACCTGAATAGCTAGACCCACGAAGATGGTGTGCGGGAACGTAGAAGGCCATAAAAACCTGAATAAATGGACCGTGGGTTGTACGGAAAATATGATCCCCCCCCCCTCGCCGTGAACCCGGCACCAGGGTGCCGAAAAAAAACCTGGGAAAATACAAAATAGCAATCACTAAAAAAGTCGGGGTCCAGACAGAACATCTTGGAAAATGGTTGTTTTTGTCATTTACGCCCCGCAAGTGGCACCATGATTTCTCAAGCCAAACGTAGCCACAAACTTGTTGTTAAAAAAGGGATACTTGTGGGTGCCAAATGTTAGTTCTAAGATGAGCGTTATATCAAACAAGAACAAATAACTACTATAGCCAGAGAATATTAGGGTCAAAATGGTAATTGACTAAAAAGTGACCTTGAAGATGATATTTATTGACATTAATACATGCATTGACGTTTTCCAGCGTTTATTAACGTCGTTAAACAATTCCTATTTTCTGTTTCTGAATTGAAAAAACCTTAACATATTTTTCCCTATCTTGGTATTTATGGTGTGGCGGATTGCATCATCTGGCGGGCCGATTTTGGCCCGCGAACCGCGCCATGTATTTATTTGAATCAAATATCAAGCGTGAGCTTAAGTTTAATAAGTTGAGGTTAGTGTTGTGGGGAGGGTGGGGGGGGGGGGGGGACGGGGACTGCAACGATTATCGAAGAACATTGACTAGGCTATATAGTCTACTTTTCGATTACGAGGTACTCTTCAATTAAATTATGACAAAAATTGAGCACGACGCACGCCTGCTATGTACAAGCCTAATTAAGTGAAAGAGCTCTTTAGGTGGGAGATTAAGCAGGGATTTTTGCAAAAAGGCAATAATGGGCAAAATAAGTTGCCATAACCCATTGCCCCACCCCCCCCCCGCCTGCCCGGGGATGGCGGGGCAAGTGCAAAAGTTTGCCGGATGTGGCATAGGACTAATTGTGACCAAGCCTCTGGGCGAAGAGCAGATCTGTCCGTTGAAAAGTTGGAGGTGCCGTGGTTATTTGCCAGTATTTGATCAACAACAGCTGTAAAAAAGTTTGAATGACGTGGGAAAAATTTTCCGTTTGTTTGTTCAAAATGCAGCAGGTCATAGGGTAATGGGGGAAGGCTGAGTCGGACCACCCCTCCCCCCCCCCCACCTCCCCCTGCGTGCGCCATGCCCATCAGCCCGGTAGGACTACTGGGCAAAACCGACTCGCCTTTACCGACTTTACGTTATTTTTTTTTATCTTGTTGGAACTGAAAGCATTTTCTTCTCTAATAATTTGACCCAAGCTCGTCTTGTCGGACACATTTTTATCTGGGATACCATGCCGTTCTTCAACGCGGACGCATTACTATCATAACAGGAGCACGTAAGTTGCCACCGTCCCAGTAGGCCTACGTGCTGTTCCACACTACCACAAGACATGTCCACCAAACCACTGGATTGGGTCAGTTGCCCGTATGTGTAGCGCTAGCTAGCTATGGCGCAATACTACGTAATCATAGTTCAGAGACATTACGACATTCTTACGTAATAAGTATTATAACGGATTATCTACCCCAGTGAGAAAATCAATCATTCAAGACGCTTCAGAGCGACCACATCTAATACTGTCAACACCATTGATTATCGGTTTAATGCAGTGATTAAAGAATGAGATTCCGTGAAATTAATCATGGTATTACCAAACCTAAGTAACATCGAAAGAAGGGCACTGACGCAAACAATCCTTCCGTTACCAATTCGAAATGGCGGGTCAATACTGCAACTTGTTCCCAGCAAGGATGTTATCCTTCACGAAACAAAACCTAGTAGTAGGGGAAATAAATCCTGTAAAATACGATCGACATCAGCGAAGCGGTTAGGTTTTAGTGATTTTCGAACTGCCACTTTTGTCTGCTTGCCATGAATATAACGAGTACATACTGTTGTAAAAACAAAGCCACAGCCAAACAAAGCATATGCACACAGCGCATGCAGCTAACACCGTAACGTTTTGGCGTTTGTACAGTAGGGCCATAGTCCTATACATACGACTAGCGAATAACACCCGGGGTTGTCTGCAGCGTGTTCGGCCGTGCCATGGCAATCAACCAGAGAGGCGATCAATCTGTGGCTCGTATAGTGGGGAGTGTTCTAATCGAAGATATGATAATTAAAGGCAGGCCAATTTACACCATAACGCGCTTGTGACAGAAATTGCCAGCGTACGCTGGATGTTGTGCTAAGATGGAATATTCAGATTGTCTACGGGTGGATTGGTAGGATTTATTGATTATGGTTGCTGGAAGCAAGGGCGGGATCTAACCAGCACTGAAGGAGGGGGGAGGGGGTCTAAAAGGGTGGACCCCAAATTCTAAATTGGCGGAGTGGGATAGCGGGTGGAATAACTATATCTTAGCGGAGCGCCAGCAACAGTTGCGCGGAGCGTACAATTTTTTTTGAAGGCACTTCTGAGCCACTTGAGGCGTTTCATATATGATTCGGCCTTGTGATCCGGATTTTTTTTTCCGAGCAGAGGCGTTAGATGTGGTTTCTGGCTGAGGGGGGGGGGTGACAGTTAGGATACAATCTAGCGGCGCGCCACCATTGGTGGACGGAGTCTCACCCACCGAAATGGGATGGATTTTAGACCCTTCAGATGACGGACAAGGTTACTTGCCGGGTTGTTTTTGAGCTGCAGAAAATGTAAACACATATCCGATGGTCGAGTCGAGATGATACAAGGAATATATCTACTATGCATAATCTCAGTTACTCATTCCATATGCCAAGTTCCATATAATAGCCCCTCAAATCGCAAGTTGCATTCGTCCATCAGGTCATCCATAAATAGGCCCTACACTGTCCCAAACTTGTCCAAAATTTGAAATCATAGTCACCGGTTTTGTACATGATTTGATTGACGACGATGTCCACAGTTCTTCAGTGCGGAAAATTATTCGTTTCACAGGACCCCCAGATTGAGGAAATGACAATTCCCAGCCTCAGTTATGGGCAATGAGCAACATCACTGAAAATGACAATAAATTTCGGAAACTAATAAATGTTTATTTCCTTACTTCTTCATCGTGCCTCCGTTCCTACCATACCTATATTTTTAGTGGTATTCCGCTGCCCATGGAACCTTCCAATTGGGTTAGAGAATGCCTGCATTTTGGAAATTAGCCCGAAATCACTGTCATGGAAAAATGTGTGCATTCGCCGGGCATCAAATAAATAATCGAAGCCAGGGCACCGAGTAGAACATATTGTCCTTTTGTCTGGATTCGTTTACGGTCAAATTTTTGGTCCAAATTTTGCATGTCTCACAATTCTTTCGTCTCGCTCCGCGCCTGTATAGATGTGTAAATGTCAATCACGTGAACCTCTAACTTGATGCACAATCCGCCCCTGTGTTTTTCGTTGCATGTAGCTTTCATCAAGAAAGCAGCAGCCAGGGGCGTAATAGCGAAGGGTTTGATAATTGGGGGTCTGTAGAGATGATGTTGCCAGAAGCCTGGTAAGGGACTGATATAGGGGGAGGGGATCGAAGGGAGGGGTGTCCCTTCTCCTTTGGAAAAATTTCGAATATTGAAAACGTCTCTATGATGCAATCCGAGGCAATTATTTTCCGTAATACGCGGGAGTTCAGTAACATACTCGACCCAGATGGCCCGCCCCACGTACGCGGGACCCTTTCAGTTGGAACGCCGAAAAAATTCTGCCCGACCCCGAATCCTAAACAATGCCCGACTGCAGCTGCAGTAGGGAGTTATGACGCATACCATCAAACACACTGCGCGCGAAGCGCCGCAAAAAAATGACACTTCAATGGGGGAATTGATCAAATTTTCGGCTATTCAGTACAAATTTCAGACATTTTTCACTTTTGAATTAGGGATATCTCAGATTTGAACTTCTGCATGTGCCAAAGTTTGGAGATTTCCTGCCGAATTTCATCTGAAAAAACGGGGAGGGGGGAGGAGCCCTCATATCTAGCCTTGTACTCTAGCATGCCGCGGCTGTTAGATTTGGTTAGCATTAACACCCTACTAATCATTGATCAATCTCCAAATTCGTAAGGACTGAAGGTTATTGACAATGACTACTAAAGAGTAAAGAGTATAGTTTTGGGAAATGGACTAAGATGGCCTAAATTTTGCAAATTGGACACAATAATCAACTTCCTATTGACCAATTTGATCACTCATACTCTTAAGGACCCACACTTTTCATGGAAGCTCAACAAACTTGAACATTTGCCTGAATGGAGCAATTATACACACTGCATAAACCCCCGTGACTCGAGTCAATGATAACATTTTGGGGGACCAAAAGTAAGGTAGACCATACCAAGGCAATCAAGCTTCAGGAAAATCGAACCAACTTTGAATGAAATTTGGAAAAAACCAGGCAAAATAAACACACTGGAAGACCCTCAGTGCTCCCAGCCAATTAAAAATACAATTTAATGGTAATAATCACAGGATGGATGGAGTGCTCTATTCCAAGAAATGAGTTGTGATTGGAATGGAGAACAAGTTGGCGTGCAAGTCGGAACGTCTGGTTAGCTGCGACAGCAAAATTCCCGTGGCGAATACACTGTAGGTTTTGTGCCATTTCACCTTTATTGTTTTTTCACCATTTAACTGACATTGTCCATCCCATGGAATGATTGGACTGTCATACACATGGCCCTAATACTTGCTATCAGTACTCATTCCTAAGCTTGTGGAAATTGCCACAGAAATGAATATCTTACATCGTTGACACTCATCGTTATTGTTGAACCACTCCACAAGTACCATTAAACAGCATTAGGGGGGGCGGGGGGGGAGGGGGGGGGGGGGGGGGGGGTGGAGGGGGGAGGGGGTGGAGGGGGGGGGAGGGCAAGCCCCCATTGGCCCATTGGCATGGCTTCCTGTGCTCACACTTTTCTAGGTCTCCAATGAGAAATGTGACCGGGATGTAATGTAAACAAATCTCCAGGACGGGACTACTAATGTAAACTCGGCGAGAGTGATGAGGACAAAAATTGTCCTCCCTGGACCTTACTGGAAATTGGACCAAGAGGGATGTAAACAAATCCTGCGAGGCATGGTCTAATGTCAACTAGGGCGAGATGTGATGAAAGACAAATCATCTCCCCCCTGACATTATTCACAGTAATGGTAAACACTTGCTCAGGCAGAGACTGGAGTAATGTAAAAACTTCGGAATGCAAACAGGCTCCGTGAAAAAAAGTAGGAGAAAAAGTAGGTAGGAAATATCGAATAGTAGAATGAAAGTAGGATTTTGATCGTGAAGTCGGACCTTCATTGATTCTGAGGAAGTGTCTCTGTCGATACTCACCAGCAGGATTCATCAGCAGAATCATGTACCGTGTACTCACCAGACTACCAGCATGAAAAAAAAAATATTCACAACATCACACATTAGTTTCTTGTTCTTCCGTTATTATCAGATTCAATGAGAGAATGTGAATGTGAATCGTCACACACGAGGGAGAATAACCTGAAACCATTGAGTTTGTAGTAACATGTAGTAACATGCATGGAATATTTCCAGTGATATTCCTCTACTAGCCTTCAGTTATTCGAAAGGAAGTTGGACAATTACTGGAAGGATCAAGATAATTTATACACTTGTCAAAGCCAACTTGAAACGTACGGACGAAGACTACAACAAGGATGGAGCACAGTGGCTAATAGCCAGTGCTCAGAGAGGATCTGTAGGTACCTGTAAGTGTCACTTTGGAAAAAAAAATATGTAGTTAACTTCATACACTGTTTATTAGTCATGACATTGTCAACACATGCTTTCAAAACCGTGACGAGAGGGCATTCCACGGAAATGCAATCTCATCGGAAATCGTCTGTGAATGGTTCATTTGTCACCCACATAACCTTTTATTTCAAATCCCCAGATGTAATCATATACAAATTATGCGGCAACAAAATCCCAGTTCGAATTCTCGTGCCCAATTTTTGAAGAAAAAACCCTTGTGATCATCATGTAGTAGATGTCATATACTGTTCATTCAATCTTAGTCATGACTTGTCACACTGCTTCATTTCAAAACAGTGAAATGATAACAACATCTAGATTACTCCATTATGTACCGTTAAACTATAGCACTACGGAAGGTTTGTTAGTATGCAGCTGCTGAGAAAGACCTGACCTTTGGGGGATGACTCCCCTATATTCATACTATCAGTGTCACTTCTTCAACTATTTCGGTAGTCAAACCAAGACCCCGCACACATACTCAATGTAGGGCCAATATGACGAACTTCCATGCCTGCTACCATCAGTATGTGATGTCTATGATTTTCTAATGGTAATCCTTAAACACCGTGTGGGTTACTACCCATACAGTCCATCACAGCAATGTTCATTACAATTATCTGAACTCATTTCACAGGCAGGAACATGAACATTACAGCAGAGGTAGGTCACTTGGCAACCTTCGCAGAGCTGTGAAAGTAGTTCATGACTTTCCTGCGTTTCTCTCCTAATTTCCCCCCTTTGCCTCTTTCTTACAAGTCTCAAGTTTCTCATGGCTCAGTTCATTTTTGTGTGGCAGCATCTAGGAGACCTTGGACGCAGTGATTTCTCCCATGTGTTTGTTTTTCATGCTTTCTGTGTCCCGTATTCGCCTAGCAGTAAGCATTCTCAGCTGGGCAGACCTGTCATCTCCTTCACCGTTCCTTGTTTTTTTTTTGTAGAAGTTCTCCTCTGTCCAGTAGTGACTGTGGTGATTTTTTTCTTCTTCCAGAGCTTTCCTTGTCTCTTGCTTCTTCTTCTTTTGCTTTTTGCACCGCTGTTGCTAGTTTCTCTCTCCTTCTCTTCTGCCATCTTGCTGCATACTCCTACGGGCAGTTGGGGGGGTGGGGGGGGGTGGGGGGGGGGTTGGGGGGTGGGTGGAGGTCTATGAGGCCTTCATCATAGGTCGGTCACATGCATCTCAGGGGCAGTTCCAGAACCAGTGGTTCCTTTGACTGCATCTGGACCAATCTCAAGAATTGAAGACTGGTCAGATAACAAGATCGCTCAACGTCTGCATTACCATGAGCAAGACATAGGGAAGCCTTGACCCTTAGGAGTTATCACATACAGCTGTAACCCAATAAGTTTGTCTGATTCACACCTGTCTTCAGTAATGGTCCAATCCAGATGTACTCTTGTACTGGATTGTTCCCTGCCTCTGTACCAATCCTCTGGGATTTCCTGGGCCTGCTAGATTTTCCATTCGTCTGTCGAAGGATCTATTTCCTCTTGGGCTACGACTTGTGGCATCTTCCTTGCTGTCAGTCCGCTGGAATGCCTGGACTCCACTCTCATGCTTCTGTAAATGAGGATGAAGCGACATCAGGTCCTTCAGGATCTCTTTTCCTAGGGGCAGATGGGTGATGAGGTAGCCTGTTGCATTCTGTTAAAAGTTCTTCATGTCTCTTATGGGCCCTTGTTGGTGCTTGGTTTCATTCTCCCTAGAACTGTGGTTGGTGTTGCCTCTCCCATTACAATCTTGTCATCTGGTAGCTGATTCTCCTTCTTCGTTACGTCGATAGTGACAGCTGCTTCCCCCTCTTATCACCAACTACTTCTTGCCTGAGGAAGCGAAGCATGAGACTGCGGACTACGACTGACAGCTTGAGCTTGTAGGCTGTCCTGGTGGTCAGTCTGAAACCTGCAATGACTTGCTATTCTGCGAATTACAATTTGGGTGTTTTATTGCAGGGAAATTTCGTGATGAAACATGACTCATGATTCTTTTTATAGAGCAAACTTCAGAGAAAAGTAGGAGAAAGTAGGATTTTCAAGAAAAATGTAGGAGAAGTAGGCGGCAAGGTCAAAAAGTAGGAGAGTTTGAAAAAATAGGAGTCTTTGCCTGCCTGAAAACTTGTCTGGCGGTCAGAGAGCTCAATTTAAAGTTGGAAATTGGGGAAATAATTGGATTTAATTGAATCTAATAACACTTTGCGAACATAATGTAGCTAAGGCTAACCAGTAGCAAGCTCCATCCACCTACCAATTTTCAACCTGATCGCATGTCAGGTTTAGAAGTTATGAATGAACGTGACGAACAGAAGGGACGAACTAACGAAAGAAGAGACATGATGACTTGTAGAGCTGCTCTCCCGCAGCTAAAAATTTTGGAATAACTATTAGGATTTAATGAACATCTGATTATTAGCCTTAAACTACCCTTCAAGACATAATGTCATTTCATGAAAAATATTCCCCTTGCTAATGAGCACCATGCCTCAACATTTCAGCCATATCGCATACAGTTTTTGAAGGTTGTTGGAGAAAATGCTATTATTAAGCAGTTTTTGTCCATAAGTGACCTGAAGTGACTTTGATGACATAACGTTTTTTTTTTAAATGTTATCCTTGATGATGTGCATTACATCCCAAAATTTCAGCCAATCGGATACAGTCACTCGAAGTTGTTGGGCAGAATTTATATTGGCAGCTTCCTGGACCTTAAATGACCTTCGATGACATTGAAAGCATTTTGTGAGCAGATACACACGCCCCATGCTATCGCCCAAAAGGTATCCAAATCGACCTTTGCCCCTTGTAACTTGAAGACCCGTTTGTCACTCGAAGTTCAGATGGAGTTGGTTTCGTCTATGTTAGCACCAGAACTCAATCCATTCCAAACCAGAAAGCCAAAAGGCTTAGTGATTCCTCGACTCTTTCTGACAACCTATAGCCAACACAGGACAAATGGGAGATTGTACCAGCTTATTATGGGCAACATAACGTCTACAAATTTCCCATTTTTCCCACCACCACCGGGTTCCTATACTCTTGATAAGGAGCTACACCTCAATTTCAAGGTTTTAGGACCTTGGTGACCTCAGATGACATCTGACTTGACCCCAAAACAATAGGGTTCCTGTACCATCAGGGGAACCCCCACCAAAAAATTTTTGCCCCAAGGGGGGTCGTAAATGAAGCTTCATATTCATCCAAGTGGAGTCGAGTTATCATGTTTACAAGCAACATTGGCCAAAATATCGCTTGTCACAAATTTTTTTTTGACCCAAAAATTCCCCCCGACCTAACCAAATCAATAGGGTTCCTGTACTCCCCATTAGAAAGATACACCACCAAAAAATTTTCAACCTGATCAGACCAACCATTCAGGACTTATCGTGTTTTACAAGGTTTTCAGACTTTGACCTCTGGTGACCTCAGATGACCTCAGATGACTTATGACCTCACCCCAAAACAATAGGGTTCATGGTCTCATCATGGGGAACACACATACCAAGTATGAGCTTCATCCATCCAGGTGGGGTCGAGTTATCGTGTTTACAAGCCAAAATGGCAAAATATCGATTTTCACAAATTTTCTATTTTCGCCCAAAATTCACCCCTGACCTGAACCAAAAACAATAGGGTTCCTGTACTTCCCATAAGAAGCTATACAGCAAATTTCAATTGATCGGACCAACCATTCTGGACTTATCATGTTTACAAGGTTTTCAGACTTTGACCTCTGGTGCCATCAGATAACCTCTGACCTGACCCCAACACATAAGGTTCATGTACTCATCATGGAGACACCCTACCAATTAAGAGCTTCATCCATTCCGGTGTGGTCGATTATCGTTTTACGAGCCAAATTGGCCAAAATATCGACTTTTTTCACAATTTTATTTTTTGCCCAAATTCACCCCTGACCTGAACCAAAAACAATAGGGTCCTGTACTTCCGGTAGGAAGCTATACACTAAATTTCAATATGATCCGGCCAACCTTCTTGACTTATCGTGTTTACCAAGGTTTCAGACCTTGACCTATCGCGACCTCAGATGACCTCTGACCTCACCCCAACAATAGGGTTCATGGTCCATCTGGGGAACACACATACCAGTAGAGCTTCATCATCCAGGTGGGTCCGACGTTATCGTGTTTACAAGCCAAAATATCGCTTTCACAATTTTCATTTTTTGGCCAAAATTCACCCCTGACGTATACCAAAACGAAAGGGTTCCTGTACGCCCCATAAAAATCCCAGCTATACAGCAAATTTCAACTTGATCGACCAACCATTCTGGACTTATCGTGTTTACAAGGTTTTCAGACTTTGACCTCTGGTGACCTCTGACTCACCCCAAAACAATAGGGGTCATGTACTCATCATGGGGAACACACATACCAAGTATGAGATTCATCCATCCAGGTTGGGTCGAGTTATCGTGTTTACAAGCAAAATTGGCCAAAATATCGACTTTTCACAAATTTTCGATTTTTAACCAAAATCCATCTCTGACCTGAACCAAACAATAGGGTTTCGTACGCCCCATAAGAAGCTAATACACCACATTTCAACGATCTGACGCACCATTCTGGACTTATCGTGTTTACAAGGTTTTCAGACTTTGACCTCTGGTGACCTCAGATGACCTCTGACCTGACCCAAAAACAATTGGGACCATGTACTCATCATGGGGAACACACATACCAAGTATGAGCCTGATCTACTCAGACCTGATCAAGTTATCCTGTTTACAAGCTGGGCGTCACACACACACCAACACACACACACACACAACACACACACACACACAACACACACACACACACACACCACACACACACACACCCACACGACTTGACTGCATAATTCCTCTGACTTCGTCAAGGAATAAAAAGGACAGTTTTTATTTCTTTGCTCTGTAACTCCTAAAATGAGGCACATTTCCTCAAAACTTGACCTTTGACCTTTTGACCTCGTCTTTAGATGTTTTTTGATCCACTGAACCCCAAAATTACCATGACAAATCTCTACGAGCACCCTAATTGCACTCATTCCAATTGTTATTAGCCATTTAAACAAAACTCGAAAATCGGTTAATTATGCAAATTATTCATACAATTACATGACCTTTACACTGTTGTTTAAATTTATCAGGATCAAGGGTGTACCATCCCCACCAAGTTTCATGGGACTTTAAACTAAATTTAAAATCTGCATGAATTATGACAATTAGACAGGTTGAATGCAATTAGTACATTAAATGACCTTTGTGACTCGTCCCACTGAAACATTTATCGGGACTATAGATAAACCATTTCCACCACCAGTTCGTCTAAATCCAGCGAACTTCAAAATAATGCAGAAATTATGCAAATTAGACTACTTAATTAGCAAGATATCATGCCCAGGAAATTATAATCAGTTTGTGACTCTTTTCAGAGTTTTTATATACCCCGAACAGGCTTTCCCACCATGCAATATACGATCAGAGATATCCCTTGTACACAAGCTTCCGGGCCAATTTTAATTAAATATGCAATTATGCAAATGAGTATGGTCTTTCGGGACGAAAAGTGGATGCACATCGACAACTCTTCACCGCGCCCTCCACAAAAAGGTCCCGCATCATGAAAGGCTTCCACGGTTCGGAGATAGCGACCGCACATACGGACCGGCAGCAGACAGACGACAACAGACAGACAGACACAAACAAAGTTGACCACTATGTCTCTCCCTTAACAAAGTTCAGGCGAGACAATAACTCTCAAGATGTTAGCTCTGAGAAGGGACTAATGTGAGATGATGTCTAGTGCCATATCAGAACATGCATGTATAGAACCTAAAAGAAAACTGTTAGCTCTGTGGAGAGATTAAAGTTTGATGATGTTTAGTGACCATTCTACATGCATGTTACATCTAGAACCTTCACATTAACATCGGGTGGAGAGACTTAAGTTTGATGATGTTTATCCACAACATTGAGGCCATGATGGTAACACACAAAATTTTCAGATGTTCGCTATGCGTGGAGGGACGTGAGTAGATAATATTTAGTGACACATAAATACATGAATGCACATACGGCCTTCAAGAATAACCATCTGGTGGAGATCAGGTTTGATGATGTTCAGCTACACATTTTTACATACTCGTACATTGATTTTAGCGATGTAAGCTCTGGTAGTAGATGATGGTCAGAGACGTCAATGCAGTTTTACTTAGTGCCCAATGAACACTGTAACGGCAGGCCCTACTGACTGTTAAGAACGTACTGCAAAATAACATTTTCTGGAACATGGCATTCTTTTCGATTTACCTCAGTTCTAAATTTACTGCCATTAGCCAATGCCAGTAAAGAACCATGTTTCAGTCATATTTGAGGCATACTCATTGAAAATTGTTTAAAATGCAACAAGATGAATCATAATCATTCATTGGCAGGATTGCGGCTTAAATCATAATTCTTATGTCACAAACAAGATTAGTATGTACAAGAGACATAAATACAGGCGGGGGTGACACCCCCCTCTGTTGAGAACCAAAGTCACTTTCTGAGCAGATATGGGTGATGAACCACTCGTTGTGACGTTAATTCCTTTCGGCCCGCCAAAAGGTGGTAGGAAGGTAGGAAAATTTAGGTCGGTCCTGCAAAGTCCACACCCCTGATGAAGCTTTGTTCATATGAGCCCCCTTGAACAGGGTTGTAACCACGCCAGCTCTAAAATGGTTGGTGACAACCTTGCCCCTGAATAGCGAGTGCTTGCACATTAATATCTGGCTCTTTTATGCGCAGCCACATCCCATACCAATATGGGCCCAAAAACTGAATCACTCAACTAACCTAGTATTATAGTCATGACTATAGCAGCCAGGGGTGAATAGGAGGATCACCTAGACAAGGCGAGAATCATTCTATGGTGCGAACGCTGTGTCATCCAGGAGAACGTTAAGAATTCCTCGACCTCCAACCCATAGGTACATTTTGGCGTGTTATACGATCGGTGGCTCAGGGGTACACACAATCATGTAAATTATTTCTTATTCACCACGACTGTTTACAGTCGTATTCCCCGTATGATCCTGTGTGTGACACCGATTGAAGGTCATGGGTTCTTCCACCTTCGACCAGTACATGTTGTGTTCCTGGAGGGTGTTGTCCTTCCCTGGGATAAAGCAATAACTCCTTCCCGTGGCTTAGCCTCACTTTGGCGCACTTACGGTTGGCTGAGTGGGTTTCTGGGCTTACGTATTAGGGGTTTTTATCAACTACCTATGGAGAAGAGGCAAACACAAAAATATAATGACCGACTTTCGGTTGACCGGAATGACACCATGATCCCTAGGTATGCGTCAGTCTAATGTGGGTCATTGTTAAATACAAAAACGCTTACATGTGCATCACTTCATCAGGGGGGGGTCTACTGTACAAGCCTCTGTTTTTTTTTTTAGACCTCCACAATAAATTACTGTATATTGTAGGTTGTGCAGTGCTCATTTATGGAAATGAATAAACTGAAACTGATAATGAAAATGAAATTGACCCTTCTTAAATGGTCGCCACAAAGCTGATTCTGGCACATGTGTTATTTTATTTGATTATGTAGAGGAGAGGAAATTAACAGAATGGCTGGGTCATATATGGATCATTTTCAAGGAATTGTCATCCAAGTGACTGAGGGGTGAGTCCAAGGTACAAGAATTTCACCACCCACCTTCACCAATGACTCACCACCTCTGGGATGAGGGTGCATATACAATCAAGAAGTGCATTTCATCCAGGGATACAACCCAAAATGGTAATAAAACATATCGGGTAGATTGATATAAAAAATATTTTAAACAAATTTGTATATTTCTCTAAAAAACAGGAGTCAAATGCAACAGTTGTCACCAGATCAGTAAATTGATTATTTAGTCACCACAAAAATTGACAACAAGCTTGCAACCCTGGGATAATTATTACAGAGATATCAGGGGTTGCTCTGAACAGGCCAAGCCTAGATGCGAAAATTTGGTCTTCAGGGTCTGATTTTTTTCAGAGCAATAGGCAAAATGGTTTTAAATGGAGGTTCTCTAGATTCAAAATGCTGTAATATTCAGCCTAAACTCGTGATGACTTCAAACTTGGCCCAACAATCCTGCCAACCATGGGCCATAGAGGTGGGCAGGAGGGAGGAAAGGGGGGGGGGGGGGGGGGGTTGGTAGCTTACCAATTCACCTTTTTTGAGTGGTTTCATGCCTCAGTTTTAACCTGACTCAACAGGAGACTGGATTGTTCCCTTCTCACTGTGCATGCATACAGCATACTTATGCAGAACACCAAACACAGTGCATCAGGTCCTGTTTTCCGGTCACGGCCCATCTAGGAACCAACTCATGCCTCCTGGCTGTACTGTAGGTCAACTCCTTCAGATTCACAAGCAATGCCATAGAACTGTGATTGCACAAAACTAAAGTGGGTTTGTGAATCTGTAAACACAAAAATGCCGAAAAAGCAGACACTTTGTCTGGCAAATGAGAAGGAGATGGGTTGCCAGACCGGTACGCTTGTTGAAATTGCCAGGATGCTCAATATATGGACAAATAATGGGGTTACGGGGGTCGATAAGGGAAGTAAGAGGCAGTGAATTGATTCCATCTTGTTCATCAGATGACCTCAGATCTTTTTTTCTTGTTGTTGTGCCTGGCTATACACTTGCATCAAAGATGGACTGGTTCAAAGAGAAGAAAAAGCTGGAAACAGCGCTTGCTACCCAGCATCTTCCAGATTATATCAGGCTGAGGGTGGTTCTGGGAGTGGGAATCTTTAACTGCTCTCAACTCACAAGTGTTTGACCTTTTCAGAGTATGCACAAAATTTTGGGCGGCAGACTCTACTATTCCCATCAGCAAAGAAATTCATTTGTTTTGCTAATGATTTGTGCTCATGGCCCGACCATTACTCAAGGTAATCTCTTGAAACATCAAATCTTTTAAATCACTAAAAGTGTCTATAGTACTGAATAATCACTGTATTAATACAACAACTGGTTACTAAATGAATAGTCTTTCGATAAGCGCATTCCTACATCACTTACTCCTTTCATCTGAGGTCTATGGTCCATGGGGTGAGTTTTCTTCGATTGAATCTTCCTCTCCTTACGGAAGGGACCCCTACGGTGCAACTGGTTGACAGTGATGGAGCGTACATGCGTAGGTTTGTCAGGCTGGATTAATCTTGCTCAGGGGAGAGGAAATGCTCCATAATGACAATCCTGAAAAAAAGGATGGAAGTTAATAAAAAGCCTGTTCTTGTTCGAGTGCGCATACTTACTAAACAGCTTCGGACATTAGACAAGATTCCTCCCCATAGCTCATCTTATGGCCTGATTTTCAACTGTCACCACATTGTGAAAATCCACCTAACTACCCATGTTTGTACATGTATTGTTGATAAGCATGGGGAATATAGGTCGAGTACTTTGCAGATAACATGTGTAATTTTCAACGGGGGGGGAGCTTCAAAAATCGGTTTGCACCCTATTCATGCAATGTGGAATGGCCAGTGTATAACCCTTACCTTGACACAGTAGATTATCATATCATTCAAAGCTGTAACCGTGAACGGGTTCATTAAAGTCAACTGAGGCTTTTTTTTTTATTTTATTCGATTCAAATTCTACAGGTTCATTTCAGGGGCTACTTTTGTGAACTTTGGGGCCTCCAATGGCTATCTTGCCCCTATAACTATGTCATAAGAGGCGAACATAAGGAGGATACCACAGTATTTGACAGGTGGTCGAGACTCATCGCTACTTGGTTCGAAAAACAAGGGAGAAGAAGTCAAGGTGTGTACCATTTCTGTTGCACAGTTTTCAATCTTGGCCCCTGTTTCGACACAGTGTAGCCGGCAAGTTTCGCCAAAATGGACGTGAATTGTGGTTCAACACTATTTCAACTCAGATGGGCAAGATGTCACTCAGAAGTATCTCTACAGCAGGTAAGAATTCAAATCTCTCATGTTACTACTAATGTGGGTGGGCCGACACTCCACAGGCATGCTTTCAATCACACTTGAGGGACAAACTCTCACACACTGCTCCAAAATGCTGCTGTTAGCCTCAGATACAAAACTTTTATTACGGAGAAGGAATGTGGCTTTCTTCTATTGTCTTTAGGCCTGTTCATGTTTGCAAGTGCGTATGTACACGCCAAACAGTTGTCAGATAAAACAAGATTTCTCCAAGAGCGGAAATGATGATACAGCATTACCTTTGAAACTGCTACAACTGAATCTGATTCATCCCACTTTTGAGGATGTTATTGAACTGGAGAGAGGGGGATAGTACGTCTTGTAGGTTTAATAAGTAATAATATATGGGGAATCTACCAAAGATGGCTATGCCACACGCTCGGGCAGTTTGTGTCAGTGTCAAAGGAACCAGTGTCTTACTCCGGATTCAATGACTCAGACTTAGCTGCTGAGACTCAGGGACTCGTCCGAGTCCAGGTTCCATTGTTGATTACTGGATTGTTCATGCCTACCTCTATTGTACTAAGATGGCACCACCACACAGGGGTCAGGTTCATTGAAAGTCCTCGACATGATCCACATCTGCATTTCCTGTGACCTAACCACTCGATCACATTTATTGGTTATTAAAAGAAGAGGCAATATAGATAGAGAGCACTGTCATAGAAAAGCTAATCTGTTCTTCCTAGGGTGTGAACTGAAAATTGAGCCCTGTTACACTGTGAAAATAAAATTGGCAGCAATCACACTTTAGCCATAGAAGCATACGATATCAGCAGTAGGGATTCTATTCTACTGATAGGTCAATGTTCAGGTTTATCGTTATCGGAAAAAAATATCCCTCACAGATCAGTGGGTTAGTGCGGTGAGTACTATCTTCATGCTGCGCCTACAGCGTGTCCACGCTTAATACCCCTTGCGATTCGTAGTACAGAGCCCTAATCAAATTCAGCTTAATATGCTGAGGATTGGCGCAAAAAAATTTATGGATATTAACTTACCTCTAGTAGTAAGATGTTTCTCACATATTCTGCAGAGAGTTGGTACTGCCTGCTCTTGAGGATATCTGTCTCAAACTTTGTCCAAGTAGTTTCCACATCTTGGCTGGACCTGCAAGATTTAAAATAAATCCTGAAATAGACTTGCAGTATCAGCAGCTATAGAACATTCTTGACGAGTATGTAAGTTTCAACAAATACGACTTCATAACACTTTGTGTTGTTTCATTTGAAAGGAACATACCCTGTATTTTTATTACTGATGGTGGACTGTATGGAATACCATATCTTGACTTAAAATGAAGTGAGCTGTATCCTAAAATCAACTAGATTTCTGACAAAGACCCCAATCACACCATTATAAAGCGGCAAGTAATTTGAATAGGAGTACCGGAGGCTGAAAGCTCAATTGACCCTGAGGAGTTATTAAGCACTAGGATAGTTAAGAAATGAATGAAGAATGAATGTTCAGTAGATTATTATGTCTGCCATGTCGTTTAAGTCAACCTTTGAGATTCTTCAATCCCTACTGAAGTACAGGGAGTAATAATTACAGGCTAGGCCGCTAGGGTCAAAGCCCATGTGCAAATGAAATGCAGAAAATTCTGCAAAGCCAACAGAAACTTCATCCACTAGTTCTTGAACAGAACACTTGAACAATATGCAATACACCTTCCCAGAGATTCCTATCTATTAACTACACTACAGTAACCATAACTAGTGGACTGAGAGCCTCACAGTCTAATTAAAGCAGCCTAATTTCTCACCGAATTTTCTCAGCAGCTACATTCAACCTCTGGCAGCTACGGCTGTGGAAAGTAAGCAATGAATCTTTAAATCAGTTTTAATTGAGAACTTGTACTGTCAATAGAAGGCAAACACAGGGTTTTCCAGTTGACTGCCAATCTAGGTCAGACGAAATTTGACTCATTCCAGTGATAATATATCCTGAGGTCAGTAATAATACACTGTTTGAATTATTAGTAACATCTTTGGAGGACATTGTCAAAAGCTTGCTGATGACCATGTCCAGTCCACTTGTGTCCTACTGTTGAGAGACTAGCAAGGTCATTTACAGTTAGGAATGAGTTGGTGCCTGTAGATGTTCCCTGCAGAAACCATGTTTGAGTGTCAGGTAAAATGGAAGTTGGGGGGGTGGCCCCCCCGAAAAAAAAGGTCCCCCCCCCCCCCCCCCAAATGGTTTTCATTATGTGAAATGAATATATGCTGCAAGCTTTACAACTACCACTAGGAGACACTTAGGGGCAATAACTTCTTAGCCAAGACCTACCACCAGCTTCCTCTAGATGGGGCAAGATATTAGCTTGAAGACATCTCAGGAGGACACCAGAATCGAATGATCTCTTGGGGAATATAGCTCATGGCTGGCTGAGCTCATCAACGCTACTTACTTTGAAGGATTAAATTGCGATAAATACCATCAGGACTAATTGCCATTGTTTAGGGTCAAAGAATTTCCAATTAAAATTTTGCATACTGATTGGGACTAAACTCTAAAATGGGTACCGATCGATTAGAATCAGTGCAAAATGTACCATGCAGTTCTTTTGAATGACTAACAAAATAATGTATTCCTGGTATTATTTGTTACTCAGAGAGTCAGTTCTGGCCGACTCTATGGAATACAAGCACACTCAAACTGGCATCCTTGAATCAGCTCCTCATACTGTAGACCAAACAAGTTTTGGTGTACCATTACCACATTTCAGTTACAAACATACAATCAATAGGAATAATGCCCTTAGGTGGGTCTAATATCTGCGGACGAAGTTTAGTGAGAAATTATGTCCATAATCAGAGCCCCGTGAACTAGTGGGTGGTGTAGAGGCCTAGAGCTTAAAGACAAAGCCCAACATGCCCGTACTATATCTGTTCAGTTTGCTGCCACCCACATTCCCTGGCTTCTGGCTTCTCGATCCTGGGTAATATATGTCAGTAATCTTCTTGGTCAGGGTAGATTGCAGATTATTTGTACTACCCTACTCATATAGGGTGGTTTCACATTTTTGTGGAAGTTTAAAATCTAACGCTCCACCACCTCAACCTTAAAGTGTTGAACTCCACAACCACTGTAGCCCCGTGTGTTTAGTGTAGGCTGCCATGCAACTTTTGGGGAAATTCAATTTAATGGAATGATCCAGGCCCTTATGTTAAATTCTTTGGCCGCCGAGTAAAAGATCATTGATGTATCTGGGATATTTTTAAAACAACATAAATGTAGTTCTTCATGTTTCAATTAGCGAGTCATATGGGTTTTAGTTGTATACAACATTTACAATCAGATTCAATTCAGCTAGACGTGTACGTCTATGAGTGCGTAAGCAATTTGTATGCAGTACAGGAGCCAACTGCACAGGCCGTACTGCACTAACCATGTGCTGGGAGATTCAGTGCAGTGCTCACTGTGTGTACATACCTCACTGATCTTAGTCGCTGTACGTGATTACTTATGCAAGAGTGGGCATTACAAAACGATCGTAATCCACAGAAATCGTAACATTTTCGATTGGTATTTGTCATAAAATCATATCTCTTTTTGCTAGGCATGTAAGCCTTGGCTTTAGCATGTGGCTATTAAGAATGTTTCAGAGGCACTTTTCTCAATATTTTGCATTTTTCTCTTAATGTGATTTTGGAGCTCTCTTGTAAAGTTTTGAATGCAAATGTTGCCTCCGTCCCCGTGTTTTTCAGATGCTGGGTAATATACAGTACGGGTAAGCTGTGTGCCCAATTCTGTGTTTTCAGAAAACATTAAACTATCTAATATGCTGGACAAACAGACCGTTTTGTTTTCGAGAATTTACAGCAGTAATAACTATAACTGCTGATAAATTATTGGTACAACATTGGTCTACTGACCCTCTAGTGTCTATGGTTCCGCTGGTGGCAATGAAGCTAAAAAAGCATATTCATTTCCAAGTTTATTGCCACCCATGACGAATACTTTCGTTCTGTTAGGTTGTCCTGCAGAAAGGCGAAGCAAAAGCCCTGGAATAACTGCGCATCAAAACTTTCGGTGCCCGTCAAATACCATGTTTCCCGCAAGTTTTATTTGCTAACCCTACTCCGAAAGAAACGCTTCCTTGTCGAGTTTCAATCTTCTTTCCTCACAAAACAATAAGCTATTCGAAGTCAAAATAATCACAAAGCGTAGTAATTCTGATAATCACACTCTGCACCCAAAAACGGGTCTCGTCTATCTTACAATCTGCTGAACAGGAAAAAGACCTCCACCACTCATGTTACAATCTTTGACAACAATCATGATATATTTTGACGACGGTGACAGAGCTAATGCATTCAATGACGATTTTTCAACAGTTGGTACAAAACTCATTGATAATCTCCCGATAATAACGATCGCAATTCATTTATGCATGATACTGTATTATTACACTATGTTCTTAACTCCTAAACTCCTACCACTTGTAGTGAAATTTTGTAATGATTAACGCATCTTAAAGATAAAAGTCACCTGGTGTTGATGGCATCCCCCTCAAAGTCTGGAAGTCCATCTCGCATCTATTGCTCCAGTCCTGTGTTATGTATTTAATCTTGTTATAACCACCGTGTTTTACCCCGACGCCTTTTAACGATGGCCAAGTAATTCCCATTTCAAGAAGGGGGGCTAAGCCTTCCGTAAAATTACCATCCTATCAGTCTTCTTTCCTGTTTAATACATATTGCAAGGTTCATCGAGAAACGCTGAGGTTATTCTTGCGTATTCAAAATATTTTATCCCATTTCAATTTGGGCTTTCCTAAGGGGCCAGCACGGGTCATGCCTGTTTGGAAACAGTTTAATTTTATTCGTACTCATCTCACAACGGGGCGTGCGCTTGGGGCTTGGGCCTTTATCTCGATCTTAGAAGCTTTTGACACATTGACTATTATCCTTCTTGCTAAATTGTACATTCACGGTATTCGTGGTATAGCTTTTGACGGTCATACTCGCTACCTAACTCATAGGAAACAACGGCACGTGGTCAATGGATGTTTTATTCTTCAATTTCCAACGTTACTACGGTTGTGCCCTCCAGGGGTTTTTTAGGTCCGGTGTTATTCTTATTTACGTAAATGAATCATACTTTGTTCCTCGTGATTCCCTCAGACTTTTCTTCGCTGATGTACAACAATGTTTTTTTGTTCATGACAGCAGTTGCACTAATCTTGTTTATAAAGCCTATAATATCCTCGTCAGGCTAAAAAAACTTGGTTTGAAATTCTAACAAACTGACTTGATCTAGGGAAAACAAAGTTCTCCATTTTCCACCCAAACAACCATGTGCCTCACACCTGTCCTGAGCACTTCATCTAAATGATATAAGTATTTATATAAGACAAATTGAGTTAAAAGTACTTATGTCTTTTTCATCGACACCATTATCCTTCAAGCAGCACATTGATGTTCTCTGCAATGATCTTGCTAAGTATAATGGTATTTTCTTGTTCGCCTAGAGCTTCGCTCACCCTGCTGTGCTATCAGCTATCCATTCCGCTTGTATGCTCAGGATCTCCTACGTTAGAAATTTACGGCATGACCTCTTCCACCTTACTGAAGCCTAAATGACAAGTCCGTCACAATCGGACCATTAAAAACTGCGACTTAACAGACACCGTCGGTACTCCACGAATGCCTTCATTCCGATTTCTTAACACCCCTAAGGTCTACGATATTCAATGTCTAAAGATTTGTTGGTTTATATCTTACGGCAATATGTAAATAATGATCTACCTCTTGTATTTCTCGGGTTATAACCTTGTGTGTCCCCGAACTGGCGCCGCACCAAGGAACAATGCTCTCTTCTCACCAAGCCGTCACACCGAAACATGGGCAAATTTTGAACAACTACTGCTTAAGATATGGGAATTGTTTACCAAACGTCATCAAGATTGTCTACCACACTAGCCACCTTCAAACGTATCTCAAAGTTCCCTTATTGATCAATATTCTCTATAATTGTAGCCCTTTCCTTGTTCAGTCCTTCTCTGTTTTTAGTTTTCACCTGGTCACTATCGCTAAACTTGTTATAACTCGTTTTCTAGTATCCTGTCTATACCATTGTATTTTCTATGGACGAAATGAATGATTGAATTTTAGATCTTGGAGATTGAAAAAACTGCCTAATTTTAGTTATGCCTAGAAAATCGATTCCGATCCAGAGTTCCTGTAACATTAGGTGAAGTAACATGCTAAGAACAACATATCAAATTTTGGTTACAATAACCCACACGTGTGCAATATTGTGATTTTTTCTGGCTGCTCCATTGACTGCCAAGTGCCAACAACGAAGTGCCCCTAGGCCTAGGCCGCCCTCGGCTATTGTCTTTTTGTCACTATGCCTATGAATTTCGAACATTAAGCTCGCCTATTTCCAATAAAATCAAACACTCTCCCCAAAAATCCGAGAGGGTCTATAGCGCTTACGAAGGTCAAACTCCCAAGTCAAAATCCCATTGACTTTGTGGGTGAAATTTCTCCATTGACTTAGTGTGTAAATTACCTGTGAGGTGCTCTTCGTGTTTTCGCTCCCTCCCTGTCACAGGACATCTCAGCCCACTGTTCTCTCAGCGCCGAAAGAGGCTAATTAGCTTTACATCACTGTACCATCCCGACTTGCTTTGAACCCAAGATGGCGCCGGGAATTGCCCTCAATATGCGTGATTTGTGCAAAAATGCTTCGCATTGACTTTGGTGTAGGAAAAAATCCATTGGGCTTTGTGTGTGGAATTCGACAGTTTACCTGTGAGGTGCTTTTTGTTTCTGGGCCCCTCTCGGTGAAGGAAGGGCTTCATGACTAAGATTTAAGGATGGGGAAGACACCTCAGCTTTATACCCCAGTACTATCCACTTGTGCACCCACGGCAAAATAAACGCGAGGAGGGCGCTCCGAAAGTGTAGGTTGTGCAAAATTCTCCCATTGACTTTGTGTGTAAAATACCTGGTTGGGTGCTTTTCGTTTATTTGCCCCTTCCGTCACAAAACACTCCAGCCCACTGACTCTTTCCGGATACCAAAGACGCTACTTAGCTTCATACCATGGTACCATCCCCACATGCTTTGACGCCACAATGGCACCCCGGGAAGAGCGCCCTAACAAAAGTTCCATTTGGCAAATTCCTCTCCCCATTGATTAGTGTGTAAAGTTACCCTTTGAGGTGCTTTTCGTTTTTTGCCCCCTGCCCGTCACAAAAGGCCCCAGCCCACTGATTCTTCAAAGACAGAAACGCTACTTCGTTTATAACCATGTACCCATCCCCACGTCTTTGGACGCCAGGTGGCACCGGAAAAGTCCCTACAAAGTGCTATTTGTGCAAAGAGCTCCATTGACTTTGTGTAGGAAAATCCCATTGACTAAGCGTGTGGAATTGCTTTTACCTGTGAGGTGCATTTTGTTTTTGGACCCCTCTCGTACCGGAAGGGCTAACCTAACGCCCCCAAAAAAATTTAGGGGATGGGGAAGACACCTCCGCTCTATACCCCAGTACTATCGACGCGTACAACAAACGCCAGGATGGCGCAAGAGGGACGCTCAAAAAAGTGCCGTTGTGCCAAAATTCCTCCCATTGTTTTGTGTGTATGTACATGTGAGCGTTCTTTTTTTTTTGGCCTCCTCTTTTTTTGCCTCCTCCCGTCACGGAATGCGCAGCCCACTGTCTCTCAGAGCCGAATGAAGCTCCTTAGCTGTTATATCATGGTACTGTCCTCACATGTTTCCATGCAAGATGCATGGCGCCGGGAGAATGCCCTAAAAAGTGCCATTTGTGGCAAAAAGCTCCTATTGCCATCCACCACTAAGTCTATGGAGGCCTTTTTGCACAATAGCACTTTTTAGCACTCTCCGGTGCCACGGGTGGCGATCAAGGACGTGGGGATGGTACCATATGGTATAAGCTAAGTAGTGTCTTTGTCCCCTGGGAGAATCAGTGGGGGGCTGGGGCGTTTTGTGAGAGGAGGGGCAAAAAACGAAAAGCACCTCACAGGTAATTTACACACAAAGTCAATAGGAGAATTCTTGCAATACAGGGCACTTTTCAGATCGCCCTTCTTTCGACATCTTGGTGTCGATGCACTAGTGGATTGGTACTGGGTATAGAGCTAAGGTGTCCCCCCCCTTTTCCCTCCCCTTTAAATATTGGGCTGAGCCCTTCTGTCACCGGATGGGGACCAAAACAAAAGCACCTCAAAGGTAAAATGCCAAATTCCACACACTAAGTCAATGCGGATTTTTCCTCCACAAAGTCATGAGAGTATCTTTGCACAAATCAACACTTTTTAAGGGCACTCTCCCGGTGCCAACGTGGCATTCAAGGACGTGGGGATGGTACCTTGGTATAAAGCTAAGTAGCATATTCCGTCCTCTTGAAGAATCAGTGGGCTGGGGCCTTTTTGATGGGGAGGGGGAAAAAAAGAAAGCCCTCACAGGTAACTTACACACTACGTCAATGGGAGATTTTTTTGCACAACAGGCACTTTTCGGAGCACCTCCTTGTGCCATCTTGGCTTCGATGTACAAGTGATAGTACTCGGGGTAGAGCTAAGGGGTCTCCCCCCGTCCCCTCCAAAAATTTTTTAGGCTAAGCCTTTCCTCCACCGACAGGGGCCCAAAAACAGCACCTCACAGGTCAAACAACCAATTCCACATACTAAAGTCAATGGGATTTTTGCCTAACACAAGTCAACCTAGCTGCGCACTGACTGTGTAAGTTTCGGGTTTAGCTTGGTGTAGCGCTATAGACCCTACCTGAAAAATCCACGTTATGAATAACGTAACCATATAAATAGCAAGCCCTTATGGAGCTACAAAATTTGGTTCGCCATGACTCCACGATATCCAAGCCTAGTTCGTTAACCGATACAAACATTGAGGCAATAGCACCTACTACTAACCCAAATTTTCTTATCCAAAATTACTTGATTGCACGTTCACCGAAGCAAATGTATCAATGACTGTCGATACGTCAGATTTAAAGGAGGAAACCATTGAATATTTATTTAAATACAATGTACCTGTGTATTTTCGGAGAGACGGATTATGAAAAACGTCAAGTTAGGACACTTCGGTTACGGAAGTCAAATCAAAAGTCTCAAGGTGACACGAGTAGAGGGCAAAAACTGATCAGCTGGGTTACCGTAGTAACGCTATTTGTGTACAACTGGTTTGCAGCTGACACGAACAGACAGGAACATCATGGTGAGACCGAACGAAACGCGGAGACGCCGTGTAGTGCTTCGGTTCAACAATCCTGCCCCAGCTAACGATTTATAGTTTATATAGCGGGCAAATCCAATGAAAGATGACACAAAGAAATACACACGGTTTTTTTTCAAGGTGATAAAGAAAGATGGTATGGTGAATATGTTCGCTTCCTCTTGTTGTATAAGTTGTATTGTGTTCTTCGTAGTCGTAAGTCGGAACTTGCTGCGATTAAAAGTTGTCGTAGATGAGTATCTAAAGTAAACCAGGGTACCAATAACGTTTACTTTAATTGACCCCTGTGAGCCAGATTCCACAGGTCATATAGGGGGGCACACTAGCCAACACAACACATGGATGAGGAATGCTATGTCCATACCACGAAGGCTAACCTTTCTCTTTCAAATTACGAACAATAAAATAGTGCCCAATCGCACAGGTTTTACGGGAATCCAGGCCAATCATATGCTAACCAAGAAAATCATTTTGCTGATTTGATTCATTCTGCAAGCTGTCTGATGAGTGAACTTAAGAGCAAATATTAATAAATTGAAAAATTCTGTATTTCCCATTGTCAGGCCACATCGAATTTGGTTCTAATGTGAAAGTGGTGCTTTGCGGTTACTCAAGCCTGCAGCAGCACTGCTAACATCGTTGCAGTTTCCTTCTAGTTTTTAGCTCACCATTCTTGAAAAATTCAACCTTTCGGTATTTCTATCGAGGGTTGGTGCTTGAAAATTTACATTTAAGGCCCGCCCGAGTAAGAATTATTAACATGTTTAGGTCCGGCTTTTCTAAAATGAGGAGGAGGCGACACCTTGATTGTATTATCAAGATGTTATATACCAGATGGGTGTCCCACATGTCCCTTTTCTCAGGAGGCGGACCTTTTCTCATTCCTTTTTATTTTATGTTTCGAATGGTTTTTACTAACCTAAAACATGCTTCGAATTGTTCCTTTGTCAAAAGCAAACTGATTCATGGATGTTAACTTTCAAAAAGTTCTTTCAAAAAAAAAATATGGCCGGAATTGAAGAAAAAAAATAAAGTTTCAGAAGCCTTCCAAAAAAGGAGGCGTGAGGGGAGCAAACCATTACAAATTATTTGTATTTTGCTTAAAATAATTACAAAGAAACTTTTCCCAATATCATAGACCACAACCACCATGAAATAAAGCCAGTAAATTTGGTGGCCATATCAGAATATCCCTATTCAGTTGCTCGAGTACACTAAATAAACAAATTACGCAGCCAGTGAGCAAAAACTGGAATACCAAATTTCGAGCAAACATTGAACCATGACAGCCTATAAGTATTTCACTGTCCAAGCCCCCATTTCAGGTTCCTGAAATATCCAGTAGTTTTAATGAAAAACTGACAAATCGGGCACTGAATGTGCCGGAGGTGGGAGGGGGTGGTAGGCATACCCCACAGTTGGTTAAATTTAGACTGGAAACTATAATTGTTGGGGGTTCCTGCGTGTTATGACCCACCACATTTTCCCAACGGTACAGTAGCTCAAATCACAGAAATTTGTGAATTAAAAATGGTCTTTTAGAGTTTGAAATGATGCTCAGGCCAAGGTAACATCAACTATATGATAGGCGACATTCAGGCGGTCTACATGTACAGTCCTTCGACACATGTGTGCATTTTTTGTGGATGACGTGGGTGATGGTGTCAGGGTAGATTCCAATTCAAAGTTATATCCAAATTACATGAATTCACACAGGAATGATGGTTTTCCCTTCAGCCTCACAGGGTACACTTTTGTTAATTTTTCACGAGACTTGGAGGCCAAAACAATAACTCCAAGTGAGGGAGTCCCTGACTGAGTCCCTATACAGTGGTTAGATTGCACTGTTTTGCAGCCGCACCTGGAGACACAAAATATTGTCAAAAGGGGAGGCGGACACCCCTCCTTCTTAGACTTAGACCCTCCCCCACAGATTCTGGATTAGGGATGTTTTTCAAAAAAGATATGGTAACCCTAAGACAATCAACCATAGATGCTATATTAATTTCCAATTATCCAGGAGAAGAATTTGGACCCCCAAACAACCTTTATGGGTAAAAAGGTCTCCCAGATCAGCTAGGCCCCAAATCCTAGCACCCTTATTGGGCATACCTGACCCCATACGTATCAATTTCAATCTCCAGGAAGAATTTGCCCCCCTCAACAACCTCTTGGGTAAAAATGTGCCAAAATACTTAGCAACCCATATGAATGGCCTACCCCTTACCCCACAATTCCTCATTCCAAGAAGATTATATATTGTTCTATGTGAGAGAATTAAAATACATTTGCCCACACCTCTGCAGTGACTTTTTGGCAATAATGTGATACTAACATAACAGTTAAACCATATAGGGAGATCTTTTTTTTGTGTCGAATACAAATTTGTTTTACTGTTTTTCTTACAGAAGACCATCAATAGCTACCAACCCCAACAGCAATATCCCTCTCAGGGTTCAAAATAAGGGACCAGAAACAAGGGGTTTCTTTCGAGAACGGAATAAACCCCTGGTTCATTATTCTGGCACGACACCAGGGGTATTTTGGTAGACTCAGTGGCGAACTCAATTGGAGTAAATTGTGATGATAATGACTTTCTCTGGTTATTATCAGAGGAATACAACATTGTTTTCTACAATCAAAATTCACAGCATTCCACCGTTTTCAAAGCTGCATCCAGTTTTTCCAAGGAGATACGTTCCAGAATGGAAAACGGACATGAAAAACAGAGAGCTTATAGTCAAGGTTTGCCAATGTATACACAATATCTTACAGTGTATCATAGATCTGCTCATAGGGACGTTAGTTTTAAAATTAATAGCCTCTGATCTTTAGGTGTCAGTTTCGGCCTTATACTGGTAGTGTAAGAGAGATGAAAGAACAATTAATAAATGATCATCACCAAAGATGTCATCTAGCTGAACATGGTGACGGAGCCTGCATGCCCTCATTTTCTAGCCTGGCAGTGTCTCGTTCGAGGGGGGGGGGGGGGGATTGGTATATGACAGCTGCAGTGAGAAGGAATGTATTAAGTGGGTGAACTGGAACCCAAAGTATACCAACATATGTTATAGGCCTTAAGTATTATACAGTACTGTGAATTGATTGATGTTAACCAGAGAGGCAGAAGGCTCAGTGACTCCTTGACTGCTACAAATGACCTTTGACCCCACAAATGTAAAGTTTGGAGCAGATCTGATCCTGAACCAAGTGAAGTATCAATTTTGGACTCAACATGTTCACAAGGTTTTCACACTTTGATCTCTGTTGACTTCAAAAACTACATTAACGAGAAAGCCAATAGCTTAGTGATTCCTTGTCACATTTCCCGACCTGAGAAGCTAAGTTTTGTCAATCTGACGTATTTACAAGGTTCACAGACTTCAACCTTAGACCCAACTCCAAAAATAATAGGGTTGTACCAATACAATTATGGGTAAAGTAATGTACCAAATTATCGTGTTCACAAACCAAAATATCCATCTTTTGCAATTTTCTCAGTTTCACTGGCAATAGGGTTCTTGTACTCCCTATAGGAAAGCTGCATACCAAATTTCACCTTCAACAAGCCAAGCCTAGGATTCTGAATGTGTCACAGAGAATGTCCGACTTTGACCTCAGATGACCTTCGACTTGACCCAAAACAATAGGGTTCATGTAACATTATGGGGAGCCCACACACCAAGTATGAGCTTGATCCATCCAGGTGGGGTCAAATTATTGTTTTTCACAAGCATAAATTGTTCAAAATGACACTTTTCCACCATTTCCCCCATTTCACAGAAATTGAAAAATTGTAAACAAAAACTGATTACTGGTCTACACCAGAACCAGGGGTGCATTACAGGGTGCCAGGTGGCGATTTCACCCCTGAATTGACCAAATAAAGTAGCTCCTTAAAATTTCAGCAAAAATGTGTTATAGGAGCCAGATTGCACTGAAAGTCTCCAAAGTTCACTGAAGTGATTCCTGAAAATATTAAATATTAGAGGTATTTACAGCTCTGCACCAAACACATAGGGTTATTGTTGTCCCAGAAGAAAGCTTGCGCTACCAAGTTCAACCCTCTGTCTTGACCCTAAAACAATGGAGTTCATGTTTTCATTGCGGGTACCACATGCCAGGATATAGTGCTTGAGCCAGCTAGGTGGGGTCAAGCTATCATAACATGTTCACATCCAGGCGCCACATACATACATACATGAATGCATAGATTCACTTTCGCAAGGGTTAAACATAATAAATCCACATTTTTGCAGTCAAGAAGTTATGTTGGTCCGATTCCTTTCTTCAGTGCCCCTGGACAAGGCACTAATAAAGATCACTACCTTTATACTGATTGAGAACCTGCTATGTGCACTACCTGAATGTATGGGATCCACATTAGTACACATTTTTGTAGTCAAGGAATTCTATTATTGTTCTGATTACTTTTCCAAAGTGACCATGGGCAAGATGCTCTCAATCCTACTGTCCTGGATGCTAGGCGAGTACGCTGTTGGGTGCAACCTACTGCACCACCAGTAACTAATTGGCTGCTGCCATATCATCTGTGAAGCACTTCGCAGAACAGCATTGCATAGCATTTATCACATTATGTTTGCATCCAGAATGTATCCTGATAGAAGATTATTCCAATCTTCCCTGATCTTCCATCTTTCCCTCAATTCTCAGAATTGTGATGCAAGTGGAGTTATCCCCAAAGGTCCCCACGACGAGAGCCTCTTTCTTGACAAGAGAGAGAGAATGAAACAGGTGGAGCCACGGAAGCGTGTGAATGCCAAGAGACCGGATTTCCCTCGCAGTACTGCCTTGAGACCGGAGTTCCACACGGCACAGTCCAAATCCCAGGAGTAGCCTTATGTTCTCGAACTGATGATCATGAGTCAAACGATAAATGAAAACAATGGTTGCCTGGAAATGAATGGTGGTTGTGACTAGTGGAATATTATGTATATTCATGGAAGAAACAAATCATGGACCAACTGTGTGTGTAACATGTAAATATATGCTGAATTCTTGTACATCCATTAAAAATTCCTTTTTGTCTCGCCTGATTGAAATTCAGGAGGAGACTTAGTGGTCACTATGGCGTGCGTGTGTGCACAACTTATCGTTAGCAGATTATATTTCGAACAGTAAGTGCAATTGCGACAAAATTTTCATCGTAGCCTCATTGGGGTTGGGTGAACACGATTGATTAGATTTTGAGCACAAAATTACTAATTAAGTAAGGTAATTAGCCTATTTTATGTAATTTATTGTTTAGGCTTGTTAGCAAAATTACAGATGAACTGTAGGTGCTATGGTGACTTGGTTTGGCACATAGATGCGGGATATAAGGTAGATAAACTTATTATATTTTCAGCGTAAAATATGGTAATTAAGTCCTTTAATTTCCAAAATCTTGTAGTTGCTTGGATTTTCATGAAACCTGGTGGGTATTGTTTACCTCGAGTTCCAATTTTTTTATCATGGATCCAGGGTTACTGGAGGTCATTCAACATGTCTAATTTGCATAATTTATGCATAATTTTAAAGTTTGCCAGATTTTCGTGAAACTTGGTAAATTGCATAAATTAGGCAATTCAGTCACATTTCACAACTTTTACTCCTTTGGTAGACATTGTCAATAATCAGTCCTTTTGAATATGAAATCGGTCACTGATTAGTAGGCTGTTTCTCTTAAATGCCGGAATCATCAGGTGACACATGGAATGCCTTGTAATTGTTTGCATAGTGACTCGCCTTGTTGTATTCATGTGAAGCATTGGAATATGGAGGCAATCATTTTTCTGCACAAACATTCCAATCACTGAATCTTGTACCAGATAAGGACATCTTGTAAAATAATATATCAGTATTCATTGTGGTTTATTTCCACTGAGATGTTGGTGCACTTCTAGATATTCCCCTGATAAATTTGTCATATTCGTTATAGACAACACTGTATGGCACATGTTGTGTTGTGGGGTATGAGCTACTGATTGAATTCTCTAGGTCTCAGGACTCAGGGAGGCATGGTGCAGATAATCTGTCTGACCCGAGGACTAACTGTATCATTAAACTGATAGTACCCACATAACTTTGAATCAACTTAATGAGCTAATTGGACCTCCATACAGTACATTCTGCATAACATTCATCTTGTCAGTTTTAAATTTGACAATGGTGATTACCTAGTAGGCTAATTAACCCACCATCGACCATTGTAGCACAACCTAGCTGCAATCACCCAGCCTCCTCTGGGTAAGTGACCAGACCTGAATCGCTACTAGCAGAAAGTAACGCCCATGCACGATGCCCTGGGTAACGCAGGGTCTGGAATCCTGTCACAATCCCCGAAAATGTCAGCGCACAACAAGGAGTAGGGCCATTGTTCTCAGTAATGTGGTAGAGAGAATTCATGGCATGTTATTCGGATCAGAGCTGGTCATGGCAAATCCAACGGTAGCCAGCCAGTGGAGGGAGAGAGGAACAAGCCAGGTCAGGGGTTATAGTCACTGATATTAGGTTTTATTTCAAGCGTGGCAGACATATGATTACAAGCATTATGTGGGATCCTCTTGTTGTTTTCAGGTGTGTGACCCTACTGACTGCCCTGGGCCTAAAATCCCCATTCTTGGTAATTGTTGCCTGATGACATGCAAAATGTCCTTTTACGTTGTTACAAAACTCACAATCACTCAGCTATTGGAATCCGCAAATATCTTAGGAAATGTGAGAAATTAGTAGAATGAAAAATGGCCTCAATTTTTTTTTCTCGTAAATTCCACAACCTTTTGTGTAATTTTCCCGCAATTATGGTGTTTTGTGAGATGTCCCTTTAACTGTTTTAATTTTAACAATGCTGCTACAACCAAAACTGGATTGTTTTATGAGATATCATTACATCAGCACATACATCCTATTGTGTTGTCATAAATTGTACAATAGTACGAGTCTACCTCTGTTAGTCTAAACAAGTAAACATACCTGGCTATTACACAGGGCATGGGAGTATGGATTCACACTTATAGTAACCGTAGTCAAACATGCATCAAAATTTCGTATATACAAATATTTACATCTCACTTAGCAAAATATTTTACATCTGATTGAAATGTGTTCCAACACCAACTGCCACTACATAAGTCATCAGTGAGCACACAGCAGAAAGTGTCAAATCTAATATCAAGTCACCATTTGGATTGGATCTTATGTGAAACAACCAGGTGACATTCCATTTGAGATTTCGGTTCAATGGAAATGCGCAATGTAAAGCCTAAGCCTACCTAATGCTGTACAGTGGCCACAATGCTCATGGTCCTTACGGTAACCTGCCAACACAAAACTTGACCACGCCCTCCCATGTATTCATCAAGAACATAGTAAGGATTAAATGAATTGGGAGGGGGGGGGGGGGGAATGCTACCTGTACACCCAGACTGCAACTGGCTTACTGAATAACTCATGTTAAGGTCAAAAGGAAATCACCATTAACAAGTCAATATGGACAATTGCTATGATGTAGTGTACTCATGACTGGTGAGTTTGTAATAGCTAGTGTTTGGGACTAGGGTCAAGATATTTAAAAGGCAAGTCAGCCAAAAATATTCAAATGTCATATGATTGTGCATTGAAATTCATGCCAATCAAACTGTCAAAAATTTTCATAGCATGTTCAGTTATTATGTTACAAATCTTTGAAGATTATTTTTTTTATCATGCCTTTGTAAAAAAGTTCGCCAATTGCAAGTGGCAACAGTGATGATGTCCAATCACAATTTTAAATAAAAGGTTTAAGAAATATGTCTTGACTTTTTCCTTATAATTGGTAGATATGACATCATAAAAAGGTTGCCAGTTTGCCCAAATCACCAAATTATATGAAATTTGGAGGGGCAGAGAAGGGGAAGATCTTCCCAACCAAGCATGCTATAAACCTGGAACAAAGTGATATTTGAATGATTTTTCATTCTCTCTAACATTATAACACCAAAAGAAGTATTAATTTGACTGGACTCTGCCTTTAACAAGATAACATGCTTTAGTGGACTTCTTCTACCACACTGCATCTGTACAGACATCGCTGTTAGTCATCGGCTCATCTCCAGAACTGATAGTATAGACTATTGTGAATCTGAAACCGAGATATAAAGCCAGAGTGACATTTTTCGGCAGTGCTCTAGACGAGGCATATGGTCTCATCGACTTGTATCACACTATCAATGTGTAAAAGTGAGTGAGTACCTTGTGAAGTGATATACAGCGAGACAATTTTTGTTGGGACGTCCATTTTCCCTGGGTGAAATTGTGGGGACAATAATGCCTCTTCAACTTCAACCACTATATCACACAATATCTGTCATGAGTCTTCCATATACGACTGTGGATGTCTGTAAACCTCTGACTGACTCCCTCATTAATTGCGGACCTCAACGTAGGACCTGTCACTAAATTTGTGGCCCTTTCTCCCAGGAGTTATTTCACGGGTCATGAAAAAATGTTGAATCCCAACATAATTGTATTTCTTTAAAATGAAAAACATAAAACAGTCCAGAGGCTAAAAGAAATTTGCAGATTTTTCGCAATAGGCTAACGGCTTAGCTAAACATAACAAATTTTAGGTGGTGTTAGGTGTAGGCAAGTGGTGCAAAACAATAACCGATTGCCGATGCTGTGTGTAAATCACAAATTTCTCATGCACCTGCTTTTTTACACTTTTCATTTCAGTGGCAAGCATCTTGCCAGGTTATCCACCCACACCATGACAGTATATGTCAGTATTACATTCATAATCAATTGGTTAACAATCCTACAGTCTCACATATTAACTCCAGATTCTTTCAGCAGGCAAATCGCCATGGTCCTCTAGGTGATTTCAAGTCCTCCAAGAAGGAATCCTATAATGTGCACCACTACATTTTACACATTGATTGAGCATAATCCCCATCTAGCAAGATGGACAATGATTATGAAGTCCCTCGCTCAAGAGCTCTTGTTTTATATATTGTTATGGTATACTTGCTGAACTAGGATCGAGCCTATTCAAGGACTACAAGGGTGCAGACCTGGATACTGCACCTTATTGGTCACCGCTGCGAATCCTTTACCATGTACACGAATTAAGGCAATCCTCTTCATGGTACCTTAACTGTGGGGTGGGGTAATCACAAAGAAAGAGACTACTCTGCAACATTGAATTGCCAATCTTTTTGGATATGAACTGGGCAAACTAAGAAAGGTAAGCTAGCGATATTGCACAGCAAAGTGGCACACTGCATTTTGATTTTTATCAATTCAAGAATAACACAACTTTTCTGGGTAGGGGGATGCTTATGTATTAATTACCCTATTTACCATTGGTTGGGTGATAAATCACAGAATCAGGCCCTTGTTAAGGGCCTCAGCTGACTAAATACTGTACCGAATTTTCAAGAACCCCTCTCCTTTGTAAGGGATTGAGCTCCCTTTTTGAGGGATGTAGTCTCTTGTTAGGAGTGCGAGCATGCTAGTAATCAGAACATCTTTCAGCCTAACCTGTCTCTGTTCGTTGGCTAGTTCCAGCAGTTGGTCTCACTCTTGTACAGCCTTGGCCAGCTGTCTGTGCTCGGCTTCATTTTACAGGATATTTCGATTTCATCCCAATCATGATGACAAGAAACCGCCATTGTGTACAGTGTCCTCATAATCCTTCTTGAGGGAAATGCGTTCCGAATAGAGCTTGTGCCACATCGCAAAATGCTCCTCAAATAGCAAGATTGCTACATACGTTAGTATTGTGCATAGCAGTAGCACCAATTTGTAGACAAACTCTGACAGCATACAGGTTCTCCACAAGGCCTCTCCCAAACTGCGCCACAAGTTGTCCGGACTAGTTCAACAACCTGTGAGGAATACCACATCATTATGAATTGAAAAAAAAGCAAGAACTCTTACCCATATTGATCCAATTTGAAAGATTCTTTTCAGCTACTCTCCAGTTAACATCTCGGATCATGTTTCTCATGAGACTTGATGTATCATATAAACAGTTCATGGGTCAGGGAACTGCATTCAGCTCTGTTCAGTTGCTCCTTGCCTTGTTGTTATCAGGACAAGGTGTATTGTTTGTCATTTGCCAACAGATCGGCTATGCACCCCATGATTTGGAACAACCCCATCTTTGATTTTGATTAGCAACTCTCCCGGAGAATCAAGAACAACATGGATACAAAAAAGACCAAGAAAGTGGTAGTTGCAGGGTAACACTAAAGTCAGAAACCAATCCTTATAATCAACATGACAACCATAACCCAAGACCCCAAAAACATAATCCAACAATATGGAGTCCTCTTCTTCTTCCACATTAATCATGAGATGTTTCCTGATTGCACGTTTAAGATATCAAGATTACCATTTCTGTTAAGTAGATGGCAAGGAGTTCCGCAAAGTACAGCCAGTATAATGAAGAATATGGATACCATAATTTGTGGCATACCTAGGAACAACAACTGAAAAGAACTACGGTTCGGTATTAATACCGATGAGTCCACAGGAGGACTTTTTAGAGGTCAAGTAACTAGGGACAATCTATTCAGTACCCTATAAATATGAATTTAACTTTAATGGGAAACTCTATACTTGACTGGAAGCCATCTCATCTTCCTTAAATGTGAAGATTCGTGGAGCAAAAGGTTTCAGTTTAGCAGAAAATGAACGACCTTATTTTGACAAATTTGAAGCAAATTTCCCACTAGTTCCTACAGATGGTCCACATGTCCAGGAAACCTGGTATAGGTGTTTGACCTCCCATTAACCTGAAACTATAACTACGAAGAAACTTCTTAGATACTCCGATATCTTGTGATGATGTTGTGGCTATTTGACCTGATGAGAAATCGTTCAAGTCGAAGATCACAATAAATTCAGTGAGAGTCCCACACTAGAAATTCCATATGTACACTGCAAAGAGAAATGAAAATTTGAAATGAAAACTTAGTAAATTATTACGGCAACACATCCCAGTCAAAGCTTGTTTACATTTGCCAGCAATCCGATGAGAAATGTGGTTTGGTATTAGCATCATAATGTTTTTCTCTAATTCAGTTCTACTTCTGTGTGTGGAAATGTGGGATATAAACTATTTTAAATAGAATTATTAGCACAGTGTTCATAGTAATCTCATGATGCAGCAGCACACCCCATATCCATGAGAACCACATGAGAGAATTTACTTTTGCGATGTAAAAACTGTAATATTTTGAATTCTCCATACAGTTCAAGGCAGACCAACACAGATGTCGGAACTTTCAACAGTAGAATGCCTGATCTTTTGAAACTAGAATGTCTTAACTTTTAACACTGGGCTGTCTGATCTGTCGAGACTGAGGATGTGAGATCATTTGGAACACTAGATCCCTATCTATTACCAACTGGGATGCCTCTATTTTTATTAACATTGGATGCGATCTCTAACACTAGGATCCCCGATCTTTCAACACTTAGAATGCCTGATTTTTAAACGTTAGAATTGACACTAGAATGCCAGATTTTTTTTAACACTAGGATGCCCAATCTTTTCACATTAGGATGCCTGATCTTCTCTTACAGGATCCCCGATCTTTTAACACTAAGGTGCTTATTTTTAACTTAGAATTGAACACTAGAATAACCCCCCCCTTCGTTAAGGGGCTACTTACGGGGCAACTTACCTTCTTGACTTACTACAAATTTCATTTTTCGGCCAAACGCCGCTTCAACACACCCATACCACTAAAAAAAAGAGTTAACACAGCCCCGTACCGAACGCAGCCGTGTAACTAGCGGGAGCGTACCGTGCTTACTAGCATTCCAAATAACACCCGAGGTCCCGGCTTATTGGGGAGGACGGGCGGGTGTCCAGAAGGTAAGTTGCCCCTCTAAGTAGCCCTCCTCAACGAAGGGGGGTTAACTTACTTCATCAGGGCCTCCCCTTCGGACACTAAAAATTGGCCAGCCTCCCACCGCAAGAGGTGGAAGCCGGGGAGCGAATTACTCCAACTAGAATCACGACCACTCACCCGTAAAAGAGGTCTTAAGTACCCCCTCCTCCGCATTCAAACCAGAAACAACATCTGAGCGGGGCACCATTCCGTCACAGGCAGGATGTCCCCTAATCAGCCACCTCCCAACACAACACGCTCTACTAGCAAGGCCGCGTGGGGAAGGGGGTGGGGCGCAAAGCCGACGCTTACTTAGAGGCCAGTGACCCCCCGGCGCGAGGGGCCACCACCCCACGCGGAACCCGAACCGCGACCTCCGCGCGGGGGGAAAGCGGCGGCCATGCGGGATTCACTCCGCTGGGGGTCCCGAAGGTAGGCAGCGATAAAGGTATTCTGCGATTTCCACAGCTCACAGCCTCGATGGAATCTCCTCCAAACGGCACACCTTTACCGAGCGGAGGGAGGAGGCCAACCGTCACCGCACATCAGAGAGCTCGCGGTCGAGACGGACCACCGCCCGGCGGGAATCGCTGACGATCCAGCGAGAGATTCGTATCTCGGTAGGAGGCGCGTGAAGACGGTCGCTGCGTGTGTAAAACAACAGCGACCGTACACGGACCACGGAGGGGAAGGGTCCGATCCAGGTTAACCGGAAGGGCTCCGAACACGGACACAAACGCCCATTCCCCCTCACTCCCGAGAAAACTCCCCATAGCAGCGATGAAAATCGGGAGCGGGAGAAAAGAGAAAATGACCGACTGCCGGTCTTGTGAAGAAACGACGGTCCGGAACCAGGCGGACCCGTGAGGTCAAAACGCATATGGCCCGGGAGGATAGACGGGCAAGCAGGGCACTACGGCGCCGAGCCGATCCCGCCGCAAGAAGGAACGCGGTCTTAACCACAGCCCTGCGGCAGAAGAGCGTCAGCTATAGCGAGTTTTTCAAAGGGAGGCTCCGCTAGTATCCGCAGGCCGTCCCCCATGTCCCAGGACGGAATTAGAGTGCGAAACACCTAGGACGATCCAAAAGAACATGCTACAAGGAGAAGGGTTCAAGGGCTTGCAGAAAGAAACCGTGACCCCATCCCCGAAACGCTATGTATACCGCAACAGCGGGGCGGTAACCCCGGATTGTGTTCACTTGCCGCACCTAAACGGAAAAACAAGAAGAGGAGGAGGAAATCGGCCCACCTCCCCGACAGAGTTCGCGGCCGGAGAAACCTGGCATCCGCACACCATCCTCGGTACAATCCGAGTCGCGAAATATCACAGGCGAAGGGTAGATTAGGATTTAGAACTCTCGAACCGGGCACAGCCCCCGCCAGGACCAGAAGTGGCCGGAACCACGCTCGGGTCGGCACAACCCAAAACGGCGCTATAGGGAGAACCCAACCGGGCTCCCTGCCCCACCCTTCGACTAGGCCCCAACGGCGGAAAGCGGGTGATGCTCGAGAAAAGGCCAAACCGAGCCAGAGCGTAGAGAGACGAGTGGCAGATTTGCGTTGAGAGGCGATGCGAAAGTCCACCTCCGGACGATTGAATGTTGAATGCAACGCCCAAACAACGCTTGACAACTCTGAGAGGGGAAGCACGAGAGCAACGTACGCGATGGAGTTTTCTGAACCCGGAAGGTGAACCGCCTGAAAGGGCACCCCGTGCGTGCGGCACAACAGAAAAACAGATTCCAGGTCAATGACCAAAGACTCCGCGAACGCGTCCGGCCCTGTCGGGTTATGTACGACACCGCCGCAGTAGTAAAGTTAGTACTGTCGCAACCCGACCAGTACGAGACGGCCCGCACTCTCGGTGCAGTGTGATTCAAGGCCGCGCAGAACAACGCCAACAACTCGAGCACATTGTGTGGGGCCCCGTAACTCCGATTCCCACACGTGAGCCAACGCGACCCCGGAGGCGTCCGACGTGAGGACAAAAAGTTGGACGGGAGAAGGCTGGAACGTACCCCCTGCTTATAACGTTGTCCGTTCAGCCCCCACCGCGGGTTATCGGCTCCAGGTGTGACTGCCACGGCACTGGCGACGACAGATACCGAGAACAACGGGACGAAAACGCCAAGCAAGAGGGATCTGGAGGGGGCGTGTGTACAGCCCGCAATAGGGACCAGGTCCCCAGCCTGCCATGAAGCCGAGAACACCCCCACGCCCGCACAGGGAGGGTTCGCCCTGAACCAGCCGCCACCCGGCTTGTAGGGCCTCCAGTCTCCCCGGGGTAGGGGTGGCCACCCCGTCCGCTAATTCGATCTGCGGTACCCAGATAAACGGATACGGTCTCAGGTCTGACACTTGGCAAAGTGCGAGCCATCCCAGGCTCCGCGCCAAGTGAGGACCGTGCAGGGCTCCTCTGCAACCTCGCGCTGAGTCCTCACGATGGGCAGTCGTCAAAATAAGTGAAAAATCTGGACCCTGACGGACGCAGACGGGCCACCTATGGCCCCCGAACCCGTGTAACACACGGGGCTCAGTTGACACCCAAAAGAGAGGAGATGGTAAATCGTAGGGGGGCGAGCGCGACACGCGAAGCATAGGAAGAAGGAATCCTCCCGTCTGACGGAGATAAGCAGTACGCATCCGCTAGGTCCACCCAAACGTCGCCCAGAGGACCCCTCCGCGTATTCCGGTACGTCTCCACTGGGAGGCGTCCTGTCAGGACCGGGGGGGGGGAGGCAGCCCCCGAGGAGGTCGGGGCCCAAAATACGGGCGCTCTGGAGTTCGCCCGCGGTGAGCGGAGAGAGAGAAGATTCAGGTCCAGAGGACCCACATCTCGCCGCAATGTCATTGCCCGAAGGGCAATGAAGGCAAACTGATCGCAGTAGTAACCGACCGAACTCTGGACTCTCGCCCATAACCTCCCGGAGGGAGGGGTCTGCGACGGTGCCACCTGGGCGGCCCCGCCGCTAAGAAAAGTGGAGAGCTGAGCCTTAAAAACCGAATCTCGCTGCTCGATCAAAAAACTGGCGATGGGCGTCTCGTTCCGCTGGGCCGATCCTTCAACGGAGGAGCCTTTCACCCCATGGCCGGGATGGGACCCGTGCGCCATACCCGACAGGACAACCTGTCCCAACGCCTACGGAGGTAGGAGAGGGGAAACGGAGAGTGGCATCGAACTGTGCCTGGGGTACTCGAATGAGGCGGTCTTCCCGCTGTAGGACGCTCAGCAAGGGAGGACGTCCTGGCCCTAGCTGAAAAAATCTGGACACACGTACAGCGGCATGGGAGGGTAGGAGCGGGCGGAGCGGAATCCGTGCGGGCTACGTCGCCAAGTCTGTCGGACCTCTGTCGCGCCTCATGGGTCTTTGACAAGTCCAGGGAGAAAGGAAAGCTCGAGCCAGTTCCGTCACCGCCCAGCGTAGTCTGCCTCAACGAGGGCCCGCAACGGGGGGGCTCATTCATGAAGAGACTCTGGCCCGACAGGGCACCCTCAACCAGAGGGGTGAGAGATTTAGCGGCGAAGACGGAGCGTCCGACCCTCTGACCAACGGGCGCGATGCGCGCGGCACGTCGATCTCCGGTTCGCGGACCGGCGGGGGGAGATTGACGTCTGTCTCCTCGAGGCTTGTCGCCAGAAAACAGGCGGAGACGTACGGTGTGGAACAACCGGACAGTGAAAACCATCCCGGCTCGGGGCGTGTCTGGTGTTGTCCGAAAGAGGGGGGAGGTGGCCGCGACCCCGGTCCCGGGCGGAAGGCCGTTAAATCGGGCATGAAAGCCCTTGAGCCAACACCGCCGTCGTGACTGAAGGTTCCAGCGTCGAAGCGAACTTGCCCGCCTGAAGCATCGCGCTTCTTCTTAGGCTTAGGGACTTACGAGGAGGGGGTGCTCCTTCCTTATCCGGGGACGACTGCAGGGGGGACACCGTTTTCCCGTCGCCGGACGGTCCTTGAAGTCTGGGACGGGATCGGAGGTGGGGCAAGCGACCCCCGGTCCCCGCGGAAGAGGCCAGTAACTGGGCTGACAAGCCCTTGAGCCAACACCGCAGTCAGGGACTGAAGAGCTTCCAGGTCGAAAGCTAATGCCCGCACGAAGAATCGCGCTTACTCTTGAGGACTTACGGGGATTTAAGAGGAGGGGGTTACTCCCCTCTTCCGAGGACGACCTGCATGGGGGGACCCGTTTTCCAGTCGCGGACGGGCCTGGCAGTCTGGGACGGGATCGGAAGGACAACAAACTCCGAACCAGTCCCGAGGTCTCTGACCGGGTTCCCAGCATAGCAGGAAGGGGGTGGGGCATCCAGAAGCGACCCAGCGGTGGGGAGAACCTGGCGAGGTTTGATTGGGCTGCAGCCCAGGGGGCAGCGCCCAAAAACCCGACTACGTCAACGAAGCCCATGTGGAAGGCCGTCCCCCTGAACACGGACCAGGGCCTGCGGACCGAAAGGGTTGGGAGGAAAAAAATAAGGAGAGAACGCCATAAACATATGGCTGTGGGGTTCCACGGAAACCCGTCCCCCCACGGAGGAACGTTCCCTGCCCCTGCGCCCCCGGCCAGGGGTTGTGTCACCCCCAGGTTAGAGCCAACTGATCCGGTGGGGGGGCCTGAGGCCGGAAACCCGACAGCGGCGAGGGAGGCCTGCCTAACCCGGTTGGACAAGGACGACGGGAAAAGGGTGACGGCAACGCCGACGTAGTCGGCTCTAAACAGCGGTCCCCGCGGGGACCTATTCCCTCCAACCCAGGCGACGCATCGTGGTCGCCGGATGGTGGAGGGAGAAGGGAGGTGGGGGTCTGATCGACAATGGTCCATGGAAGACTCAGTGGTGGACGAGTGTTATTAAGCCGTGGCCCTGTCAACGAAGTGACCGTCACCACCAGAATCTCGGCCCCACGCAGGGCCTCATTCCCCCCAGTACTGGCGGACCCAACAAAGGAGCCAGCAGTGGAGGGATACGAAGAACAGGCACGCAAGGTCCCGACCGCGCCATATAACGGGGGGACCCGGAGGATCCCCCCCCAGCTTGGATTGGGAGCGAACGCAAGCGCCGACGCCGCAGTGAAACGGGAGGGCCTCTGGTCCTCGCTGCAGGAGTGCGCGTGGCTCAAGGGACAATGTACACGTAAAGCTCTTCGTATTACAGATCTTCAAAAGCACCACGACAACCAAGTTTTGTACGTCAGCAAGTCCTCAACAAGTATCTACATAGACAATGTACTCTCGAAATGGTCAAGGACCCTAGGAGCCACCCCGGGGGGTCCAACAATGAAGCCCCTGCGCCTAACCTAAATGTCAAAGTTGGCAACCTTTTTTTTGGAAAACCTCTCCCCCTAGGGGGCTTACCGTTTACTAGATATAGGCAAAACCTGAAAATTGCACGAAACGGGTAGGCCCACCACCCCCCCCTAACCGAGGGGGGGTGGGGAGGAAAACAATGTCCTCTCGAGGGCCCTAAGGGGACCCAAAGACACCCAAACCCCTGATCAACAGCCCTCACGGCTTCCAGGGGGGGACAAAAGCCTCTACGTGCGAAAATAACAGATGTCCGCCAAAATCCACGGCGGTGTGACGTCACCGCTCGAAAGAGGGCTCAACTGAAAGAGGAACAAAATGCTACGTCATGACATGAAAAAGAAAATTTTCTTGCCCCTCCTAACTCCTGATATAGCTCGCCTGATCAGAGCGACATATATATAATATGACTATGAACCACAACAATTGGCACCCCAAGTCATCCGTAGCGAATGCGGGAAAGGAACGTGACGCTGCCCTATTGATATTCAAATGAGGCAACGGCCTAAAGTGCCAAGCGCTCTGCGCGCCTGTGGGCCTAGCCACCCCGAATCGGGGAAGAACCCAACCCCCACAACGTCACCAACGGAAAACCCCGTACAGCTACAGTGTGGAAAAGTCCTAGCTGCAAAAAACGATCGAAGGCGATCGGAGGGGGAAAACCGCTACGAACTAGTGAGGAAAATACCCCCTCCTACCCGATCCCGGGGGAACAGAACATAGGCCAGAAAGGGCCTCAACGAACCGTAACAAGATAGCGAGAAGGAAAACACACCATAGCCCTAGCGGGGAGGGAGGGAAAAACCCCCAGTCCCCACGGATAAACGGTCGGCCCAACGAAGCCCAATACAAAGACCAGGGCACACACAGACTACCGCACGGCCCTCTACGCAAGTTACGAACCCAAGCATGGGCAGGATGAGGAAATAGTTAGCAGACAATACACCGCAAACCCCAAAAAGGAATAATATCACCTGATAGTGGTTGGAATTGTGGTAGGAAGTGGCGTGAGAAGCGTCGCAAGAGAGACTGAGACGAGTCCCAGTAGCCGTGTTTGTAACCCACCCGAAAGACTGATATACAGCCCGGTACAACCCGCGCTCCCAGCTAGTTACGCTGCGTTCGGTACTGGGGCTGTGCTTCACTCCTTTTTTTAGTGGTATAGGTTGTGGTTTGAAGCGGCCGTTTGGCCAAAATGCATTTGTAATAAGTCCAGAAGGTGTGCCCTGAGTAAAAAGTTGCCTGATTTTTTATATTACACTAGATGTCTGATCTTAACACTGAATGTCTGATCTTTAACACTAGGATTCCCTGACCTTTTAACACTAGTGTCTGATCTTTCAACACTAGGATGTCTTATCTTCTGACCTGGATGCTCATCTTGCAACACTAGGATTGATGATCTTCTAACACTGAGCGAGAATTCTAAACTTCTAACACGTGTGAGTGAGATGCCTCAACTCTAACACTAGGATACCCATCCTTCAACACACCACATTATGCCCTGATCTTCAAATCATTAATTTCAACTATCACACTCACTGTCATTCTTCCTCAGATTTACCATTGACTCTTTTCAAAGCACAGTCCCTACATTTACCGGATGGAACTAACCATCATCTTCATGGTGTCATATGATCCCAAGTAACTCTCGTAGCTCATCCTCTAGAAGCCTTGGCCCTAGGACCTCCCTGGTTTATCAGCTGTAACATCTGCCACCAAGATTCCAAGTTTAAGAATCTCACCTCTACTGCAAAAATTCCACACAGATGTTGAATGTAGGTTCATCTGAGCTAATTCTGGACAATCGCATAGCTCGTTTAGGATCAAGGTATTGTATTTTTCTAATAATATTTATTTACAGCCTAAATTTAGACCACGTTAATCTCTAATAGGTCATAGAAGGGTGTTCCTTTTTGATTCCTTGCTGTCGAAGGCAAAGAATCTAATGCAGTCATGCCAGTGAATGTGTATGTGTTGGTATGTTTGTCTGTTGACACTTCTTGTACACAGAAGTGGGAAGACGCGAGGGTCCATTTGATTCATACTTGGGTGTAATCACCCATATAGTAGATGATCCCGTATTGTTTTTCGTGTGCGACTCATTTCATATTCATGCGTGGGTGGGGCTTGGTGAAATTCCAAAAATGTAAATATCCCCACCTGGCGTGCGTATTGCTCAACCTTGCTTCAGTGTAATTGGCAGAGATCAGGTTTATAAGTAGGGTACACTTTGATGCAGTTCATTAATAATTTGTTGGCCGGAGCCTAAATCGTAATTTGTGTGGGCTTGTGTTACGCTTTTTTGTAAACGTGATAAGTGGGAAGACTCAGGTCCTGATGTTCATACTTTGTTTTTTGTAGGTCACCCATGGTCTGTACATGGTCCCTATTGTTTTTTTGTGGCCACTCTCATATTTCATGAGTTGGCAGAGCTTAAGAAATGGCTATAGGAACTTCAAATATCATATCTCCACCCCGTATTGCACTTTTAGCTCAAACTGGGTTCAGTGTGATTGGCCAGAGGGAGGTGTATGGTTGGGTACACTTTCCGTGTAGCTTATTATATTCTAGGGGCGGAGTCCTAAATAGGATTTCGCCCTATTTTGACTTGTAACACGATAACTTGGTAAAAGCAAGGTTCCGATTGGTCTCATTACTTGGATGGTAAATTCCCATGATTTTTATATGATGCCTATTGCTTTGGTGCTATCTCATTAATTCCAAGAGTGGGCGGATTAGGGAAAATTTTCCAAAATGTCCAATCTCTCCACTCATATCTCCATTTGGGGCAAGCATCTTCTTAACTCCAAGCTGGAGAAAATTATGACTCCTCTCACACGAAATCCCTAACGATAACTAAAACGTGAACATTAACACAAATGAAAATCTCCAATAGAGTAAAATCAGTTGAATCCTCACTAGGTATGTGTGTTCACCAACTACAGGAATCACTGCCTTTTGGCTCTTGTTTGTTTTCTCAAGAGGGGATCATTATGGAAGAATTATTTTGTTCAACTAGCTAAGCTATGACTTTCATTATGGCGATGTAGTTTGTGTTGTTCTTCTCTTCTGCATAGAGTGCTTTAGATTTCTAAGCTGTCAGATTCTGGCCAGCATTGGAACCATTAGTAACTACTCATTGACAATTTTTTTTTTGTCTCTTGACCACCATTTTTAACAAGGTCTTCCTCCTAGATGGTCAAACGTTCATGGCTGCATGAACTGGCACCTTGATCAACAGCATTGGGGACTCGAGCTGGCATCATTTTTGAGGGCCATTTTTCTAGCTCAGTCTCGCATCAAATGCCTCTGCCTTGGGCCCGTGGCTCCCCCCTCATAAATTGGTCGAGACCAGGCCGAGGCCAGACATGTCCATGATGGAGATTAGTAAAGTAATATACTCAAGAATATATTCCTACAACAAATTCCACATATCACACAGAGGTCTGAAAGACTGACTGAAAATTCGAAGGTCGTTGAAAAAAGCAGCCATACAGTTTTCAGATAAAAGTGTATTTAGGACTTACCATACTCAACATGCAGGTCCATAGTATCGACAAGTATGTAAGTAACTTGTCCAACGGGGAGATGCTTCCTTCAATCTCCATTCGGTGACACTGATGAGAGTTGGAAAAGAAGAGAGGTTCACTTAGGATTTGTTGTACAGACAGTATATATTGCTATGCTGTCTGCAGCGTGTGCCTCTAACTGTTAAACATCAGCAGTGCTCGCAACTTCTTCCTCTAGTTTGAAGAACTGGATCACTTCCCTTATTTCTTTGTTTATGCAGAGCACCATGGACAACAGTATATGGTGTAACCAGAGTGCACACCCAACAGATCCACTGTGCAGTCAACATGCTGAATGCCAATCAGAGCAGCAGGAAATTGTGAAATCCGGTATCTTTACATATTAGTATAAATGTGTCTATTTTTCTTCTTCCCCGTTTTTTGCCCTTATCTCACTAGTATAAACTCTAGAAGAAGGTGTGGATCCTGAGTATGGAGGAAGGCAAATGTTACGCCCATTTTCAAGAAATGGTAAACAATCTCACTCTTGTAATTATAGACCAGGAGTCTTATCAGTGTGGTTTGCAAATTCTTTGAGAAACCTGTGTTCGAAACCTGTGGCAGAGCAGGTGACAATTCTTGCACGTTTTACCACTGCATCTTCCAATGCTGATATCACCCCCCACCAATCATCTGAACTTCACAATATTTCTTATCATACTTTTTACACACTGACAAAGGTTTTTCCTTCCATTGGGTAATTGAATATAATGTTCACCTCAACTGAATTTTTATACCACACAATCCATATTGCCAAATGGACCAAGCTTCACATTTCCAACTTCCGTTTCGAACATCCTTCCACAATTTGTTTGTGTAAGCTATTACTGGCTGAATTCACAGCGAATAATTACAACAAAATACTTATTATTCGCTGTGTTAACTAACAAGCAGATCAAATGGCAGATCAAAATATGGCTCACAATTTCAAAATGCTAAAGATTGTGACTTGTTAGATTGACACATTTTCTTTCCCAAATCATTGTCATTCATTGATAAGGAAAAACATAGCTTGTGAGACATTCAAAATATTGTGTTAAAAATGTACTGGAACTGGAGATGGAAAACTCTAGTATTTAGTGTCACAAAAAAAAAATGCAAAATGGGCTATGATGTCCCTTCTGCCCATATAGTTGCTTATGTAACTGTCATGATATTCACCAACCTCTGGTTGCTGTTAGGACAAATTCTACATTATTATTTACTCTCTTCTAATATTCCCAGTATTCCCCGCTCAGGGAGAATATATCGGCATGAAATACCAGGCGGTATCTCCCGCCCAGGTATTTCCCGCCAACCCCTGGCAAGAAGTGAATTATAAAATAAAACATGGATGAATCCATCATGTCCCTTACCCTTCAAGAACTTCCAGTTCATCCCTCAACTCTTCCACTTTATGTTGTGAGCTTCTTCAAGCTGTTCAAGGTTGATTCATGGAAAGCTGCCAGCTTAGTTCAAGAGCTTCAACCTGTTGTATCAGTCCCTCCTTCTGCTCCTCAGATCCAGCTTCTCTCTGAATATAATAATAAAAAATATTAAAAATGTCAAATAACAGAGAGAGCTTGCAACAATAAATTCTTTTCATTTTTTTATGGTATACTTGCTGAGCAGAGGATCAATTCTATTTGAGGCCCAGCCAAACCTAATTGTCAGCTGCAAATCCATCACCAGGTACATGGAATGAGGCAATGCCTCTTTGGTGGTCTCTCAATGTGGGAGTTGGGTAAACCACACGCAGACGGCAACTTGCCTACCCCTCGTTTGTCCCTGCTCCAATTCCTTGCTGAGCGCCCTTCGAGAAGGCAACAGGTTCCATTTTTGAAGTCTTAGGTATGACCCGACTGGCAATCCAACCCTGGTCTCGCGGGGGTGGGGTTGGTGAGGCCAATGCTCTACCAATTGTGCAACCACTCTGTAAAATGCATTCCAGATTCGCAGATGGTCAGCACTCTTGAACTTGATCCTCTTGACATCAGATGGAGGTCCAGGCGCTTATGTGTATTTAAGCAGGCAATTCTTGGTCACTTGAGCTGCCCATTGAAGATCTCTTACAGCCGATTTCGCGTCAATCAGCGAAGGCCTGACAGTGTTTCATTTGGCTGCCAACCCATATCCTGGTCGTTGGCTCCTAACAGGAGCATTGACCAGTATCTCAAAGTTCAAGATGTTTCTGTTGTTAATGTGTTCATTCATCCAATAGAATGAGTGGTATGGCCAATAGTCCAATAGAAGTGCCAAAATACATAACATATGACAGTGTTAGGCCTGTAATGATGGACTAAGTAATTAAATAGCAAGAGAAGTTTGAAACTGAACCATTTGATGAATAGCTTGAGGGCCGAAAGAACGAAAAGCATTTCAGAATATTGACAAAATTGAAACATGACCATATAAACCAACCTATAACTATGGCACGCATTCAGCAGATATTCCATGATATACAAGTCACCCTACAGCCCCCACTGCAGAGATGAGGTCCAAAAAGCCAGGTTGTGGTCCTGTAAGTGCGGCAGCTCACCACTGAACAGTTTGGGGGAATAGGCAAGATTCCCCCCACAGCAAAGTTGTTACCACTTATTTTTAAACTGTCACCACTATTTGAACATGCAACCAATTCTTCCCATGATTCCGGATGTTATTGTTGATGAGTATGGGTGGGGGGGGGGATCTGTGAAGTTTTGTGTTGTAATTTTCTGGCACGAGGAGTTTCAAAAGATCGTTCGCACACTGTACGTTCAACTTCAAACAGTCATCGTCACCTCATGACATCTGACACAATATCATTATCATATCATTAAACTGTAAATAGAACTTATTAACGCCCAGGACTCTCAAGTTCCAACAATAAAATAATTAGGACTAACACAGAGAAATCAACCCAGAGATAAAATTACCCACTGGGTACCTAACGAGAACCCTGCTACATGCCCTGGTCCTTGGTTTCACCCATCCTCCTAGTGTCAACCTAATAGTATGTATGCTATGGGAGTTAGGCATGGATGTGACGAACGACAAACAGAAAGAGCGAGATAATATTGTTTGAGCTGCTCACCTGCAGCTAGAGAGTAAGGATGAAGTAAGGTTTTGGTTCACATTATACCTTCTCATCAAAGCAGTCTATTATCCTGTTGGGGAATAATGGGTTTGCCTTACCCGCCAGGCAGAAATCTCACATGGATGATGTTTGATCCAAATGTGGTTGTTACTATGGTGTAAAGTTTTGATTGGCTTTTTCTCGTCTGGAGAACCTCAGGGTTCAGTTCTTAGACCATTGCTGTTCTCCTAGTAAATTAATGATCTGTCAAAATATATGATCCCTAACATTTGGATGTTTGCTGAAATTGCTGATGACTGCATTTTTATACCGAACTACCGGTTGCATCAATGACAGTCTTAGGACTTCAACAAATTCTAGATGAGTTTTCGTCATGGAGCAAGAACAAGTCTGGATCTAAATGATTTGAAGTGAAACTCTGGCTTTTAAAATTGAAAGGAAAGACATACAATCGGTATGTCATTGATGACACCACTCGAACTGGTGATAGAACATGCATACCCCAGTGTAACAATCACAAGTGATCTCTCCTAGTACATGACATATTGACAATACTGTCTGAGAAGCTTCCAAGTTCTTGGTTCGATTTGTAGACATCTTCATGATTGTGACATTAAAACTAGAATTACAATCTCTAGTTCACCATTGCTTGCAATATTCCTCATCAGTTTAGGTTCCATATAAAGCTTGTAGCATAAACAAGTTGGAGATGTTTCAACATGAAGCTGTTTGCTTTGTTGTAGAGCCTATCTAGGACCGACTACTGTGTCAGCTCTCCTTCAACAGCTTGGGTTGCCTACACTGCAGGGAAAAGGCATGACGGTTCATCTTTGGGTTTTTGAGCTTGTGCAGTGCGTGCTGCCCCTATTCAGTGGTAACGCTAGTAGGTGTTTGCATACCGACAAGAAAAGACAAAGGGGAGTTATTGAATTGCTTGACAAAGCACTGTTGTAAGATGCGTTATTGGGTCACATGACAATATTTGATAAATTAATCATTAATCCAGTTTTTCATGTCGAGCCCTCAGCCAAGGGACGTAGCTTCAAATTGATATGACTTTATCCAGACCATGTATATCTATGTATATGTCATGGCCCCTGAAAATGGAATTGAGAGCAGACAACACTCAAAGAGGCTACTGAAGGGGATGCAGTAATACTACCCCCCCACCAACCGGATTAACAGCAGTTATATCATATATTCATGAAACCTATAGCTCAAGGATTTTTAACCTGGGGACGCGAGCTTGTCCCAAGTGCCATAGAAAAAATAATGGCAAAATGATACATTCTTATAAATTGTATTTTTAAAACATCAGAATAATTTGAGATACCTTGAACAAGGCGTGCTGTGCAGTGAATGTGAGCAACAAAATCGACAATACTGTCGCAGGGTAACTTTACAGTGTGTGGGTATTTTCGAAATGGGGAAATTCCGCCCCGTCCGTCCGTCAACGTGACGACAGGGACGTAGCGAGCGGGGCGTGTGGGGGTTGTCACCCCCCAAGAATTTTGTCGCCGTCGGCAAATTTCGGTTTGTCGGCAAAAGGCGGAAGAGGAAGGAAAGAAGGGGGACAGGGGAGAGGAGGAAAAGATGGAGGGGACGGGAAAGGAAGAGGGAGTAAGGGAGTGGAGGGAAGTAAGGGAGTGGAGGGAAGACAGGGAATGGAAAGTGGAATAGAAAAAAGAAGCCAGACTTTATTATCGGCTATTTCGACTTTGGCTCTTCCTCTAATTGGCTCATTCAGCGTTGGCAAGAGAATGGCACGTCGGCAAAAAAAAAATTAGATAATGTGACCGCCCGTCGCCGTCGCGTAATTGGGACAGTGACCGAAGTTGTCGGCAATAAGGGTTTTAGCGTTTGACATTTCATTTTCCATGAGTTTGACAGTTTTTGTTTCTGGTCCTAGATTCCAGAGATACAAACATTTTTTCAAGCCATTTTGCTGAAAACAATTAAGAAAAGAAATCCAGAACTTAGAATGACACAGTCGGTTCTAGGCGGGAAACCATGCGAGCGGCATAGCTTAGAATACAAGGCGAAGCTAGAAAAGCACCCCCCCCACAGTTTTTTTTTTGAGATCGAAAATTCGGGCAGGAAACTATAAGACGGTTTTGTTTTTGTTTTTTTGAGATCGGAAAATTCGGGAAGAAATACACACTGTGCACAGAGGGTAAAAATCTGGTTAGAGATATCCTAATGCGAAAGTGGAAAGATTTTTCTGAAATTTGTACTAAATGGCCGAAATTGATCAATTGCCCCATTGAAGTGTTCAATAAATTTTGCGCGCTGCGAGTGCATGTGTAATGGATGGTCTGCTTCATACTCCACGATCTGCCACTAAAATTCAGGCATCGTTTAGGATTTGGGCAGAATTTTCGCGTCTGTTCCAATTTAAGGGTCCGCGTAGTGGTGAGGGGGCTAGAGTGAGGGAGAGTAGTTACTGAACGACCATTTTACTGAAAATATTGCAACCAGATTGCATCTGAGGACGTTTCAATGTTCAAAATTTTTCAAAGGGGAGGGGAACACCCCCTTCCTTCAAACCACTCCCCTATTATCGGTAACCTATCCATTGCCAGATCCGTCGGCAAAACATAATCTCTACACCCCCCGATTATCAACCCTTTGCTACGCCCCTGCTTGACGAGTGCCGTGCGTGAATCTATAGGGGACGTGCTCCTAACAAATCACAAAACTGCACCATTTAAAGTGTTTTATCATTTTTCCTACTCATACGCTTCATTTAATTATGGTGGGACGTGATACATTCATAAATGTCAATATTGGGACGACAACCAGAAAAGGTTGAAAACCCCTGCTATAGCTATTGCACTTTCCCTGTAATACCCATCCCCTGTGTTTTCTGAGGACTGTATACAGTTTCAAAACATATTCGATTCCACCAAAATTCCCAGAATAGTTCCAAATAATACTTTTGAAATTTTACCTGCTCATAAATCATCATTAATTATCCCCACACGATTAGACTGGTCACTAACTTGCAATGCAATTGAGAGCAAATAGTTCAGGTTTCTCTGAATCTGTTTCAGCCAGTATTTGTAGGCAACTGATAATCGCTGCATATGCGGTCAAGACAAACTGTACCCAGTCTGAGTCAAGATTTACCCATGATAGTCGAACATTTCCGAAATTGTAATGTCCGCTGTTGCGTTTAAATCAAATCAATCAAATAGTAGTGCGCTAGTGATATGTAACAAACATTACCTCATCAATCTTCTAGCGTATATGAACTGTTGGTTCATCATGGAACTCTTAGCAATATCTTACTTGTCAAGACTTTGACTGCATACTCTGCTGTTGACCGTCCCTACTCCAATCAGAGAGTTCTCTCATTGCTCTTGTATTCATCCATTTCTTCTTCGTTGGCAGAACTGTATCCGAAGCTTGTGGTAGTCTTCATCAATTTTCATATTCTGAAAGAGTAAAAATGTTATGTTCCCTATATTCTATGGCATGTGCAAAATAAATTAGGCCACTTTCAGGTACTACTTGGGGAAAGTAGGCTGCAATATATTTTAAGCTCAGAAAGCTACAATGTTTAGTGTTCTTGCCTGATCCTCACTCTGTTGATGTCATGGCTCAATATGGGGCATCCAAACCAAATGTTTATTGTGTCAACAAATTGCCACAATATCTATATAAGATATAAATATATATTTTTCCAATTTCTCTGCTCCCACCCCCAAAAAATTACCCCTTTTTTCAGCCAGAACAATATACTCATCTGCTACCCATGATCGTTGCATGAAGCATTTTGGAACCATTGTGTTAACAAGGTTGCTCTCCTATATCTGTCTCAGCAGCTTGTGCACATAAGATTCCAAGAGAAACTGTAAGTTGCTGATACATGTTTACACATAAAAATGCAGTTGCTTCTCATTGGTGTAGCTCACACAGGGAATTTTCTCTCTTCAATGGTTAAACATCTTTTGCACGCCATTTCCTCTCAGTTATATAATAGTTCTCCATGGTGTAACATCACGGTAGTGCTGTGCACCATGGGTTGAACTCTAACCAACTGGCGACCACATGGACAATAGTTGGTCCAACTCGAAAAATAATAACATGCTTGTTTGCAAAAAAATGTTCCTCAAATAGACATCTGCTGCAGTAAGAAATGTGCGACCCATCTACCAACTCTTTTTTGCGTTATTAACATATTACAAAGTAAAACTTTGACAACTTACAGCAAGTGAGTTCTCGAACTGCTGGTCTTGCCTGTTTCCAGGGTTAGTTGTTGCCTACTTTTCATGTAATTGTTTATTTCATCAATCCTGATCTGAAAGAGGGGTATTTCCTATTAGTATATAATAACAGCTGAACCTAAAAGCCTTAGTGGTATGACTGTATATTAGTTTACCAGCACCCAAGTTGTTTTATCAAACTACCAGGCACTCCCAGTGACCACACCGTCAAATTCATTGGGACCTGAATGGTGACCATGTAGTGATATTGAAAAAAAAAGAATTTTATTAAAATTGGCAAGATTTGAAACTGGCATAAAATTATGCAATCAGACACAATTATTTACCTCCAGTTTCTTCTTCTCTAGCTTTATATATCAAGACCAAAGGTAAATAACACCCAACAAGTTTCATAGAATTCTAACTAACTCCAGAATTTACATATCATGTAATTATAAACTTTAATGACCTTCACAGACTCGAACTCGATCTTATCACTGAAGACCGAAGGCAATCCACATCCTTCAAGTTCGGTGGGAATCCAATAACTTCAGAGTTAGGCATAGATCATTCAAATCACGCGCATTGAATGATCTCCAGTGACTTGACTCTTCGTTAGACCCTAAATCCATCGTTTCATGAAAATCTGACAAACTTAAAAATATGCAAACTAGATTTACTATTAAAACAACATATTTATTGCTGGCATCTGAATTCACTTCATGTACCTACTATCTAGATGCCAAACAATGAAAACCTACTTTAATCAGTGGACTTCATGCCAATTCAGATCGTGATCACTCAACCACAATACCATATACAAAATTTCATCAAAATAACTTTTGATAACGGGGTAGCCTTGTTACTGGGCAAACCTGACACACACTACATACCATGGACAAGTGGATATTCCTATTCTTTTTCCCTTACTTGAGACAGAAATGAACCAAACATTATGTCAGGCGTACTACTAAGGTTATTGAATGAAACATGTTTTATACACTGTGCTGATACATAAGCCATATGGGGGGATTAATTTGCATATAACTCAAAATGTAGCCCAGAGACATGTCCCCTTTTCCATTTTGATAGAATTGGTCACATTTCGGAACATACGGTTTGCAACCAATTCATATTTGTTTACACAGTAGGGCTTGACATTAATGATTGCTAAAATACGGCCGGCAATGCCAAAGCAAATGTAAAAGCTGACTAAATATTCACAAATCATTTGCACAAATTACAATAACCACTAATTTACATGTGGATATCCCAGGCAATACTGAACGATGTGCGTGCGTGTGCAAGGTTGCCTTGTTCTCGACAAATCTCAGGGGTGTGCCTGTTACGAGTAAGATCCTCTACTGTTGCTATGTGCAGTGTGTATTTCACGAATGCATTTTAGCAGTGTTTCCATAGGTTGTGCATAGGCAAATGCGGAATTCAAAATTGATGGAGTTTGGAGGATTCCATTTTAGTGTTGTTGTCTGAGGGGACACCTCCATGAATTGAGTAGTGTGTCGACGAGCACTGTAGTGGTGATTGAAGTTTCATTTGTACCCAGGTTACTGATGAATTAGGAGTAATTATTATAATTTCATCTGCTAATTGGTTCATATGCTGACCAGTCAGACACTTCATTCATACTCTGATAATGATCAATCTTGATTTAAACTACAAATTGTATGTGTCTGTCAACAATACAAAAATGATTTTCATTTATTTACTTTGTCAGATTCTTGGCCTGCCTTTCCTTGGTCTTCATATCCTTGGAAGTAGTTTATTTTCGCCGCTATGCGTCTGGTCATAGATGGCCTGTGAATTTATCACCATTATTACCTGGACAGCAGTGAGTTTACCCCATAACCTTATAATACCAGGAGACATCTAACCTCTGACCAAATTGTTTCTGGTTAGTGCTACACCAGAGATTGTTTCACTAAGCACGTTTGCTAGCATTTGGCAGTCAACCTTTGTAAATTCATTACAAGAAATTTCCAATATGCTTGAAATTGCTTGCAACACTTCGCAATTCCTGCAAACTTAGGCGAAGGATTGCTACTAATGTACTGATTTTTGCTGAATTTGTGAATTCCGTCGCGAACATAAGCAGGTGAAATTTGTTGTCATGAGAGCCCAAGAAAGATCTGTTCGACCTGAAGGGTGAGGGATCTGTACCTCTGGGCTGCCAATCACTCAGTTTCAGCAGTGTGAGCTTTGATTGGGTAGCATTCACAAATCACAGGGCATTAAATCACATTAGGCTACCTTATCAAGGCGTCTTCCAGAATGGTCAATTCTTCTTTAATCGCTTCAGATGTCATCTCCACTTTCGGAGTCAGTTTCGTTAAATCATACTGTTTAGAAGGGAAAAAAAAATTAGTGCAGTTGCAATTCCAGGAATTGACCACAAACACAAGATATTTCATAGTTGCTTTTCTAATATGACATTGGCAACAAGACAAGTCGTTATCAAGGGCCATGTGCAGACCCCAAGCCATTAATCAATTTACAGTCAAATCAGTGTTAAAAATATCCAAGTTCCTATTTACCAATGTGAGTGCATTGAAGACAAGGAATTGATCCATTTCTGTCCACCGTCCCTATCTCACCTGGCTTGGACTTCGTTGATGCTAAAAACTTGCGGCTGAAGAGTGATGATCAATCTGAGTGACTATAAAAGTTGAACAATGTTCACAGGCCATATATCATAAAAGATTGATGCTGTCCGTCTTCCCGTTGTTCAGTCATTTTTCAATTGAGTCATTGTTAATAAATCCTGAAAGCAAGCACCAACACAAAAGTCCTGAAAAAAATGGTGGTAATTCTTCTTCTTATTTGTCATACCCTGCTTCTTTTGACGTCCGACCCTTCTCTTTCCTTCGACCTTCCCCTCTATTGTTTGAAGTGTTAGTTTACTGCCACTTCCTCTAAGAATGTGACCAAGGTAAGTTAGTTTCCTGCTGACAACTTCTCGAAGCAACTGTCTTTTTACTTTGAGTTCCTCTAAGATGCTTCGGTTTATCCTTTTCTCTTTTTAATTTTTTTATATTTTTTATTCTCTTCGACCTTCCCCTCTATAGCAGCCGGTTCTCATCTGTTTTAGTCAGACTCCAACCCTCCGAGCCATACAGTAGCACACTCTACACCAGGATCAAGCTTCATTTTTAGCTCTGTCGAGGAGGTTGGCATCATTCCAGATGTCTTCAAGATCTGTCATTTTTCCTTTGGCCATTCCAATCCTGGCTTTGATGTCCATTGTGCAGTTTGCATTTGAGGTTTTCACAGAGCCCAGGTATTTAAAACGGCTAACCTGCTCAACCAGTTCACCATTTATGCTAATATTCAGGCAAATGCAATTATTACCCTGGTGGTTTCTGCTTGAGAATATTTCACAGTTGTTTTTTTCCTATGATATGGAGTCGATGGAGAGCGAATCACTCGGCAAAATGTTCCTCTGTTTGCTGCAATTGGTCATAGGTGAAATCAGATATATACCGTTCTACAGGCACTTCTTAGACAGCTTTATGACACCATAGAAACGGTGCCGTTGAAAGTTAACGGGAGCCAAGCATATTCTTGTCCGCATACTCGTAGAAACATAGTTCATCTCTGTTTGTTAAATTCTCAATTGTTCACTAGAAATGATAAACACCACACACCACACAACCCCAACAACCAAGTCGAGATGTGCTACTCCCACATAAGAAAGCGACGCCATAAATTCCAGCGTGACTCAGCCTATGGAAATTCTCGACTTTCTACCTCCTTTTCTCAAAGTTCAGAATTTGACCTCTGTAACCTTTGACCTGACCCTAAAACATAGAGATAGGTTATAATATGGGATCTCCACATATCAAGGATAAGCCCTCCATTCATCAGGGGTGGGACCATAGGTTCACAAGTACAGTTGTAAAATATCAACATTTTTTAAAAAACTTAGCAAATACACCCCTCCAAACCAAAAGTATAGTGTATGTACTCTCATAGGAAGTGCATAACACAGTCTTAGGCCTGATTTGACCAAGCATCATTTTTGTACGATTCATGTTCAATGGTATTCAGACTCTGACCTATGTGGACTTCAGATGACCCTGACCGGATTCTGAAACAATGGGTCCATGGACTCATATTACTGGCCGAGAGGCATTGCCTATGCGTGTACTTGGTGAGGATTCACAGCTGACAAGAGGTGCAGTATTCCAGGTCTGCACCCTTCCTGGGCCTTGAAAAGGATCGTTCATCTGCTCGGCAAGCATACCATGAAAAAAAAAAAAAAAAAACAAATGATGGGAAGCCACATCCAAGCCACATCCATCCACATGAGCTTGATCATCGGTGAGTAAAGGGCATTGGGGTCAGATGGCAAAATTTGGCCTATATCTGTTTGCACAATTCCCTATTTTGGCCAAAATATGACCCCAATCTACACCAAAAATATTAGGGTCCATGTCTACCCATAAGAAAGTTGTATTCCAAATTTCGCTTGGTAGACAGAGTATTCTACCAAGTTTCAGACGGACCTCAATTGACATCAGACCAATCCCAACTTAATAGAAATCATGTACTCCTTATGAGGACCAAGTATGAGCCCCATCCATCCAGGTGAGGTTGAGGAACTGTGCTCACAAGCCAGGCATCCCACACAAACATACATACAACATAGTCATGGACTGCATAGATTCCTCTAAATTTCGTCAAGGAATTAGAAACCACCTACAGCAGAGGCGATCCACAAACTTCACCACAGTTCAATGCTGCAATTAGCTTGGTGACTGATAACAGAAAGCCAGGAAAAATAGGTATGAATTTCATAAGAATGAATATTCTCTAATATTGTGAACAATCTTGATGAGTTTGATAAAGACCCCATTTCTAGTTCTTTGTAAGGCTTCTCCAAAAATGCACATTTTCTACATTGACTACATATTCATGTGATCCCACTTACAATTTGACGAAAAAGGAAAAAACGACCAGACAGCTGATGTGCCTTACTGACAACAATCAACAGATGAAATGGTCTGGGGTGTCGCTGCCAGGTTATTAATTAGGAAGTACCAAAAAGTCCAATCGTGGTACCATGACTATTGAACACTGATGAATTTAAGTAGGCCATATTACACCAAAAGTACAGAGATTGTAGAAATAACAGACAAGTATCTCGGTTGAAACACCTCAAGTATGCATAAAACACTAGATTCAACCCTGTCAATATAAATTTGAACATTTCTGAGAAGTTATACAAAGGTAGTATGATTCGTTGAACAGATATACTCTTTCAATTTCAATTTAGGAATTACAATTTTTTAATTCGTGCGGCGGTACCCAACAAAACTGCATACGCATGCGCAGAGATAATCCAGTGGCTCCGGTTTCATTTAGGCTTCAGATGCATCAGTATTGGATAAATTCTCATTTTCACTATTGAAGAGGTTAATGATGTTAAAGTGTGACCTGAAAATTAATGACCAATTGGTAGCTGATTTTCTCACAGAAAATATTCAGGGTTGCTCCATCCATATAAACGCCTGTGTCAGTATACGTGCTTATGAATATTTATAATGATGGGGCGGAGAATTGTCACAATTACTATGGCTTAAGTTTTAAAGGACTGCCCACATGGTAATTTGGTACCAGACGATTATTCAGTCAGTCGGGCTCCTTTTTTTTTTTGTAGTCAGTTAAGGGACAATCCAGGTTCAGGAAGGGCTAAAAACAATTATCGTCTTAAACAAGACCAGGCATATACTAGCTGAAGAACAATACTATTGCTTCTCCAGGCTAAAACTTGATTTAACAGCACTAGCACATTGCAATTATAGTCAGAAAGGAGGTACAGTACTTCCTGCCACAACCAGGGAGGTCTTCATTTTGTCGTTAGGGGGGTCCATTCATGAGACTCCTTCTCGGTGCCTTTCACATGGTGTCCATACCACTGCTTCAGTGCATCAAGGTCTGTTGGCAGAAACAACATTAGATCAGGTTAAAGGTCAATGGTTACGTAACAGATGTCTCATTTTTCAATATTATACTTGCCAAGCAGTGGGATCAAAACTACAAGCTAGTTTGGAGTTAATCACTGTTAATGAGATGATCATAATATGTGTCAAAGGTCATAGGGGAAACGACCGCAGTTCGACGTTGAATGCACAGTGTGCAGACGATCTTCGAAAACTCCCCTGCCAAAAATTACAAATCTTGCAATCACAAAACTTACAGATTCCCCCCCCCCATACTTATAACAATAACATCTGAAACCATGGATGAACTTGTTTGCATTTTCAAATACTGGTGACAGATTAAAAATGAGCTGTAACGACATTGCTATGGGTGGAATCTGTGGACCGAATATTGATAGCCTCCCATGTTAATGCTGTTCGTGTCGGCTGAGCACTGCCGCCCCACTCGTAGCACATCCCCATAACACCTTTCCCACCTCTAGCGCCTCTTTACTACCCACAGCTCCTCCCAAATTGCGGTTGACCACGTACCTGTGCACTTACTTGCCACCATTTTCCATAAATGTGAATCTTTATCCAGGGTAAGGGGATAAACGGTGTAAGCGCTTCTCTTTAGCCCTTTTCTGTGAGTACCATTTGTAGTAGGCTGTTTCCTAAGAGTTGAATAACGTATATGTTGGTTCAGCCCTTCGCCAGATTTTTTGGTGAGTTTGTGCGCGGAAGGGTCTGTCTTCTGTTGACGCCCTGCTGTCGGATTTCCTTTTATTACCCCCCTCACCCTGTATGTCCTTCGCTGACTTTAGTCAACTCTCTATTGTCACCAGCCTCATGTTACTGGTCTTTAACCCCCAGTCACAACGTTGAGACAACCCCTCATCCATATGGATAATCTTGAATTTAGTTTACCCTAGTTGGGTGCAATATTTACGTTTCCTCTCTTATACAAATCTATTTTGAAAATTACTGTTATTTGGGGAAAGAAGAAATGGTTTGGCGCTAGCTGTATCTACCCTAGTGTAACTTTTTTGTGTGCATACATCTTTGACATGAGATTTGAAGTCCATTGCTTATTTTTCTTTTAGCTGGCTAATCCCATGAACACCATAGCTATATTGTGTTGATGGCTGAGTCAGTGTCACCTTCGTATGCAGGAAGTAGATTAAGCAGCCTTAACGTGGTGTCAAGCTGAGATGTTCATCGTGGGTCACGTTATTCGCTTCACTTTCTAGAAACTTGATCCTATGTACCAGTTCCTCATTTTAATTGCTGGCGGGTGGGATGAGATCGCATACAGACAGCATAGTGAATGCTAGAAAATGTCCTACAACAGTGGTTTACCTGTGGCAGACTTGCCGTTCTTTCTGTACTATGCATTTTGTTCCTGTTCCAATCCCTGTCTGTTGCGACTAGTGGCACACAGCACCCCCCACTCCATTGTCTTTTTCGAGGTATCTCTTTTCCCACATTTTGTCGAGCCCTTTACAGGTCATCGGTTCCCATGACGTTCATACCGCGTACACGGGATTGCAACCCCACCAATATCATCCCGTGATCAAGGGTCTGATGGCTTACACAATGTGCATACAGACCGGTTTGAACGGCACCGAACAGTTCCAGAGCGAACAGTCCCCACTCTTATGGGGGTTAGGTGGTAGACGGAAACAGCTTCATGCAGTCCAAAAATAGCTGAGCGATGCTTCTTCTCTTTGAAGAATGGTCAGCAATACTGTTCTGCAGGCTCTATGGTTCCAATAGTCTAGCCACATATGCAGAAGAGTTTCATCATAACAATGCCAGCAAAGATGATTTGGTTATACTGAGCAAGTTTCATTGCAATGTAATTTTCATCGTCGATGGAAGGGTATGGAGGGGGGGTGGAGGGGGGGCGTCAATGGAGGGTAGGAGGGGGCGGGGGGGGGGGGCGGGGGGGTTAAAAAAAAACACCCCCCCCATAATCAATAATTGGGGTCCACAAGTGTCACAACCCAATGGAAGGACCTAGATGACGATGTTCACGTTGTGACTTACCGCCTCTCTGGTAGTCTGGTCCTTCAACTTCCGGAAGATAATCAGGAAACTTCTCTTGCAAAGCTGGGATTATTTCACTTGCAATTTGCGTCCAAATTAGGGAAGTGAAGGATAGGAATACGCAATAGATGGCCATTATGTGAATACTGCTTTCAGTGAAGGAACAGATAGGATAACGAGGCAATCATTGAGGAGTGATGACTGAGCAGTAATGAGGAGTGATAATAGTGAGTCCTACCTCATGTTTACACACAGCATGCACTCTAACTGTGTTGATTTCAGTAGTGAAGCCCAGATCAGAGCAAAAGGGACCATCATCCAGTTATTTCCCCACAGTTGGATCATAACCATAACCAGAAAGCCAAAAGGCTTAGTTATTTCTGACTGAGCCCCTGAATTGAAAAAAAGGCGGCATAACCAAATTTTCAACTGATTGACTTTGAAAAAATAGGGAATCATGTACTCTTATGGGGAACCCACATACCAAGAACAAACTTCATCCATCAGGGGGGGTCGGGTTATCCATATTGACAGCTAAAACTTCAGGCCAAAATTGCAATTTCTCACATTTTCCCCATTTCCCAAAAAACTGGCCACTGGTCTATACCAAAAACATAGGTCTTTGATGGCAGGTACCACACTCATGGCAGTAGCCTTGTCTCGCCTCTTTTCTACAAAGTTTACAGCCAGACCTGAGAAGAATTGCACCACGAGGGAAAAGAAAAAACTTTCATTTAGGGGATTACACATACAATCGTGTGTGTTAACAATGTCATTTTTATCGTTATGATTCAGAGTAATTTGTTCATATTAGTAGATGATTTTCAATGTCGTTTGTTTTAGTGTACAGCACAGTGAGTTTCCTATTGTATGTGCTTATTAATATTCAAATCAAAGGATTTGTTTCAATACATTATCATCACTAGATTAATCTTTGCCACAGAGCAAAAAGTGGTCCCTCACACCGGAATAACAGTCTAGCCAGGCAGTAGAGCTCTGGTCTCCAGGTCACACGGTTGTTACATAGAACCTGTGGGAGACGATCCAGCTCTCTGTTTGGGCCCTTGGGGAGGCACAAATATTCAGGGGCTAATAGACTGTCAACCACAGATTTGTGCAACCCAGGTGCAATATCATCTGCTACCTTGGATTCTCCAGGTTGTGGGATGGTCTTATATTCCATGAAAGGGCTTCAACAACCCTTATCCCCACCCATAATCAGCACAATACCAGGAGGGGGTGGTTCTTTGCCTATCATATTTGCACTGTGGCGAGGTTAAGGCGGCCAATATCCCTAAATCAAGAGATACATGCTACAACGGCATGTCCCGTGGTGACGCGGAGAGTTGCGCCCCACATGCTATGCTGATATGTTACATACCGTACAGTCTCCCTAGAAAGTTACGCCATTGTCGAATTTCTCTGTACTATTGAGGGGGTCAGGCAACTTCCATAGCCATGCCATAGACCGATCCTACAGTGTTGTACGATAGGCGTACATTGTCCCTCGCAATGGTCCCTTGCACGCTTGGGTTGCCCGTTCCCCCTAGCATTTAGACTCTAAACTCCCTACCAGTAACTATGACTGCCTACAGTCTCCCGTGGCGCTCGATGCTAGTCTATGTCGCTGATTGCCCGTAGTATGGCACAATTTCAACAGCTCATAGGTGGCATGTCTCAACCGTGACCATCCGAGTCGATAGCCTCGAAATCATCCGCTGCTGCAGATTTTCTGTTCCAGAAATTCCAGTACACATTGGCAGCAGCCAGTCGTAACAATAGTGACTGCTACTGCTCATGACTGTGGGAATGATTGGCGGCCTCAAGATATGGCACTTTCCTGCCATGGAAATTTCCAACCGCAACGGCTTGCCAACCAAATACATGTGACCTATGCATTAACTCCCCTTTTCTAGAAGTTGGTCTTTATTTGGGTATCGGCCCATTCATTATTTCTTTGTCTGTTTGTGTGAAGAACACCTTCAAGAAATGCTCAGTTCCACAGTTTTGCAAGCTTGAAACAAGAGATTGATAGTTCATCAAAGGCAGTTTTTCTTGAGATAGTATGTCCAACATGACTGATAATCAATCGAGATGAAGTGCAAAGGAAAATCATTCAGTCTCTTCATTTTCATAGGACAGGACAGGACATCTCAACTGCATAGGAGAACAGAATCGCTTCAGTTGCTAGTACAAGTTTTAACCCACAATTCAGGCTTTTCTGAAGTACCAAATTAAACAAGGCAAGGCTCTCATTGTCCTCAGGCTTAACAGGCCCCATATTACCCATTGAATCATTCATCAGTTTGTTCATTATGGTTTGCTGTCTAAGGAAAAAGAAGGTCTTTTCATGTCTAACTGACCACCTTTATACATCTCCGCACAGGTTTTTTACAGCGTCAGTAATTTTTAACTGATGCATGGAAATGAATTTCATATAACAAAATCCCACGAGGGACCTCCCTATAGTTTTGTTTTACATCAGGCGGTAGTACAGGAGCCCCATTTCACCCTGCCCCTCCCCTCTCCCACCTCCATGCAGCCCACAGTAATAAACAACAGATTTCTTACAGATCAATACACACTATGGTCTCCCGGCCAACTTTTTTTGCAATCCTTCACCAGCCCACGTTGCTGACACATCTCCAGAAACGAGCGTGGACAGGTCATCTGGGACAACATCGACCATGTCTCCATCCGGGACGTCGCTGTGGCAGTGGTCGGTTCACCCACTGGCCTCCAGGCAGAGGCTTGAAAATTGGCGAGATTCAGAGCTGGTGATAGAAAATAAATAATTGTACGTAACCACCTGTGAAAAAAAAAAATTGAATATTAAAATTGTGGGATCATTACAACAAAATTGTACTTTTATTCTGTCCCCCATGTCATTTCATGTGCAGCGAGACATGGATGCTTCCCCCAACTTTCAAAACAGGATGGCCTGGGTGGAAGAAGGAGCAGATTGGAGAGGAATAGTGGCATGTTTGATGACAGTTGAGAGGGCACATGATGAACAGGTGAATCAGTAACTCAGGAAGGCAGCTATAACTCAAGGGTTCCATTCCAAGACATTTTGAGAGAAATTTGTGGAATACCAATGGATACCAGGCGTCATGCTCAATGTGAAGAAAGAAATCACAAGTAAAATGTTTCTAGCTATGGACAAAGAAAATCTTCAGAGTTAACAGTCAAAGAACAATACCAAATGGTGACTTTGATAGACAACATACAAACACCTTTGCTTAATGGCCACCTGGCGGCTCAAACCACATTCTCCAAATCCCAGTTACAGTCTGGGTTCAGTTGGAACTCTTCCTCCATGGGATTCGCCATCATACTGTATCCAAGATGTTGGCAGGAAATGTCAATCCCTCCAGCAACGGTCTCTAGAGTCCCCTTCTCGTGCCATGCTCCGGTTGTGCTGCTCCTGGAAGGATCGTTTATCCTCGTATCGATACGAGGAGCAGACACCGTACTCGTCTCCAGGGTGAACGTGTCTGAATCTCTCATTGTCGATGCGTTGATCTATCGACTGTTATTTTTCGCAGTCTCATGCGCTCCACCCTCTCATAAACATTGTCTTGAACTTCGCATGACCAACTGAATATTCTCTGCTGGCACTGGAGCCCTGGGTCTGGTCATCAGCTGCATTATATGAGGTATCCTGGACCCATCTACAGTGCTGCCAGTACCAGGCTTGGACTTCTTACATGGTGGGGGTCATTCTAACTCGCCAGATGCTGATTCAGTCTCCCTGCGCTGTGACATGGGTCCGGTTCATTTTCTCCATTTGACCCACCTTCAAATAGATCAGTATCATTAGGCTCCTGTAGTGGTAAATCAAGAGATGGAGTTTTTTTCGAATTCCATTTGATGAAGTTCTCAAATTAATATAATGAACACCGTACTTCTGTGAAGTAGCAATACGGCAATCGATGCACTGATCTCAGAACTCCCAGCTCTTCAGCTGTTTTCTCAGGAAATATTTTCGTGCGATCCTGATGGTTAAAGCTGTGGACGCATTCTCAGAAGACCAGCAAATTCCCCGTTAGTTCTGATGCTGGACAGATGTAAATCCATTTTTGCCAGATCATCAGCGCCAAACGGGTCCGTTCATCATAACATCTCTGTCCATCTCCATGGATATTTGGTTTGTCGGGTCCCAGTATTGGGCCAAACTCTGTGGTGAGAGGATACACAGGCTGTACATCTCCATTCCAGCCGCGGTCACATCTCAGAACTCAAAGGGTGCTCACACAGGCAGAAGACCAACAAGATCCTGGCGTCACTGGCGTGCCTCCACTCTGTTTGGATGGGCAGAGAGTATGCTTTCTGCATTCTCTGTCGTCTACATTAGAGTCAAGCAAGCTGTCATGTCCATGCCCGATCCTCAGCGCCGTATCTCTGGGTAAGTTCCTCAGTGGTCTTGGAGTGGGCTGGGAACATTTCCAGGCATTGTAATCTCTATACCCATTTAAGATCAGTGTCAAGCAAGAGTCATTTCCATGTCCAGCACCGCTCCATTCACAAATCTTCTGGTATGATCATTCTGAAGCAGTATGGTTATCTCCGGAAGTGGTGCTGGAAACATTCCTACTATGTGTGGCTCTCTCTTGACGTTTGAAGATTAGAAGAGGTTATGCAAGTGGTCATTTCCATTCCAGCAGCGTCATCTTCCCCGAATCGTTTGTATGCTCTCCTGAAGTTGTCTGTCCACTTTGCAAGTCAAGATGCCAGCCGGCTGATTTGCTCTGGATTACATTTTCCTCTCAATTCCTTTGTGAAGGGAGGATTAAAGGGGTCATCTCCATTCCACCCCCGCTCTCACCCCACAAAATCGCGGGTATATGTTCCTCAGAGGCAGCGACATTGTATGAAATGGTCCTGTGAAATCCGCTCGGGTTCAGTAGTTCCATGTCTTCCTATTACCTACCAAGTTGGAGGGGACACAAGTTGTCATTTCCATCCCATGCAGCATCCTATCCCAAGAATCGCCGGGTATGTTCCTCCCGGTAATCACAGTCAAACGCAACAGATTTGTCAGAGGCAATTTGGGGCTCTGCGTTTCTTTCTGTCAGGGTCCTGTGCTCGCATCCTCAATCCTTTCACCAGAGATCTGCTCACCCTTCAACACGGAGCTTCCAGGTCCCAGATTGGAAGCAGAACCTCAGGAGCCAAGTTCTCCTTGGCTATTTAACTTTGTACCCTGAAGTAAGACAAGTGGTCATTCCCTCTCCAGCGGCGTCTCATCATGGAAGCGCACAAGTATGTTTCACTTCCGTGTCAGAATCCATTCTGCCTAAATTTCCTCCCACTAAAATTTTGGGTGTGTGTCTCTTATCCTAATCCTGGAAGGAATTGATAATAGACAAGTTGTATTTCCATGCCTGCATTTTTCAATTGGGGCCGGAATCTTCCAGTGTGTCACGAGACAAAGTTTGGGGACTGTTCTTATGTCCAGTGCAGACTGGAGGTTTGAGGTGAGGCAGCGCGGTCATTTCCATCCAGCAGTCTCATCACTGTCAAACCTTCTAGTTTGATCATCAACAGCAGTTCTGGAAAGCTTCTTCTCCTTGCAAACCTCAGTTTGGTGATCTGAGGTCAAACTAGCAGTCATCTCTGTGACAGTGACTCCCTCACTTACCCTCTCTTTGGTCTGATCACCCGAGCCAGACTTGAGAGGCTGTGTCCTGGTATCAGGTCCACTCTGGAGTTTTGAGGTGAGGCAAGCCGTCATTTCCATCCCAGCAGTCTCTTCGCTTCCAAACCTCCTAGTCTGCTCGTCTGAGGTCACTCCCAGATTCTCGCTTCTCTTGTCCAGTTTACCTTGAAGGTTTGAGGTTAGGCAAGCAGTCATCTCCATGCCAGCTGCATCATCTTTTCCAAATAGCTGGGTGTGTCTCTCAGGATCTGATAACTGCTCATGCAGTTTTCCTGATGGAATACTCCCTAATTCTGTCACAGCAGGTACTACAGGCTTCTTTGCTATCAGTGCTGCATTTTGACGTTGCTGGGCTTAAAGGGATCAGTCATCTCCCTTTTTTGCCTCCTGCTTCCCCTGGTATGCCTACACGACCTTGGTCCATGTCAGAGATTTTTGGTACCACTTCTCACAGAGAGTTTATCGCTAGTGCTGTCCAGCAAGTCATCATTCAGTGTCATCGCTGAATACTTCACACCAGACGTTGAATCCAGCAGTGACGAATGCAGTTCAGTGGTAGACCCCAAGCCTTTCTGGTAACCACCTGATGATAATCGTGGATGTTTATTCACTGCAGGTTTTGAAGAACCTTCATCACCCTCCCTCTCTCCAATATGAGGGCCTGCAGCCCTGGAAGGTTTCTCTTGAAACAGTCCGACCCTGGCTTTGGAGGATTGGGACTTATCCAGAGATTTCAGTGCTTCCAATGCTCTCTTTGTTTTCTCAGTACTGCCCTTAAAACTCATGTTCCCCTCAATAACTTGGTTGGTGGAATCCCAGTTGCGATCTGCTGCTGCACTGATACACTCTGGATTCCCCAGGCTTGCTTTTGATTGCAGAGGATGGGAAGAAGACTGATCGTCTCCCCATGTGATCGTTTGCGTATAGGTGTGTGCTGTCAAGAGGACCGTCCCCTTTTGGTAAGTGAGGTATTCACCAGAGGTCCAAGTTGGGTCCACTATATCAACCTTCATCTTGGTCCCGACATGATCCCTTTCCATTCCTGCACAAGCCTCCGCTGCTAATCACTTAATTGCTCTTTGCCCAGTCTGGATATCATTTCCATGCTAGCCTGGGCAGCACGGTCCTCTTCAATTTGACTGGTATCATCAACTCCACTACTCTCTTGGGACTTAGCCTTTGCTGCCAACCAACTGTTCATCAGGGTCTTCACCAGATCAGGACTTGTTTCAGCCTCACCTGCTTCCGTCTCTCTGATGCTACTTCCGACTCTTTGGTGGACTTTGGATTTCATTTGCTTGCCTTTCATCAGTGATTTGGCTTGTGTCACTCCCCAAGTTTCCAATGGTAGCCATCTCCTTGTTGTCAGGGAAACTGCTAACATTCTTTTTATCCACATCCCCCTCTACATAGCCCCTAATGTCAACGAGAGTCTTGTCATCATCATCTACGCCTTTCACTTGCATAAATTTATCAAGAGCTCTGCAGGCCTCCTAATTCAATGTGGGACACTCTAGCCATGTCTGTCTGTTCCTGCTGACCGACCTTTGAAGCAGTGACTGTTCCTCTTGACTGCTGTATGCACCCAGTCATATCCATATTACCAGTCATGTCATCTGACATAAATACCCTGGTCAGTTCCTTCTGTTCCTGATGACCAGTCATTGAAGCAGTGACTGTTTCTCTTGACTGCTGCATACATCCAGTCATCTCCATATTACCAGTCATGTCCTCTGATGTGAATCTTCTGGTCATGTTGCTCTGTTCTCGGTAAACCATTCGTTTGAAGCAGCGACCATTCCTTCCGATGGATGTATACATCCAGTCATCTCCATATTCCCAGTCATGTCATCTGACCTAAATACCCTGGTCAGTTCCTTCTGTTCCTGATGACCAGTCATTGAAGCAGTGACTGTTCCTCTTGACTGCTGTATACATCCAGTCATCTCCATATTACCAGTCATGTCCTCTGATGTGAATCTTCTGGTCATGTTGCTCTGTTCCCGGTGACCAGTCCTTGAAGCAGCGACCATTCCTTCCGATGGCTGTATGCCCCCCGTCATCTCCATATTCCCAGTCATGTCATCTGATGTGAATACCCTGGTCAGTTCCTTCTGTTCCTGATGACCCCTTTGAAGCAGTGACTGTTCCTCTTGACTGCTGTATACATCCAGTCATCTCCATATTACCAGTCATGTCCTCTGATGTGAATCTTCTGGTCATGTTGCTCTGTTCTCGGTAACCATTCTTTGAAGCAGCGACCATTCCTTCCGATGGATGTATACATCCAGTCATCTCCATATTCCCAGTCATGTCATCTGATGTGAATCTTCTGGTCAGTTCCTTCTGTTCCTGATGACCAGTCATTGAAGCAGTGACTGTTCCTCTTGACTGCTGTATGCACCCAGTCATATCCATATTACCAGTCATGTCCTCTGATGTGAATCTTCTGGTCATGTTGCTCTGTTCTCGGTGACCAGTCCTTGAAGCAGCGACCATTCCTTCCATGGCTGTATACATCCAGTCATCTCCATATTACCAGTCATGTCATCTGACCTAAATACTCTGGTCAGTTCCTTCTGTTCCTGATGGCCAGTCATTGAAGCAGTGACTGTTCCACTTGACTGTTGTATGCACCCAGTCATATCCATATTACCAGTCATGTCATCTGATGTGAATACTCTGGGAATGTTGCTCTGTTCTCGGTGACCAGTCCTTGAAGCAGCGACCATTCCTTCCATGGCTGTATACATCCAGTCATCTCCATATTACCAGTCATGTCATCTGACCTAAATACTCTGGTCAGTTCCTTCTGTTCCTGATGGCCAGTCATTGAAGCAGTGACTGTTCCACTTGACTGTTGTATGCACCCAGTCATATCCATATTCCCAGTCATATCATCCGATGTGAAGACTCTGTCATTCTCGCTGCTCAACTTCAAACAGATGATGCTCACCACAGTTAATGAGGTATTACTGAGGGAGCTACTATTGTGGAAGGTGCTGCCATGGAGGCTTATAGAATCTGAGGAGTCCCATGAGGGCACACTGAAGGTTATATAGTTGGAACCCAAGAGGCCAAGTTTATCGCAATATAGCTGCTGGGTCACTTCATCAGCCACAGATGCCCTCCTTCCGAGGTGACTGCAGTGGGGCCTTGGTCATGCCTGGGTTGGGCCATATTTTGTTGGATGGTCCGGTCATAGCAGGAGGTCATTTCCATGTTCCCCTGGTCAGAGTCGACATTGCTGCTGAACAGGATGGTCTTCTCTGATACCTCTTTCTTGGCTGCTGTGAGAAAAATAAGAACAAACTGATCACTAACTGGTTTACCCAATTGCACCTATAGTAGTCACCTCCCCTACTCCTCTGCTCCGACGCAAAGCAAAAGAATCAATTTATCCCTAAAAAACGTCCATCCTCAGATCTGCCTGCCCTCCTCCCATGCGCAGAAAGGCTATTCAAACTATGCTAAAGCCTACTGCAAAGTGCAAACAATCATCTCTTCCTGTGAAGCATGATCAGACTTTTCGAATGTGAATGTAAGTTCCATGCACGCTATTATTTTCATTAACCAATGACTCGGAGGCTTCACTGCAATTTAAAAATTTACCTTCAATAAATGCCCCCTGTTTTGGTAATGCAATTCCTGACAGGTTTATTGGGAGAAATACATTAGGTTTCTTTTTCTTTCACTCTTTTGGTATTGACTTGAACTCTCCTGGATGTAAGTGAGATGTTCTAAGCAAAAATGGTAAATGTTTCAGACATACTACTATAAAAATGCAGTAATATGCTCTTCATAATTTAAACTCAGTAACACCTCAGCCTTGGCACCAGTTAAATCTTCCCTGTTGTTCATACCAAGGTACAGTGGCATGCATGATGGAGGCATTTTCCCCCAAGGGTCGGAGGGGGGGGGGGGGGTGATAAACTAATCAGGGGTAATTAGGAAGCAGTTTGACACAGTAAGAACAAGAAGGAGTATAATTTTTCCCCCTGCCTCCCAAATTTTTGGTCAAAAAAAAAATACATTCTTCATGTATTCATGCCCGAACCAGTGCCCTATCCTACAAATCAACCTGGTATGCCTCCTTAGAATGCCAGGCTTCTGGTTACCCTTGTAAAAGGCTACCTACATTTCCTCCACTTCAGAGACATATTTTCTAATAGTGCACTAGGGCTATGGTTATACACTGAGCTGGCTGATAGAGTTTTGAATTATTTCAGCTGCAACAACTACTTTGTCTCTTTCTCTCCCGGGATGTTATCATCCTGAAGAAATCTGACATGGTCTGAGGCTTGTTGGGTGCTTGCTGTGGTTGGAACTCTGTCGATTCTTGGGGCGTTAGCTTGAACTCTCTATCTGCTCTAGCATGCACCTCTGATTCCCTGCTCGTTTCAGGGGATTCAGGATAGGATCTAAAGAAAGCGACAGAAGCAACGATCATTTTTACAGTGGTAGCATCGCATCTACAAGCTTCAGGGGAGACTAGTGATGGTCCTACAGCCTATATAACACAACTTTCTTCACAATGAAGCTTTTCATAGAGCAGTTGCAGGTAAGAGTATTTGCAAACCAAAGCAGGTTGAGTTCTGGACCATGTGGCTCTCATTTACTGAAGGGGTTATGAGAAAGTGTTTCATGGTGCAATTTAAACATGGTTAGGAAACACACAACAGAACGTAAATTAATTAATTCTGTAATGCTACTCGGCCTAGGCCCACATCGCTTAGTTATAAGCACAGGCCCAAGTGTGTAGACATTTTGTGGGGAAACCATCGCAGTCAGAGTTACCCTAACTTGTAATTCCATGGAACTTTGTAAGGGCAATGCGCAATCACACAGTGCAAAAACAATACAAATGATTCAATAATACGACTGGAATGCATCTAGCAGGAACATAATCCAGGCTGAATTACAAAACCACAGAGCGATAAGAGGTGATTATTGGGGTGCTTGAAGCCAAATGGGCTCTCGAGCATATCCTCTGTTAAAATGACTGAATCATCACAAAGGGGGGCCAATCTACCTGCATCTCTAAGAGGTAAAGGGGCACTGTGTCGAGTACATAGCGTAGATCGGCCAGTACCAAAAGCCTTCAAATTATTCAAGACTGAAGGTAGATCATATCCACCAAGTTTCATGAGTATCCAACAAGCTTTGAAGAAATGCACAAGTTATATGTCATCACCAAAACATCCTCTGATTATGTAATATCTTGTACACAAGCTTTTGGGCAGATAATCACAGCAGCGTGATAACCCTTGACCATGTGCCCCCCACACAACATTTCAGCATGTGACAATTCATTCCCGGTTCAGGAGATATCACATATGCACAATATTATTTGAATCAGATACTGTTAATAACAATTTGCATGAATGATGCCAATTAGACACTTTTAATGACCTCCAGCCAACCTGGCTTCACCATAAACATTCCCACAACCAAATTATAACACTCCATAAACAGTATGGGAATCAGATGACTTTCGTAATTTGCAATAGTCATGCAATTAGTCACATGAAATTCTGTTACCTCAACACTACTGTTGTATCTCGGGAACTGAAGTTGACCAAACCCCCCCCAGTCCATGGAATTGAACATCCTTTTGAAAATAGTGTAAATCATGCCAAAACTAGACAACTTTGATAACTGGCATGTGTCTCATGCTTCCACAGGTATAAGTTGGGAGATTTTTTAAGGATTGTCCCTCAGGTGGCACGCGCCATTGGAAGGCCGGCTCGCCTTTTCCAAGGTATACAATATACTGGCAATGACATGACATACGGAATATTTTCTGTCAGGAGTGATCTCACACTGAACTACTACCAAGCTACTCACACAGGGGCAATTGGACACCCACTAATGATCAGGTTCTTCTCTAATGGGCGCTAAAGGGACCTTCGTTTGGGAATGGTAACATAAACACAGAATCTTACTTTGTGTATCTTGGGAGGTTTATCAATCCTGAAGAATCGACATGGTCTGAGGCCTTGCCTGACCCCTCACCATTGGCAGTCTCCTGGGGTTGGAAGTTATTCCCACTGAATCCCTGTTTGTCCTCAGAGAACTCGGAGAATCTGCAGAAGACAATGTATCGAATATTGATCACTAGTAGATACAGAGAAATTGATTCACGTTCCAGAGCTTACATAAAGCAGTTCCTGAACAACAGATGTTAAATATTGATTTGATGTCTAGGGGTTCAGGAACCAAGTAAGGCTCATCTAGGAACCCTAGCCTTTTTTTCCTGACTAGAAGTCCTACACCTTTTTCTTCATTATTCCATAACTTACAGTTTTTTAGCCCCAAATGTAATGGCTTCCTAGGACTTCCACCTGCTCATTTAGACCAATCTTAATTGCACATGTGTGCTACACTTAACCATTCAAAATGTTGCTCTGATGTGTACATTTCTATTTATCCCTTGTATTTATTCTCCTGAAAATGTTCATCCTTGACCAATTAATGGCATGTCCTCTAGCTCACCATTAACCGGATCCCCATTTATTTTGAGAGAGGACATGTTTAATGTCACACTCAGTATATCCCACAGTTCCACACTCTGCCATAACACCAGTCTTCACTATTTGACCTGACATTCATCCTGACATCAATTGCTGCCACACACCAGCTCTCCCTGTATTATGGCCACTCACCCACTCTTCATGTCAGCCCTGTATCGCCCATCCACACACACTATACAGGCAGGAAGCCAATAGCTTATACTATAACCCAGCAGAGTGTAATAGACTTGAAAAAATTGGGCAAGTCTATATGCTTCAAATGAGAATATGAATGAAGGTCATGCTCAACAACATAACAAGAAATGCATATTATATGTGGTCCACGACTGTATTGGTTTTCCATCTCCCCAGTAGTCATTCCTTATAAAGGTGTGGGAGACCATTCATGGGCATATTTACAACAACTAGCCCACAGGCGTAACTACGCATTCAACTGTTTTCACTACATGTACACTACATGCGTTCTTTACTAGTTTGTTTGTCCAAGTAGTGCACCCAGACAAATTGGGACGATGGCTTTGGGACAAAGGTGTGTCACCTGGACCAAGAATGAAGAAAACAGCTTCCAGGGCAAAAATTGGTGCATTATGTCATAATGCCTTCTGAACTGACTAAAATCAAAACCTTCAGTGTAAACATTGTAAAGCGTGATCATGTTAGCTCTTGTTGTCGAAATAGCTTTAATCGAATTCATTGTTCATTTTTTCCAACAATTCTTCATCCTGGCATGCTGTTGGTTCACTGTGTGCTCCACAACCTTTGAGCACGCACACACCAAATTTGGATCATTCGAAAAAGCTGCATGTTGTGGAACATACTTGAGTGATCTCATTAAATCTTTGGATAAAGAAGCACTAGAATACTCACTGTTCGTCTGGTCGTGGTTCAGGTTGTTGTGTGCATGGTGAACATTGGGGCTGTCCGGAGTGTATCTAAACCTGCAGAAAACCAGAAAGCCCAACATGCTCAGAGTGAGTCCTTGACTGAACCTGACCTGGTCGAGCCGAGCAGAGCATTGCCAGTTTCATGTTTACAAGGAACCACATGCGTTGACCTTAGAATTAGCCCTAAAACAATATTGTTATGTACTCATTATGGGGAACTCACTAAGCTATAACTGATTTCATCATGGTGAGGCTGGCCGAAATTGGCCAGAATATCACAATTGCACAATTTTCCAATTTTGTTGTTCAATCAAAGAGCCAAAAGCTTGGTGATTCCTTGAATGATTCTGACTTGATCGAGCTAAGCACTGGCAACTTGCTTGCAAAATTACAAAAACAGGGACTAGTAGTAACTCATTATGGGGAACTCACATCCAAATTATAAATCAACAGAAAGCCAAAGCTTAGTGATTCCTTGACTGTTTCTGCCAACCATACCGACAAGGGCCAAATTGAGATAGTACCAGCTCATTCTGGGACATAACGTCTGACAATTTCCTATCTTTAACCAACCAACTATGGGTTCTGTACCCTTGGTAAGAAAGCTACAAGGTAAAACCAATTTCAAGGTGTTTAGACTTTGAACTCTGGTAACCTTAGCTGACCTCCGACTGACCCCAAACAATAGGGTTCATGTACTCCTCATGGGGAATACATGAACCAAGTATGAGCCTCTTCACCCCGCTTTACCAAAACCATAGGGTTCATGTACTCCCCTAGGAAGATTCACACCTAATTTCAACTGACCAGACCCACCGTTTCTGGACTTATCGTGTTACAAGGTTTTCAGACTTTGACCTCTAGTGACCTCAGATGATCTCTGACCTAACCCTAAAAACAGTATGGTTCATGTACTTATAATGGGCAACAAACACCTAAGTTGAGCTTCATCCATCCAGGTGGGGTCAAGTTATCGTGTTTTACCCAGCCAAAATTGTCCAAATCAATTTTCACAATTTCTATTTCGATCAAAATTCACTCCTGACCTGAACCAAAAGCAATAGGGTTTCCGTGTACTCCGGATAAGAAAGCTATACACCTAATTTCAACTTGATCCGCCAACCATCTGGACTTCGGTTACATGTGTTTTCAGACTTTGACCGCCCGGGTGACCTCTGATCTGACCCCAAAACAAGAGGGTCATGTACTCATCATGGGGAACACACATACCAAGTATGAGCTTCATCGCTCCAGGTGGGGTCGAGTTATCGTTTGGGGTTTACAACCAAAATTGGCCAAAGATCGAATTTCACAAATTTTCATTTTCGACCAAAATTCCCCCGACCTGCAACCAAAAACAATAGGTTCCTGTACGCCCCATAAGAATTCTATACACCTAATTTCAATTTGATCATACTCAACCATTCTGGACTTAATCGTGTTTACAAGGTTTTCAGACGTTGACCCTCTGGTGACCTCATATGCCTCTGACCTGAACCCCAAAACAATGGGTCAATGACTCATCATGGGGAAACCACAACCAGATGAGCTTCAGCCATCCAGGTGGGGGTCGATTATCGTTTTAAAGTAAATTGGCCAAAATATCAAATTTTCACAAATTTTTCTATTTTTGACGAAATTCACCCCGACCTGAACCAAAAACAATAGGGTTCCTGTACTCCCGGCATAATAAAGCTAGACACCTAACTAGATCAACTTGATCAGGACCAACCATTCCTGACTTTCTTGTTTACATGGTTTTCAGCTTGACCTCTGGGTGATTCAGATGACCCGACTCTTGACCAGACCCAAAAACATAGGTTCATGTACGCATCATGGGCAACACACATACCAAGTATGAGCCTAACCTACCCAGACCTGATCAAGTTATCGTGTTTACAAAAGCTGGGCGTCACACAATCACACAACATGACTGCATACATTCCCAGACTTCAGTCAAAGAATAAAAATCCACGGTGGATGTCTTGTCAACAAGCTGAAATCAGTCAAAATAATAATTTTTCACAATATCCCCGGTCTGCACTAAAAACAAGAGTTTATGTACTCCCGTGAGAAGATGCATACCAAATTTAAAACTGATTAAACCAGGGAATTAGGAATTTATAGTGTAAACTTTCACCTCTCCGCCTTGACATGACCAGGAAAACAATAGGGATAATGTACTGATTATGGGAAACAAAATACCAAATATGAGCTTCATCAGGCCAGGTCGGGTCGAGTTTCGTGTTAACAAGCTAAAAAATTTGCCATATATCAATTTTCACACTTTTTTTCTTCTAAGTGACCCCAGTTATGCCCAAGAAACGACTATGGTTCCTGTAATCCCCATGAGAATGCTTGCAAGCCACATTTTGACTGATCAGACCAGGTATTCTGACCCCAAAATGATAGGGAGACGTCTGTACTATTATGGCGAAACCCATATAATAAAAAAAAAAAGTATGAACTTCAGCATCCAGGTGGTGTTGCGTTATCGTGTTAAAAAACAAGGGCTAGGCCTCACATACATTTACGAACACACACACTGTCATTCAATCCATAGATTCCTTTGACTTTGTCGAGGAATGAAAAATTAAACTTGTGTTAAACCTTGCAGTCAAAATTCGCAAGGCAATGCGGCATATGACAAGATGAAGCCGCTTGGAGTGGAAAGGCCTGCTTCCATCGCTACACACTGTGCAGTCATGCGGAGACTCTGGGTCTGACCCCAAGCTTCAGCAGATAGCGCAAAGTATGAGGCAGGCTCCTGACTTCCTATTTCCTGAACTCTCCATATGTGTAGCAGCAGTCCCCAATAACACTAACTCTCACGATCTTCCTATTCCCAACTGTAGGCAAAGATGCACTTCCTAATTTTTCATGAATTGGCTAAAACAAGCCGCCACATAACCTTTTGCCCCGGGTTCATAAATACACCAAATGCCCATTCACTTGGTGATCAAGTTACAATGTGATCTCTCAAGACCAGGAAGAGTAACCGTTTGAATAAATTCCGATGAACGCATGAATGTACAGTATATTGTACAACCTTTGGTTGATAGTGCAATTTGCCCTATATGCTAGTTCACGGCTATAGTTATTGAGATTATAATATTATGGTATCAAAGGTCATCGGGGTACGCTCAAAGCTGGCAGTTCATCATTCCCCTAACAGTGTGCAGAACAATCTTTCAGCACTCTGATAAAAATTACACATCCTACCAGCATGATACTTCACAGATTTTCCCTCCAACTAATCAGCAATAAGAGAGTGAAACATGAGATGAATTGATTTTGTTTTCAGAAAGTGTTGTGACAGGGAAAAAATGTAATGCTTAGCACTATGGAAAAATCTCATTGTTCGTTGGTGTACATGCACACTCACAACCATGAACAGTCTTCAATACAGTGTTTGGTAGGTATTCTATCTACTGCACCTGTTATACAGTGCCCCGCTCCAGATGAGACTCCGGGCACAGCATGGCTCTGTCTCTTGAGGGCCGACTCGTCGACAGAGGACTCCAGAATACCAGCTCCCTCGCATCCTTCTCCTTTAATGAATTCTCTGTTGGAATGATAACAGAGGTGGATAGAAATGATGGTACCGGTATTAGGCTGGAGGACAACCATGGGATAAATTATAAAGAGGCTAACAGAATAGCTGCCAGAAAAACGAATGTGTCAGTCCAAACCCCGCATTCATAAAACCTTTCCTTACAGAGTTAGAGGCCTTTTATTGTCAAGATCAGTCACCTTTACTAAATAGATTTTTGAGAACACAACTGCTGAATGTGCAAATTTATGGGAGAGTCAACAGAAATTACAGATTTATCCTTCTCTCACACATTTCATAATTTCTTGCGATTCAATCTAGCCATATATCATTTTGAAAAGCCCAATTGTGTGATTTTGATAGTGAGATTGGTGGCATCACTTTTTTAATCTGGGTTCTAATAAAGGAAATAATATAGAGTGATGGGTCCGCAATCAATTGAGACCATGCTTCTTTGTTTCTTATGGACAGAACGGGACAACAAATGCAATAGTCTTGTTGTTGGGTTCTGACAAGTTTGCCATTATATCCCTGTGACACTGGATGTGTTCGGGGATATTATGGATGGTTTTGGGTGTGTAGCTGCCGCCGTCACAGGCTCCACCGCCGGAACGGAGAAAAAATTTAGGCGTTAGCGCTTCAATGCTTCATCCGATTGATCTGAAACTTGGTAAACATGTCTGCCCTAGTGAAATCTTGGATGAGTTCGAAAGTGGGCATCACTGCATGTCTGCTGCCCTCTATTTTGCAGGTTTTACACGAAAATACTTATCCGATTTATACGAGACTTGGTGGGTGGGGACAAAAGTTAGTCCCGAATCACATGATGTTGATTTCAAAGTCACCAGAGGTCAAATTTGTGTTTTTTTCCACAATTTTTCCAGCTTTGTTGGATTTCAACAAAACTCGGTGGATGTGGACTGTTGTTAGTCCTAAATAAAAACAACATGAAGGTAATTTCAGGGTCACAGGAGGTCAAATTTGCCTAAATCATGCAATTTGTTTGTTGTCTTTAAACAAAACTTGGGGAACGTGGACTACAGTTGGGCCTGAACACCGGTAGGCATTTCAAAGTCACTGGAGGTCAAATGGACTTAATATAATGTGCTTCCACAAAGGCTGTTTCTGCCGGGTTATACCGACGACGGTTTACCCCCCGGCTCATGTCTAGTTGCACGTTGTATCTGTTGGGAATTATTATACCATAACAGGCCAGACATTGCAACTTTAATACCTATCTACTAGCTCCAATCTTTTGGGTCCTAGATTTCCCTTGAGCTGGCTCTACACCAACACCAAAAGCTGTAAATTGTTGAAGGAATAAACACAGTTTTGCATGCATTTTGTGGTGCATGATGAACCAAATATTGTTTGAATTTTTCAACTTTTACAGAAGACAGGACTAGAGCAGTGCAAGTGTATATTTTTTATACTGACATGTCATCCTGAAAAATGTTTCAATTAAACTGTTGGGGCAAGAAAATACTTTTTACCAAAGTTTCCAAGATGTGGAACTGTCCATAGATGCACATCTAAAAGGGGCTCACAGTAAAGTCCTGCAGTTGGCAATCATGTACAGGTACTGGCAAAAATCCAAAAAAGATTTGAATACTACTTGACTTCATGAGTGTTAGCAAAGTGACCCGCTTGGATGACAGCCGATCCACGCCTCTTCCTCTGTTTTTCTGAAATTACAAGCAGAATTGTTGAATTTCAACCATTTCAGGGGAAAAATCACCAAATCACTCAGACCAAGGACACCAGGTTCTTGTAGATATATTCACTGCACCCATCTTCAGGAATACCCACTATTCTCTCCAAGTCATGGGATATTAGACTGACCCCTTGGCCATACTAACTGGACTGTGTACCGCAAAAATACAGGATTATTAGCTGATCATGGATTCATGCCACTCACCAAGATATGTACTCCATAAGCACTTATCAGAACCCTTGGGTGCAGCAGTTTTTCATCTATATTATATGTATCTAACCTCATGATAAAATGGTTACCATAATAAAGTGGGAAACCCTCGGTATCGGAGTCTGGGTCGTCCAGAAGAAAAGCTGTCCTTACCTGGCAATGTAAAATGACTACAAAGCCTATTTCTCACAATAACTCAGCAGCACGTCCAATTTTAAATTCTTTGCTATGGCGTCTGGCTGCAGCCTGGTATCGCCTGCAGTGCAATTCGTACAAGAGGACCGCCCCAAGTATCTTGCCCCTGGTTTTGCGCATCCGAAACAAAGATAATAACCACATCTACCAAAATCATATACATCAGTAAAACTTGGTTGCCACCCCTAATGTCTTCCATGGCCCTGGCTTTCTCAGTGAAATTGTTCACTATTAACAGATGGACCCCGTCTGAAAACTTTCATGTAAACCAAACAAACTTCAGAAATGTGCATGATTATGCAAAAGTCACATTAACCCGAAAGCCAAAAGGCTAAGGAATTCCTTAACTGATTTTGATCAACCCATATCCAGACACAACGGACAAATGGGAGATAGTACCAGCTCATTATAGGCACCTAATAACGTCTGACAAATCCCCTATCTTTACCCAACCCTATCTGGTTCGCTGTATCTTGGTAATAAAGCTACACACTAAATTTCATTGCCTCAAGGTTTTCAACTTTTGAACTCTGGTAACCTTGATAACACCTCCGACCTACCCCAAAATAATAGGGTTCAGTTACTCACTGGTGAATACCACAAACAACTTGAGCCTCATTCACCCCGCCTTTACCAAAACAATAGGGTTCAAATGTACTCTCCCCATAAGGAATATGCACACTAAGTTCATCTATCAGACCTGGTCGACTTATCATGTTTACCACGTTTTTTCAGACTTTGACCTCTGGTGACCTCAGATGACCTCTTGAACCTGCCCCTAAACAAGGGTTTCATATACTCAATCATGGGGAACAAACACACCAAGTATTACTCATCCATCAGTGGGGTCAAGTTATCGTTTTTACAACCAAAATTGGTCTAGAATCAATTTTCACAACTTTTCTATTTTCGTGATCAAAATTTCACTCCTGACCTGCGCCAAAACACAGGTTCCTGTACTCCCCATAAGAAAGCTTTAACAAAACCTAATTTCACTTGATCAACCAACCATTCGTGATTATCGTGTTTTACAAATGTTTCAGACTTTGACCTCTGGTGACCTCAGATGACCTCTGACCTGACCCCAACCAACACTAGGGTTCATGTAACGCAATCATTGGGACACACACACCAAGTATGAGCTTCATCCATCCAGGTGGAAGTCCGATTTCTCGTTTACAAGCCAAAAATTGGCCAAAATATCGATTTTTCACAAATTTTCCTATTTTCGACCAAAATTCACGCCTGACTTGAACCAACAACGATAGGTCAATGTACTCCCCATAAGAACGCTATACACCTAATTGCAACTGGATCAGACCAACCATTCTGGACTTACCTACCGTGTTTACAAGGTTTTTCACAGCTTTGACCTTGTGACCTCTGATCTGACCCAAAACAATAGGGTTCATGTACTCATCATGGGGAACACACATACCAGTATGAGCTTCATCCATCAGGTGGGGTCATTTGCGTGTTACAAGCCAAAATTGGCCAAAATAATATCGAATTTCACACTTTTCTATTTCGACAAAATTCCACTCCTGACCTGAACCAAAAACGATAGGGTTCCTGTACATCCCCATAAGAAAGCTTTACACCTAATTTCAACTTGATCAGACCAACATTCTGGACTCACCGTGTTTACAAGTTTTCAACTTTGACCTCTGCGGACCCTCTGACCCGCCCCCAAAACAATAGGGTTCATGTACTCCAGTCATGGGAACACACATACCAAGTTGAAGCTTCATCCATCCAGGTGGGTGAGTTAAGGGTTTTACAAGCCAAAATTGGCCAAATATCGAATTTTCATCAAATGTTCTATTTTTTTGAACCAAAATTCACCCCCACCTGAACCAAAAAACATAGGGTTTCCTGTAGTCCAAATAAGAACGCTATACACCTACTTTCAACTTGACAGACCAACCATCTGGACTTATCGTGTTTACAAGGTTTTCAAGACTTTGACCTCTGGTGACCTCAGATGACCTCTGACCTGACCCCAAAACAATAGGGTCATGTACTCATCATGGGGAACACACATACAGTATTAGCTTCATCAATCCGGGTGGGGTCCCGAGTTATCGTGTTTACAAAGCAAAATTGGCCAAATATCAAATTTTCACACAAATTTTCTATTTCGCCAAAAATTCACTCCTGACCTGACCAACAACGATAGGGTTCTGTACCCCCCATAAGAAGCTATACACCCAATTTCAACTTGATCAGACCACCATTTCTGGCCTTAACGTGTTTACAAGGTTTTCATACTTTGACCTCTGGTGACTTCAAATGAACCCTGACCTGACCCAAAAACAATTAAGGGTTCTGTACTCATCATGGGAACCACATACCCAGTATAGGGGCTTACCTACCCAGACCGGATCAGTTATCGTGTTCAAGCTGGGCGTCACACCAACACATACCCACAACAACGTACACAACAACACGCGCACACGCACACACACACACGACGTGACTGCATAGATTCCTCTGCTTCTGTCAGGATAAAAAATGACCTGCAGTGAACTTGGATCTACTGTTGAATTAAACAGGATGAAGGAAGACCATATACACAGAGAGTTGTAGAAATGGAACAACCTCATGAAAAAAGGCTAAATTATGCCAACAGACTACTATAGCAAATACTTATCCACAAAATATATACATATGCAAATTCATGGAACCTAGTCAATCGGGCTTGTAAAAATGAACTGTGGGGTGACACTTAATTTGTTCGCTTGATCCGATCGTCCCGTGCAGGACTTTGGCAAAATCCCATGCAGGGGATATAAACACCAAGAGCAGTTCGTGCCAAACTAACAAAAAAATTAACAGATTGATGAGAACCGTGTTGACATTTTACTGTTCTTAGTGGGTCTCAAACCACAACCTCATGGTTGGAAAGGGCTGGAGGTTACTACCCAGAAGTGTGCACCTTCACACAAAATTGCGCATGAGGGCATTATGCTCAAAGAATCCGGTGCACATATTCATGGCAGACAAAACACAGAACCAAGGGGACCGCTATGTCTCTCCTGGACTGAAATCCTGGGAGAGAAAACCATGATGGTACGAGCAGCCTTAGAGTGACAACCGTACCGTATGTCGGTAGTTGTAGCTTCTGTGTCATCCGGCTGTTGTCATCACATTCAGCCAAGGCCTGTATGAGGGAGCAGACCTTCAGTATCTGAGGGAGAGGAGGGGAAGATTTTCTGATGAATCGGGTACTTAGCGAATGCGGAATGCTTCTATGATGCTGCGCCAGGCGCCAGGTCAAACCTATGTGTATCTATAGTTTAAAGGCTGTATGGATCAATAATAGCTAAAGTAACAAGATACCGATAATGTGAACTTTGTTGAAACCCGGTCGCATAGAGTTTGTAGGTCATATGGGGAATGACTGTACGCTAGCCAACACACTGAAATGCTATGTTTATTTGAATACAAAGGCTATGATTCCCCGCTGCAATACTAATGTCAAAATCTTGCACAATCGAACACTTCTTCTTTGAAATAGGGCCAATTTCCACGCCTACTAGAAAATACTTTTACTGATATGTTATAATGCTAATAAGTGAATTGAAGCCAATTTTAAACGGAAATGAGATTAGTGCTGTATCTTTCATCCTTTCTAAGGCCAACTAATTTTTTCAAATGTTCGGGTGCTTGATGTTTTCTCGAGACCTGCAGCCGTTCTGCTACACTGTAATTCTATGCAATTCAGCTCACATTAGGAAAAATTCATGAAGATCAGTGGACAAGTGCGTTATAACCCCAGAACTTCTGTGTTTGGGTTATCAGTTGTTCCAGTCCAATGACATCACAAGGGGAATCAAATGATTGCTCCTTTGAATTTACACAGTAATTTCTATTTTTTCACTCATTTCATAGGCGAAAGTGCATGAAGGATAATTTTGCTTCAAGTCAATGAAGCTCACAGGATCACGGCCAACAGGGTCTAGTATGTGGATGTGTTGTGTGTGAATGCTTCGAAGTTCTACGTATGCTGGCGCAATCTTGCTAAACTAAATCATAAAAACACTTGGACCCTCAATATTTTATTCAGTGATTTTGGCATCAATTTTAAGAGTAAAATTAATAATAACTATATAGCGCAAACTCCCACAAAAGAGTTGTTCAATGCGCTTTACGGAGCTGAGAGTGCAGTAGAAACAATAGGGAACTGGGAAAAAGGACAGTTTCTCAAAAACAACGTATGAAAAGCACAATAGAGTCAAGGACCTCAAACAACCGAAGAAGTTCAATAGCAGGAAAAAATAGTTGATAAAGCTACGGTGACGGTTCGAATATGTTTTTGTTCGAGCCCTGGGAACCTGAAGTTATTAATGAAGATGGGAGCGAATAGGTCGTGACTCGTCACGGGTGTAGCACATTATGTAAATGGCTGGCGAACCAGATTCGATAGAACAAAATGCAATCAGAGGTTTACAAAGTAGTATGCTACTCCAGATGAAAGTATTGCACTCCAGAATCTTCTCCTCCTCTTCCGACCACTGTAAGAGGGAGCAAGAATAAAATATTGTGTTAGCAAAGGATTTAGGGTGAGGGCCTCCTACGATTGGGGAAAAGGAGGACATCAGGCAAGCAGTTAACAAGAAACATGAGGGTATTATCGGCAGGGCAAGGTGATGCCATTTACCCAATAGTTCTCTGGGCTGGCAGTCATCCGAGAGGGCAAGTAAAAAGTCAAATGCAAGGTTTCAAAGTTTCAGAAGGGTTACCTCTGGCTAAGTACAGCCACTTGACTTAATAAACATCACTCTAATTATGATTAAGGTCAATTGGTAGGGATCATCTATTCATGCGGGAAACAAATACATATATGAGCTCCATCAACTCATACCTGATCAAGTTATCATGGATACCTAGACACAGAAAAATTCTGTATTGTGTGCATTATATGGTAGCTACAAGTACAGTGATCATGTGAATTTCAGCTGATAAAAGTGAAAATAGGCACAATTCAACAACATCAAAGGAACCTTTGTAATGAAGCAAATGCAAAATACCTTTGAGAAGCCTCTGACAAATGACTATGATTGGCAACTGGATAGAAAACATTTTTCGTGAATCTTTTTCTCTTTTTTCTGTTATCAGCGAGTAATACACTTCTACAGCTTGAATTAACTTTAGGGGGGAAACTGGATATGAGGTTCATTTTATGTGAAATAACATCTACAGGACCAGAAGAAAGGCCAAATTGAGGTCTTCAACCCAGTGATATTGATCATAGATGAGCACAGATGATAACTAGACTTCCTCTCTTGACCAGTGCTCAGATGCTCGAGCAGGGCGGTTACCAATCCCAAACTGCTCCCAGGACCGCTCTATTGTATGCCCCATCTCATGATCTGACTCCAGGACCCTGACCCACTTTCTTGGGTCCTGGAGGAGCAGTGGAAGTTCAAGTTAAATCGTGAATGCTCACAGCTGGACCGCGAGACCAATTGCACAAAAACACATAATCCCAGGAAAGTTCACGCATTGCGCGGAGACATGAAGTAGTGAGGAACAGACCTTGACAACACAACTGCAATGCAAAGACAGCCACCAGAGAAAAAACGTCAGTGAGTGGTGACTGCTGGATTTTAACTTTGCTTGGCGGGAAAGTTGTCACTGATACCACTCTTCCACCCAAAAGCGGTTAACAACTCTCAATGGCCAACAGGTGTTTCAGCTTGAGGAAAATCTGTTACATGATTATTAGACTCTAAGGGGTTTCACGACGTGGGTCACGTATGAACACAGGAATAGAGTTACACAGGTTCCTGGGCCATAGACACTTTTTTTTTAGCAGTTTGGACCCCTAGATCAAAAGGAGGGGAACATGACACATTTCCTATGATGCTTCCAACCCTATCTTACAGAATTTCATTGAGAAATTTATGTATTTTAAAAATTTGGGAATTCGGGTCAGACGACCTAAACAATCACTTGAGTTATACTGTCCTTTCAATGTTCATTTTGAAATTGCACAAAACTTCAAAGTTTTCCTTCCATGGGAAAAAAATACACACAAACCAAGTAATGCCGCCATAGTGAACCTTGCTCAAAAGCAATGATGTGAGAAGTTCACCATTCACAATCTCTCTTGACGATTGGTCTTTAGGGGAAAACCTGTGCAGGCTAAGTTTTAGTTGAAATGATGTTATGACTGTTATCAAAAATTTACAGACAAGCAGTGCTCCAGGAGAGTTAAAAATTCTGATATGATACATTGACATTTTCTAAGTTCCAAGGCTTCAATGAGACTAACAAATCGAACTGTTTAAGAAAGGCCAGCAAATTTGGGCTGAGGGTATGGCAGGAAACAATTTTCTCATAAACTAGGTTTCACAACATGGCATGGCAGCCAGCTCTGGCCTCTGATACTCACTAATAATTAGCATTTCATCATTGAGAAAAAATGTTGGGTCATGCTCTGACTTGATTCCATGAATGTTTATGTTTTAAAGAATGCAACATTGTTTAGGATCTTGAAACCTTCCTACCGTACAAATACCTGTACAGTGAGTCCATTGAGGCCACTTACCGCCGAGATGAACCTGTCGTTGTTTCACATCATTCTCTACATCCCATTAGCAGCTGTTCGAACCAACCTGGAAGTGATGAATATGGGACAGTTCTTGTAGTTCATGTTGTTTTTTACATCAGGCAACAAAGGACTTCACCTAATGTTGTGTAACGTTCCTCCAAATGCTTTGAAGACAACAACTATCTTCTTTCCGACATGCTTTTGAACGTTATAGGAAGAGTACAATCATTATGGGTGATTCAAATTATCAGATATGTATTGGTCTGATGGCAATAGTGGCAGTCCATGGATCTGGCTTCTTTTCAATGTCACGCAGGAGTGTTTCCTTTCTCAGCATGTCATTTTCTACCAGAAGCATAATATTTTGGATTGAGTTTGAGCAGATGACCCAGATTCTGTAGATAATGTAGAATGCTTGGGTAAGCTCGGTGCAAGTGATCACGATATTTTAGCTTCAATGTGTCTTGTTCCGTTAAATCCCACAGAGTGTAGAGCTGTTCCTTGTTCGCGAAGGCAATGTCGATGGCACTTCTAGGTTTTTTAGCGAAATAGATGGGTAAATGTTAGAAAGTACGAATGCGTTGACTCTTGGAAGGTTTCATTGAAAAGTTAACGAGTTAATGGGAGTTTACGTTCCTTGGAGGAAACGTCGCAGTAAGAAAAGATTCCTTCTTGGATGAATAGGGAAGTTATCCTGGCCATCAAACGTAAGCGACATTTATGCGACTTTACTGTTCTTCTGGGTCCGTGTCCCCTGAAATCTAGAGCATTTCAAAGTTCATTAAAAGCTTGTCCAACATTTAGTTTCTGGTGCTAAACTTGATTTTGAGATGCAGATATGTCCTCTAATATCAGGTCCAGAATCCTCGTGCATTTGTCTCCTTAATATGAGGGGGAAGCTAAAGTCAAGTACAGCATTGGTCCTTTGATAGATTCCCGACTCGGTATTACAAAAAATCAGCGATAGCCCAGGAGATGCGAACGTTCTCACTAATTATCTCTCGTACTGTTTTTACTCATGAGAACTTGGATAATTTTGGGGACCTAGTTGTCAGGGTTTCTCCGCATAGTTATTGGTAATAGGGTGCTCGCCTGGTTTAGTAAATGGAGAAACTGCAAGAAGCTCAAAGGGATACAGCTCCTGGTCTGACTGAGTTTAATCTTTTTACTAAAATCCTTTGCCGACGAGTTTGTGCTTTCCTTAGCTAGTATTTTCAATAAGACTCTGCACGACGGTATTGTTCCCCTGATGATTGATGAAGCGCAAATGTCAAGAAAGGTAAGCGGTCTCTTCCTTGTATTACAGGCCAGTCAGTCCTACTACCCCCACGTGTTGTCTGCAAGGTAAGGGAATCAATCATTCGGGATCATAATAGTTGCTTATTTCAATGAGCAAGTCTGAGTGAGGGATTCTCAGCATGGTTTAGGACAATCGTTCACTGTGGGGGTGTTTGAACAATCTGCTGGAATTTATGAGAGATGTTACATGTTCTGTAGATAACGGCAATGCTGTTGATATATTTTTACCTACACGCGACTTTTCAGAAAGGCTTTTGACACAGGTTCCTCATGAGCGTCTCTTGCCTCATTTGGAAGCATTGAATGAGGGGAATGTCCTTAAGTGGATTCGTGGTTGGGCTCAATAATAGGGAACAACGAGATGTCATTATGGGATATTGGGCGTCCGTCTTCTTGGCAAAAAGTCCCTATTGTTGTTCCCCAGGGATCGGTTCTCACTCGGGCCGTTCCTCGTTTCTGGCGTATATTGACAGATCTTGAAGGTTCTGTTCATTCCAGGGTTTAGAAGTTCGCAGACGACCAAGAATCATGTATCGGGAGGTCGGATTCGAATGATAATGCTTAAATTGTTCAAAGGGATCAGGATATACTTATCCAAATGTCTTCTTCCGACTGGCAACTGTTTTTTATGTCTACAAGTGCAAAGTTAGCATGTTGTTTTCAACAATCGCAACGCCTCCTCAAGTTCATATTCAGTCAAGTGATTTCAAAAAAGATCTTGGGAGTTTTGTTTTTATTCTTCTATGAAAACCTTCCACGCAGGTGGCCGAAGCTGCTAGAAGAGCTAATTGGATTCTTCTTGATTAGACTACACTTCAGTTTCCTTGATAATATAATTTGTTGTACCAGGCTGTTTAGCCAAACTGGTGAGACCACACCTGGAATATGCTGTACAAGTGTGGAATCCCTACTTTGGTCAAAAACAAGCAGGTTATTGAAAACAACGTTCCCATAGGGCACTAGATGATTGACTGTCTTGAAAATTTTCCACGAGGAAAGATTAATGCGTCCTGTCCTAACTACCATGGGAGCTGAGGCTATTCGGGGTGACTTGATCCCGTTTTCAAAATTGTCCATAGACCTCAGATGGCCGTCCTCCACTACTTCTTTGAATTTTCCACTGTTACTACTGCAATAGAGGCCACTGTCCTCACAGCTCGTTGCAAGCGCTGCAGATTGGACTGCGTAAATATTTCTTCTCGTCAGAGAGTGATCAATGAGTGGAACTTTCGTTCCTGAAAATGTTGGTTCTCTTCTAAGAGTGTGAATGCGTTCAAGAGACAGTCTTGATTTTATTTTTCAATCAGGAATCACGGGCGAATGTATTAGTGTTTTGTGGGTTCATTTTTCTTTCCTGGCGTGTTGTGGCTTCGGGGTCGTTAATGAGGATTTTGTCCTCCTGACCTTTGCACTGACTAAACTAAACTAAACCCTTTGTTTATTCCGGCGCTAACCAGTGGCCAGTTCCAATGTTGATGGAATGGTGCCTCACAACAATACCTTGTCAGAACTTCTGATTGACATCCCATTATCAACTCAAATTACTAGAACAAAATTACAGGACTTTTTGGTGGCAGACCTCAACATAATGTTATTTTTCTGTTACATGACTTGCTCCAAAGAAATGCTAACACAAAGTGCCCCCCAATAGACGGATTCGGTACAGCATAGCAACTCGGGGCTCTGGATGAAACAAACACCCCGGCGATGCACACTTTATTGTGATGACCCTCTGGTAAAGACAAGAACACCAAGGTCTATTCTAAACCTCTGTGGATTTCTGACCTGGTTTTACATAGTTTAGCTAGGAATTTCCAAGATTGTGGGAACAAGAAGTGTAAGAAGAACTCACCCCCATCAACAGTCCCAATACTGAGCCATAAACCTATAACAATGGGACTCTTGTGTCAAGCCGTGAATCGCTGCTTCGTCAAGTTCAGCAAGTAGGAATGGTGTACGTGACACTGCACTTGTTCCTGTTTTGTACCCCGTATTTCTGTACAGTACATGCAGCTATAACGTTTATTTTCCTCCTACATAGTTATGTATCTAATTTGATTGGTCCATTCAACTGGTGTAAATCGAAATAGGGCATACCTAGGCCTAAATTAATTTTCCGTTTGAAGATCAGTGTTCAATACTGTTTGGCACTATCCACAGTTCGATCTTCAAATGTTCACCTGACAGCTCTCCTCCTACAGATCTGAAGTAAATGGAAATAATTGTGACATTCTCATAGAGGCTGTCTGTGTTTCCCTGTACATTTTCAATTGGAAGGGTCCTGTTTGTTTTCATCATGATCCTTCGTGTGACGTCACACCGATCGGTCTATTAAAAATGATTTTTCGTCACATTGCCTATGGATTAATCATACCCTCGTAGTTGTCTCATAACAATCATTGATACTAGCCTATACTAACTGAGTAATAAACTGACATTGTGACAATGTCCATTAGATACTGAACAATTTTACAAGATGAACCAAGTCACAGTGATGAGAATGACTGTTTGGTTTATGGCCATAGCCAGCTCTACGCATAACGTTCGTATCTCCAACGTTAGGCTAGGCCTCTACAATCACTGAAGTAGCTACTCCGGCCTAGCCAGTCCCGTCTCAGAAGAAATTTTACTTAGCACACACCTTCCCATTTAAGGACGAACATCCGTCACTCATATGCCTCCACCACTTCTCCTATCCATTACACCAGTCCTCATATTACTTGCCAACATCATTCAAAGAACATTCCAAATCCCATGCACTGTTAAAAAACTTTCATTAGTATAGAATTGATACTTACAAGCTCAATTTTGACCGTAATATTGGGGGAAAATCACCATCTGTATTTTTTCCCAGCCTGTCTTGTTTATATGAAACCTACTTAGTAACTTTTGTCAACTGTGCTTCCACATCTCAAAGTATTCTCCCTGAGATGGGAACCAGATTTCCCTAATGGCTCGGTGTCCCTGGATTTCTGATTATCCTAACAAACCTACAAAATCACACAAACTGCGAGATAATTTCATTTTCCTACATTTCATGAATGAGCAGTTGGGGCACCCTATCTCCTGAATTTCAGGTGGAGTGGAAACAATGCTTGAAACTACAACAACAACTTGAACAAGTGAGAGCCTTTTTATGGACTTTTCCTGATGAATTCTGGGGAAATATTTGGTATTCTCATCTGCCAAAGACAATATGGGGAATAATGAGTTCAAACAAAAAAAACAATTCTTACTAACTAATTGGTCTTTTGGTTATATTGATGGAGATACAAGCTTGCCAGAAACAGAAGCGGAGACAGAAATTTGGCAGAATTAGCGCTGTTTAGCGCTAGCCTTAAAACGGCCTAGGCCTCGATTTTTGAACGCAGGCTTTAGTATAGTAACTTAAGCCTTCGAGCGCAGGCTAGCCTACCTAGCTAATACACCATCATCGGGGACCAGTCCAGAATTGGTTGTTAACAAATAAGTTATATAAAGTTGTGCTTGATTGAAAAGTTACCCTCAATTCATCTGTGAGCAATTACGTATTACGAATTCAATTGCCTCCCAATGTCACTGTTTGTTTGTAATCTGCCAGTCCTGCTGTCGTTGTGCTGGATTTTTGTTTTTCCATTTACGCGTTCCAATATGAGGTGCCGCTAAACCAAATCACACTCTGCGTCGCCTCCCGCTTCCGAGGCGGACGCGGGCGACGCGCCGAGGCAGGCGACGGTTTCAGCCTGTAGCCATTTGCTCTCGTGTAATCTTTCCATACACAATCGTCAAAATGTGGTATTTCACTCGGAAGTTATAGTGTTCAGAACACTGATGTTTATTTCCTGAACACGTGTGATGATGCGTCCGCGAATGAGGCTGATGTTCAAATGTTGAACACTTAAGTTCAAATGTTTAACAATGGTGCAGGCTCGTAGCCAAGGGAGGCCGGATTTCACGCTCCCGTGGGGGGGGGGGGGGGGTTCCTTAGTGAGATGTTTTCCCCTCCTCCTTCTCGACCTTGCTCTCAAGTCTGATATGGGTCGCAGCGCGTATCCAGGTGGGGGCTTGGGGCTCGCGCCCCCGGGTAGAGAAGGAGAAAAAAGGAACGGGGGAAGATAAAAAAGGAGAGAGAGAAACAGAGGGAGAAAGAAAAAGAGGAAAGGAGAAGGAGAAGGCAAACAGAATGATGGAGGCAGTGCGGGGGGGGGGAGAGGTAAGATAGGATGGAGAATAAGAAAAAGGGAAGGAGTGGTAAAAAAATACGAGGGAACCCCAAAAAACGGAAAAGTGACGTAGGCTATTGTGATCATATAAACCGTTTCGAAGAATGTTCCCTCACAATTTTTAGCACCATAGCGTCGATTTCCATCGAGATTGGGGGGATGATGGATTGTAGACTTCTAAGCGGACGCCACATTGTTCTGCGCGGAGCGTACCAACAATTGTGCACATGAGACCCCCTCCGAGGGCAGGAGGGGCAATTAGCATGTCTAAACGGCTTTCGTGGAGAAGAGTTTCTTGTGTACTCCAACCATAGGCTTACAAACATTAAACCGATCTTCGCAGTGGTGCTGCCTGTTACACTTCTGTGTTATTTGGCAGTGTGTATGCCAGGTTCTTACCACTCTGTGCTTAGTTGTTGCCATGGTGAGGGACAGGTTGTTCCCACCTCTATGCATTAGTTTGACAGTGCGATGCCGTTTGTTACCACTCTATGCGTTTAGTGCGGAAGTGATGATACACGTCATTATGCCTCTATGCTTAGTTTCGGAGGGTTATGCACAGGTCTTACCACCTCTATGCATAGTTCGGCAGTGGTAATGCACAGATCGTTACCACCTCTACGTGTGAGTTCGGCAGTAGTGCTGCAGAGGTTGTTAAGACTACAATCGTTTACTCGGCCGTGGTGATCAATCTGCTATGCATCCACCTCTCACACTAAAAACTACTTGAAATATGTAGTAAATTAATGACATTTTTTATGATTCACTTACAAGATTATACTTCATCTTCTGTTCAATGACTTACCCCCCCCCCATGTTTTAATATGCTGTTGTTTTTATATACATTTAATTCCATAATATTGTATCTCTTCAAGAACAATGAACAGATACAGGGTTCTCAATTCAAGCTTGCGTTTATGTCCTCTTGAAGGATTCTGCCGACTTAAAACCATTCGATTGGTTGAAATGAGGTCGAAAACTTCCCTATTGCCTATACGTCCTGGCCAAAAAACTATGCGTCCGCCCGGGATAGCAGATGGATAATTTATGGGGGAAGGTGTCCCATTATTGTTCCGGTTTGGGGGGGGCGGTTTCTTGCAAAAGGCCTGTTTTGTCGCCATCAACGGCTAATGGACGAACCGCGGCATTCCTCCTCCCCCCTCCCTCCCAGTCTTCACTGTTGAATACTAATAACTAATTACTAATCCGTGAATCTCAAATTTTGTTGTTTTTCCAAGTCATTTCCCCGGCCTACCACTGATTTGATATATTAATTACCTTAGTCCAAGGGCGGCGATTGTGTTGGCGGTTGGGAGGACGACCGGTGGAATACCATCTGAGGCGGACGCCCACCATCACCATGGGCGGATCTAGAATCCAAGGGGGGAGTTTCCGTGAATACTGATCATTATGTCACCATCTAAGTGGATCGCCACCATTGGTTTGCGTGGAGCGTACAAGAAATTTTTTGCGGCCCGATGGACCCCACCAGATGCCCGGAAATGGCATTTCCGTGCTTGTTTGAAAGGAATTAAATTCCCTTATTTCGAGTTCATTTTCTGCATAATTACTTATCACCATAGTTGAATTCCTCAAAATGAACATTCCTCGCCAACGACTATTTCTCAAAGGTAATCCACGAACATGAATCTTTGCTGGAAGTATTTTTCCACGTGTTTGCAGGCTTTGCTAGGTGCAGTGGGTAGGTATTTTTTCCACGCTGTCAAAGGTGGGTTGTGACCTTCGACGCGGAAATCGGGCCAAGTATTGCGTGCCTGATCAGTAGGCCTACTCATGCCCGAGAAACCCACAAGGATACCAAATATGACCTCCATCCATCCAGTGGGGTCGAGTTAGCGTGTTTCCAAGCTATGCGTAACTAAATACGTACAACCCACACCGCACACACAATCACCACAACCCACATGACATGACTGAATAGATTTCTCTGACTTTTTTTAAGGAATAAAAAAATTTATTCCGTGACCTTGTCCTTTATTATTTTATACTTTTTTTCCTCCTTAGTGTTATTTGGAGGAGTTTGTTACTCTGATCTAGTGGCTGAAATCTTCAGACATCCGATCTTCCGAAGCGACATCTCGTCTTCTGTGCATATTCATGAACCTACGCAGTATCTTGCCATGGGGGTTTTTTATGTCTCGGTTGTATCGCCAACAACGCAAGTCCGTTACGACGCCTTTGCCCAGGTTGATCCTAAGTACGAAGTTGAGGCGTGTTGTTTTTCATGCAACTAAAGGATTGCTCACACTCACAACATGGACGGTATTGTGCAAATCAGTTCGTAGGATGTTAACGGTCGGGGAACACAGACATGTTCCCCACGTTGTCTTTGGCTTTTCAGCTTTGTCTGTCTCCCATCCACACGTCGTTCCACGACTCCAACTCCTCCATCACATGTCCACACGTGATTACTACTAGGTCGTGTCCGGTGGTAGTAGGATTCCCTCTCTCCGTGTACCTTTCGAACACCTCCTGGTTGTCACATATGTGACTAGGGACATCGCCAATGCTTTTGGATGGCCCTTTCTTGCAGCTTCGGATAGCGGGGAACCTACTTTCTATTTCAGCGCTCAAATGGTCCTAGGCCAGTGGGATCGAAATTGTAACACAGGTAGTACTCCCCTGGGGTGTCTGCTCTGACTTGTTGTGCATTGTCTGTCGCGCGCAGATCCTTGGCATGCACTCTTCCTCAGCCCCGGCACGCTGGGATAGAGCTACAGCTTCTTGAACCATCATGTGTGACGTTGGCACATCCTTCCGATACTTGTCATGTCTCTTGACCATTGGACATGTTTCCAAGCACGCACAATTTCGAAGTTGTCCACGATATGGATTGGTTTTGGTGCTTAACTGGGCTTATGCTCATCACATGCTTCGTCAGGACGAGCACTACAATGAACTGAAATGAACTTATGGGAGTTCATTGCTTGTCGTTGTGTTTCTCTCTCGAATACTCTGGATGGTTCGCTGGATGACCCAGTTGCGTTGTTAATTGCGCACTCGTATGTTTGACGTAAGCTTCGAACGCCTGGTGCCTCTCAACCCCCCTGTACGACATAGACTCTTGAGTGCTTTTGTTTCTGTCCTGTTGCTCCGTTTTTTTCAAGAGGAGCGCATTCTTCTTATTCTGCGTAGAACACGCTTATCTTGTCCTCCAAACACCTGCTGTCGGATCGGGCTGTGCTGAAAAAACTATGCACCGCTTGAGTTTGTAGACCTGTTGCGGACGACAGGCGAGTCACATGGTCCTGTACAATGCGAGGTTCAGTATGGCCGATATATATTACCAAACTTGCTCACCTGTAGAAAGTTTTCTGTCTCGTTCGTCACAATTTCGTGAAGACTATCGTACAATGTTTGCAAGACACCTGTCGCTACCGACCTTGTGAACCGGTGGCGCTATTTTAATTTCACAATTAATTGTATATAATCACTGTGGGGACGTTTTTTGTGCCGGCCGATGGGGGGGGGGGTGGGGGGGGGGGGGGGGGGGGGTGATTAGCAATGTCTCCCCACTCCACTTGGAAAAAGTCTAATGTATCGTGTAAACGGTACTTTTTCGAAATCAAAGTTTGGGCCGATAAAAGAATACGACGAAAACTCATGAAGCCAATGAATTTCGAAATATATCTTATAAAAAATGGAATTCATAATACTAGCTTTTTTGGTCGATATTTTATTTGGGAAGGGTAGGGGGGGGTTTTCCGTAAACCTGGAAACCCCCCCCCTAAATCCGCCCATTGCCCACCCACAGGTGGACGCGTCGCGTACCCAATAAAATTTCGTTTTGAAAGACCCCTAATTGCGAAACGGCACTTCCCATGCCTTATGGTTCAGCAGCATTCCTGACATTGTAACAAATTTTTATTTCAGGAAAGGGTTCTCCAAACTTATCGCCATAGGGATGAATTTCAAGGTTTGCATTGGGTGGTGTAACATTCTCTAAAATAACGATCAAGTGAGGTTTCAGTCATGAAGGATCAATCGAAATGGGCAATGCCACACACTACGTTCGCGCGAAGCGCATCGATTTCGCAGGATCCGATTGACCAAACGATCGACAACATGTTGGCACTGAGACCCCTCTTTGACCTATCACTTACGATAGGGGCGGCCTGAGTTTTTTACTTACAGATTACGGCCCCCCGTTTTTATCTTACTTAGCGGACCACAGGCGCATGGGAGGGACATTTCTAGTGGAGACAGACTTGTGGTCAGATTGAGTATAAACAAGAGAGTTAAAACCGCAACTGCGCGAAGCGCGCGCGAAAATTTACACTTTTGGACATCAATTTTGGATATAAACTTGGTCTTCACCAATAAACTGTATGTCTTGCACGAAATGTGGCGTTTCATGGTCCGGATCTTCAATGGTATTTTATAGGGTGTTCCACACGCACCGTGTGTGCCCCCTCCCCTTAGTATGTACACCGTGCAAGCAACCAACTTTCAAAAAAGGGTTCGCCACCCATACAGTGATTGCCGAATAATAATAATGATACTAATAATAATGACCGGGGTCTGCTTATATAGCGCTTAATCACAGGCTTCTAAGCGGATTTTACAAAGATTAGAAAACAACAGCTGTGAAAGTAACTTACAAACATATGGGTTTTAAATGCAGATTATACCGATTTTGTCAAAACAAATACAGGCCCCACCAGGAGGTAGCTTAGCCACGACGTCGGCTCCAACATACATCCCTTCAAGACAACGAAGTGCAGTTCCACTTTTGGGCATTCCATCAAACATTAAGCAATATTTTGACTTCACTTTGGACATTCTTCTTAACGTGAATTTTGGAATCATGGCCTTTCTGACAATGCAATGTTTGGCGTTCCCTATAGTTGCATTTTCGATGCCGCAACCGTGTGCCCTATAGTGATAGTATGTGTACAGCGATGCACACAAAATTTTAAACACGTGGTCGCACCCATAAATAGATAAAAATCAACAGATCCCGCCAGTGGTAGACCGACCGCCGTCGTTCAAACTCCCCTGTTTTTACCTCAAGATAGCGATTGTCTGACAACGTCCAATGAAGGAGAGATACACCAAGGGGTGAAGCCAGCTTAGTTAAACGATATGATTGATGGAGGAGAACCTTCTTTTATTGATAATTTAAAATTGATATGTTAAGGAACATATATGTCGACAGAAGTACCTCATACGTCTGAACACTACCGACACATTGAATACCGCGCGCAGCGCGCAAAGATATCGAAAATAGAGCAGCATAATTCACTCAACTGTGATCATTAGGTTCATCATGCATTTGTTTAAACATGGTTGCAGTTTCAGCGAAATAGCAGTCGGGCTCAGAAAATATTGGGGGGGGGGGAGCATTGCGTACCCCCCAACCCAAATATTTCGGGGGGGGGGCGCGCACCCCGTCCTTCCTCCCTCCCCCCTCATGATCGCCGCCCTCTGACAGTCTCATTTGGGACTGGAATAGATCCACTCGTCGAGCGTCTCAGGTTCGGAAGTCTACACTTTCCTCTGTATGGTCACCGTCAAGCGACCTCACTGTACTCTATTGAATATGCGAACATGATCTCATCTTGCGAGAGAAGTTAGCTCTACCACGAAGTTGAGCTTTGGGTTTAATACTATTCGACACCTGCCGGCTAATGTCAGCGTTTGTTCATTGTATACGGCTACGGACGTGCGAGCGCGAGGTTACAAGCGAAAACAAATAAATAGTAGATAGCAAAGTATATATAACTGCGTCGCGGAAGTCAATGAATAGAGTGAGGTGTCAGAGCGGCAAATGTTGGATAGTCTTCGACTTCAGCTCGTAGATGAACTACTTTGGAAAGACATCATTGTCAAATCATTCATTTTCAGGGATGTTGGCTCAAATATTGGGGGGGGGGATGATACATAGGGCATCCCCCCTAAACAAAAATTATTGAGGGATAAATCCCCCCACCACCCCCCCCCCCCGGGATCGACGCCTATGTTTAGCACTAGCCCCCCCCCCCTTCTCGTGGTTATAATCAGTGTACATCGTCAGGCTTCCGGAATCCGGAGGATGAAATATCGATCGGGCCGGAAGCACCTCCCCCACAAACTACAGGTATCAGGGGAAAACGTCATGGGGTTAACCATGATTTCGGTGGAATTCCCGCAACAATACCCGCTATAAGGGCATGAGTTGAACGGCATTTCGACATGAATATTGTGTTGACACCCTTTGTCGGAAGATTGACAATAATCTGCTAGGGCAACACCATGGTCACAGGCTCCAAGGCAGTGCATATAGTTCAAGTTGAATCCGAGTTATGCGCAACTATCGGGGCGAAAAGAATGGGAGAAGTGAGAGCGGGGGTGAAGACAAAAGTGAACTGTTACATAAAAAACTACTGAGGGCCCACAAAAAACTTGGTGTTTCGTCTTCGTCCACTTCAATGGATTTAGGCAACAGTTGAGATTTGCGTAATATATTCGGATAATCTGACAGCGCACAATTTCAATGTTTAGGAGAAGAGGCCCCTAACAAAACTAAGGCTGTGAAGAGATCATGGGATTTGGAATTGCTTTTCTAACATCTGGGAGGCCTCACTCCCCAACTTCTGTGTAGACACTCCCCAACCCATGTTTGTCCCTCCGTCAGATATCGAAAATCAGACCATATGAAGTACTCTAGCCCCGTGGGACAGAATGGGAACAGAATTTTTTTCTTCGAAAATGACACATTTCATCGGGGGGGTGGGGGGGGGGTGCACCCTGGAGGGGCACATGGTTTTCGAGAGGGCTCGTGCTCCTTCCCCGTGCCCCCAACCCTACACCCACCCCCGATGAAAATTTGTAAATTTTCGATAAAAAATTATTCAGTTATCAGTATACGACTAGTTTTGATATCACCTAGCTATTTGTTTTGTTTTGATCAATAACAAGGACTGCAGAGCTAGCTAATTGTGATAATTTGCAACTAATAATAAATAGTGTACTACGTCGTGGCTTCGCGCGTGGTACTAGTGTGGAATCGTCCTCGTTGCCCTCCCGAGTCTCCGTCCCGACAATCTCTACCAGCTCTGATATTGGGTAATTTCTTCCTCATTGCCCCTAGCCATACCTTCTGTGAGGTGAAAATATATACAGCAACATTCTCATTGAATTGACAATCAAGTCAACCTCTTTGGGTTAACTATACTAAACCCTTTAAGAGCCTCTGTTCCGTTTCTCTTCTCTTCAACCACCGTGCAAGTTTGAACTGCAGTAATTCCTAGGATATCAGAACTGCGTGAAATTCTTTTTCATCGCGTGTTTTCCCCTTGAACTACTACCGGAAGTTGCCTGCTCTCTGATGGCATACGTTTATATAAGGATCGGGAACCGTAAGAGCGAAAGTTTGGCTAAATGGTCCTACATTTCAGCTGGGATTATGATTTTCTAGATGTTCTTCTGGTGGAGAGTATATCAGCGGCATCGTTGAACTTCTGGCTGAAAAGTATAAAGTCGTGCTAACGATTAGGACCGAGGTCCCGACATACTGTCCACAATTTCCCACCGATTACAAATTTGTGATCACAAATGATCATAACTCCCCGGGAAAGGCCATTTCCGGACACCTGGGGCTTTGCACAAAAAGTTTCTTGTGCCCCTCCCAACACGGTGGCGCTCGCCGCTCGATAGGCATCTCATTCCTCCGGTGCCCCCTCCCAAGAGACGAAAAGGTCTGGCGAGGCCACTGCTCTAGCTCCCCTTCTCCTGCAAGCGCCTCCACTGAAGAAAATCCAGATTCCCACCAAAGTCAAGTACGGAAATAGATCTACTATTTCCGGCAACCTGAGTTGAGTCTTATTGCCTTGCAATTTCCTCAACGATTCGTGCAAAACATATTGGGCCTCTGTTTAGATACTCGGCAAATTCATCTCCCACATTTCATAACGGGTGTGACATCACCAGTAAATCACATATTGTCACAGATATAAATATGGCTAAAATGAAGGGGGGTTGGCTTCAATCCTAGCTCCACCTGTTTTTTTCAAAAACCGTAAAAAAAACAATTTTTTTTTGTAATTTGAGTAGTTTTTGGTATTTAGGTTGAACTTACTTGCTGAGGTCTTCTTTCATAGAACATAGAGAGGACCGTAGATGCATTGTTATATTTATCTGCCTATATCCTGCTGAGTGAAAACTCTTCAACATCTTTTTTACTGAAATTGCACATCCAGATTTTTGCAATTAGGCTCGACGACTCCATTTCCGCGATCTTGGAGGTAAAAAAAGCCAAAATTTTTCCTGGGTGCGCTACGCGCCATCCAATGGTGGCGCTACGCCCAGATATTAATTGCAAGTTCTGGCCCACCACCCCCCCCACTTTTCGAAACGGATGGACGCCCCTGATTTGGCTCCAGAGACTGTGAGGAAGCAACTGACAGGAGAGAAATGGGCTAAAAACCACGTTTTCTAAACTCCTGCAACCAGGAACGCCACCGCATGGAGGTGGGGCGTTTTTGCGAAAGTGCCACTGCTCCTGGCATGAAAAATCATGCATGATGTTCCAGGCGACGGTTCGTTTCAATGCATTGGTAGCGCAGTTCCAGCTCAGCTTGTCACCCGCCTAAGCCCGATGCAGTTGCCTCATACCCGGACAGAATAAGCCGTTTTGAATGTGCATCAGTGATCTCAGCCTGAATTTATAATGTGTACGTTTATGAAGGAGAAGAATGCAGGTCAATACACTTACACATGGGGGCATTATTCTACATTTACCGATTGTCCACGTTCATTTTTTCTTTTTCTCCAGACGAGGTAACATATACGGCACTGTACCATAATGAAGTTTGTTTAGTGTCAGGCTTATACTGTATGCTTGACAGCAGAGAATCAATGCTGTCATTCGTATGGCGTTGGTTTATAATGTGTTTAATATGTAATGTGGGAGAAGGAAAACCCAACCCTTAAATTTAGATTCAACATATTGCAGTATGAGTGTGCAAAGATCACTTTTTGTTCTCACTGGTAAATTTCCACGACAACAAGGCCTTGTTTTTAGCGAGTAGTAGTGTGAGTATATTAATGGAACGTCCCCTCATGCTCCCGAGGGCTTTCCGGCGATCTGGGAGGTGTTAAAAACCTCAAAATTTTCTGTACGCTCCGCTCCCAACCGATGGTGGCGCTCCGTTAGATATCACCCGCGCCCCTCCACCCGCGCCCCCCCCCCCCCCCCCCCCGGGTTGAACAAATTCCTGCATACCGCTGGTCGCAAATAAGTGTTAAAGTCTTGTCACTTGTCAGGTCAGACTTCATTATGTCACTTCTCAAATAGTGAAACAAGTGGCCGCAATGCTCAAACGTCCATTTTTTATAGCCCAGACTACTCAGTATTACATTTCTGGGCGCCTCCCTCCCGCGTCCGCTCCGCCTCGTGAAAACGGCTCCATTGAAAATAACAGTGAGTAATTATTGTTCCGCCCGCGCCCCGCGTCCGCGCGTGGAACCCAGCGTAAGGACAAACTACTTGCCCCCTCATTATATATATCCATGCGTCACTGGAATGTCAGGGGAATATCGTGGTTTTTTGCGTGTGTAGCCGCCGCCGTCCCAGGCTCACCCGCCGCGGAAACTTTAGGTGTTAGCGCATAACTCTTTAACAGCTTTCATCCGATTGATTTGGAACTTGGTACACTTCGCACTAGTGACATCTCGGATGATTCGGAAGTGGGCATTACTGCATCGCTGGGGGCCGCTAATTGCATAATTTTCGCTAACTTTTCAAGTTAGTCAGATTTTGCACGAAACCTGGTGGGTAGGGACGAGTTGATCCCGAAAAATGTGGATGTCACTTCAAGGTTCTCGAGGTCAAATTTTGCAAATAGTTATGCGATTTTCCAAACTTTGAGAGATTTGAATGAAACTTGGTGAATGGGTCTAATTTGTTCCTGACAAATTAAGGTCATTTTCATTCAAGGTCATCGGGGTCAATTTGTCATATTTTTGGCCACTTTTTGTAACTTCCATGGATTACCACGAAATTTGGGGTGGATGAAGGCTATCTTTGTTTCTGACCACGATGATGTCTTCATGGTGTTAGATGATTGCTCGAAAGCGGCGATATACACGTGTGCGGTTTTTTACCCGCCTACAAATGTCTGGTTTGTTTTGGACACTTTTCCCCTTCCCTCTTGGTTTTCCCTGGGCGTTGGGATTGTGGACAGATGTACAACTGAGGTGGCAGAGGTGAACGATGTAGTCGATACAAGCTGGAGATACCTCTTTGATACACGTACACTGAGCAGATTCCAAAAGCCGCCGCATTTGTTTTTGTTTTTCACTTTGCAAAAAATGGTTATTCGGTTAGCAAGTAGCCATCTTCCCCGAGCCCTAATAGTATACAACAAGCATTACTACAGCGTACACATAAACAACCAGTGAAACATACAAAACCAAGGTTTCGATAGAAGAGACCACGGAAATTAAATTGTGTACCGCGGCCATGTTGATCAACCAGACGCATGCCTGATAATGTGAAAATGGTTCACGGAGAGAATCATCAATAACGTTTTCAAATCTTGTTTGTATTATACTATCTTATTTAACACACAGCACTTGTATGAATCAGGCTAGCCTTGAACAAGAACACTTGCTGGGGCTTTTCTTAAGAGGGGATGGTATTAATTCCCTGTCTCTATGATAGTTCGCGGGTAGAAACTGTACTGGAAGGCTTAATAATAATAATAATAATATGATAATAAATCATACTAAATAATAATAATATAATAATAATATAATATAATAATAATAAGGGACTTCTTGAGTCGCATGAGCCGTTCGGCGAACTGATCCAAACGCAATTAAAACGAGAACGAATGAGTGAGGTTCGAACGTATATGTCCTGTGGGTTCGAAAGAGAGACTGAGCAGTTTTGGGTTCCATCGTAAAGCATTTCATAGTTTGGGCGTTTTGGGGCGTGGCGTCTCCAAGAGAGAGGGACAGGGGCACATTTCCTCTCGAAAACCATGCCCCCCATCGTGTGCCCCCCCCCTCCCCAGTGAGACTTGTGATTTTCGGAAAAATATATTTCAAAGTCAGTATTGTATTAGACTACCCGTGATATAGACCTTGCTAATTTGTTGTTTTCATGACAAGAAAGGCTATAATTGTGCCAAATTGCCTTGAATGCACTGAAAGTGTACTAAGTTCGCGCTTCGCGCGTGGTACTAGTGGTGCAATTCGTCCCGTTGCTCTCCAGAACTCCGCAAGCTCTATGGGAAATTTCTACCTCCTTGGCCCCCTAGCTTATAATCTGTGAGGTGAAAATATACAACATTCTCATGACCCGGAAAACTACAATCAACCTCTTTTGATTATAAAACCCTTTAACCTATTCTTTTCGTTTCTGGTTCGCAAGACGCGCAAATTTAAACGGCAGTAGCCTATAGGCTATATCAGACTGTTCGGATTTTCAAAACGCGTGTTGCCTCAGCTCCGGGAACTACTACTCGGATGTTCCCTGATCTCTATGCCATGACGTTTATGTCAGTCATGGTTGGGACAGCAGAGCTAAAGCTGGCATTTTTTTTTTTTTTTTTTTTTATGGGATCCTGATTTTATTCAGATGTGTCCTGGAAATCTGGAAAAAATTGCGTGCAAGTTCGCGCGCACTGGTGGATAGAAGTATGGCGCAGCAGTTGTTGGACATTCTGACCGAAAAGGTTATAGTCGGGGCAACGATAGTCCAAAAATGTCCAAATTTTCCACCGATTACAAAATTTGTGATCATAAAATGCTCACGTTTGAAGCTTGGTACACACAGCCTAAAACGCCCAGGAAAGGCCATTTCCGGTGTTTAGGAGCTTGCACAACCTGAAAATTTCTTATACGCTCCGCGCCAACCCATTATGGCGCTCCGATAGATAGTATTCTGGTTCCCCCTTGAAAAAGGTATGTGCCCCCTTTGCCCCCCCCCCCTCCAGGCAGACGAAAAGTCTGGTAACGCCACTGGTTGGGTGCAGTGGTGGGAGAGTATGGGGGTAGTGGATTGTCGCGGGGCCACGTATCTCGTCATTTGGAGCTGCCACAATGCCATCGATAACCTGATAGAAGAGGCAGGCCCGGCCTTTTTCCTCCTTTCAGACAGTGGTTGCCTGTTTAAGGGCTTCATAATATTTGTCCCACTTGAATGTCAACAGAAGTCACGTGTCATCACACGTGCAACTCTTCTTTGATTTCTTGAATATTTAGGCTATATCAGATGTTTGAAGAAGGATCTCATACTTGTGAAGCATATACGCTATGGAGTTGAGTGGCACAAGGAAGTATAGGCCAGCTCGCGAACTTCTGGGGGCCAAATTCGCCCAAACGCAGGTTTCTATTCAGAAAAAAATATGTAAGAGAGAGTCAGACGGACGTTTTAATTTGAGGCCAGGTCATAACAAATTGTTGATTGTACCAGAATTGAAAAGAACCATCTATATGCCTATATTGTGGCAGAATACCCACATGGGCATCGTGCGTTTCAAATGTGCTTCGGATGAGTCAATATCGTTATAATCCAGTGGGATAACACTCAGTATCCACATGTGGATTCAGTCAAGCTTGGAGCTAACATAAGGCGAATGATCAATAACTAAACGGTCAGTTACTATAATTTCATGGATACAGGCCAGTCGATGTCATCCCTTTTCATCTTTCAAGGTCGCAAGGCAAGTCGGATGAAGGGAATACTTCGGGGAAAATTGTCGAGGAGGAGGGGCAGTATCCTTTGATTTCATTTACTTTGCTCTGCAATTATTTTTCTCAGTCGCTCATTCCATTAAGAGGATATAAGGGGTCTTAACCCCCCCCCCCCCTCCCGTCGGGTCAGTGGCGTCACCAGACTTCTCGTCCTGGGGGCACAGGGGGGCACAGACATTTTCTGGGGGGCACAAGAATCCTGATCTAGCGGAGCGCCACGATGGTTGGCGCGGAGCGTACAAGAACATTTTTGGTTGTGCAAGCCCCCAGTTGGCCGGAAAAGGCCTTTCCTGGGCGTTTTAGCTGCGTGTACCAAGCTTCAAAACATGAGCATTTTATGATCACAAAGTTTTAATCGTTGGAAAATTTAGACATTTTGTTGGAATCTGGTCCTATCGTTGCCCCGACTTTTTTACTTTTAACTTGTAGCTTTCAGCGTACACGAAATTTTTCGATTGTGCAAGCCCCCAGTTGGCCGGAAAAGGCCTTTCCTGGGCGTTTTAGGCTGCCTGTACCAAGCCTCAAACATGGGCATTTTATGAATGATCACAAATTTGTATCGTGGAAGATTTGGACATTTTATTTCAGTCCTATCATTGCCCCGATTTTCTGGCCAGAATGTTCAACAATTACTGGTACCGTACACAAGTGCGAGTGCGCACAATTTTTCCGTATTTCCAGGGCACATCTTAAGAAATCAGGATTCTGCCGCACAACACCAATTAGGACATTCGCCAGTAGCTTTAGCTCTACGTCCCAACCATGATATAAACTCATGCCATAGAGAGTAGGGAACTTCCGAGTAGTAGTTCCTGGAGAAATTTACTAGCTCCATGGAGACTATAAGGCCTGTGTACACTGTCAACATGTTGCGACACATGTGTCGCAACGTTTTGCCTTGTGTCCGCAAATGTTGACAGTGTGTACAGAGCAAAAACATCAGATACAAGAGGACACATGTTGCGCAACATATGGCGCAACTTGTGTCCAATAATTAAAAATCAATTATTTGGCAACATGTGTCCTGATAGTGTCCTGTCTTATTGGACAATCAGAGAGTCATACTTGAATCAGCTGATTTTCGTCTAACGATTCTAGTCATATGACTGTGACAAAATGGCAGCCTCCATGGAATGGACGAACGTCAAAATAGAAGATCTATTTAAAGTGTGGGAAGGATGTAGGCCTACGTCAGTGGTATACTGGGCTCATTTAATTATAAATGCTGTCCTGACGTTCAACAAATGTATAGGATGGCTTGCTTAAATTCTAAAATAGTGTAACGTTTACTTTACCGTCATTCACAAACAGTATTCGAAGATACCGAAATAAACCAGCAATGACTTTCATAAGGTAGCCTAATCAATAGATCATAGTATACACAGACCCGATGCTACCTCATCCTCTACCCATTGAAAAGTGCGAGATAGAAGGGGAGGCCCTTGGGGGAAGGGGGGTATCCCTTAATATTTGAGGGAACTGCCAGTCATTTAATGACACGCACAGAAAGTAACTGCTTGGTCATTTTTGAACAATTTAGACAAGACAACATGCCGTATCCACCAGGGGCGACGTCGGGTTTGCGTGAGGGGTGGGAGCATCTTAGGCAGAACAGGCAAACATCAGCATGCCCCCTTGACAAAAAACAGTATTTTGACCACAGTTATTTCCCCTGTCATTTTTTAAAATTTCTGGGCTAATTGAGGGAATGGGGAGAAGGAGAATAGTACAAGAGGGAGAGCCGAGCCTTTCGGCCTACCCCCCCCCCCCCCCCCCCCCCCCCCCCCCCCCATCCCCCACTCCGCTGGCTAGCGCCGCCCCTGTTGTCGACCGCATAATATGAAATGAATGGAATATGATGCATTCTTTTTCACCTTCACCGAATATAGTGGGAAAGCCGCTACGAAAATCCAAAGGGTGGACATGTTGGCCTGAATGCGACCTCGACCCTCTTCCTGTCTACCTTCCGCCACCCCCCCCCCCCCCTCTTTCGCTTTTCTTTGCCCTTGTATATAACATAAATAAGAATATGATGTAATCTTTTAAGCTTTACGAAATATAATGGAAAGTCTATAGAAGAAGAGTTGGCGTTACGGGGTGGAAGGTTTGAATCCGACCCTTCCCTTCTCTCTTTAAAGCCCAAGGATCACGTAACAGATTTTCTTTTAAAACGAGCCCAGGTGAAAAGAGGACATATAAAAAACCACACCCCAATTTTGGAGTTTATAGCAGGTCACCCTTGTTAAGTTATTTCAATTGCTTCTAACGAATTGCTTACTTGATGTGTGGGGTTGGGGGGGGGATCGAAGGCCGCTCGTTGGGCTATAACAGTAAAAGATACGATTGTGACACTCTCATGCAGATAGATGGAGAGTGATATTCACAGAGAAATTACACAAGTAATCTATTATATGGTGTTAAGAAGTTTGAAGTTCATATGCAGATATCAGTTATATTTATTATATTCTACAGGATTTTAAAGAGTGCTTGTTTTTGCATTGACTTTGGATTACAGTGGTACACCCCCCCGACTTCACCATGCAGGGTGATTTTAAACAGCGGATTGCGCCCGATTTACGGAACTTGATGACTAGAATCTGGTATAAAGGTTTGTTACCCTCAATGTAATCAATAGAAGGTACCAAAATTCAAGTCAAGTTCACATGACCCTTGTGGGCTTATAACGACCACCCCTCCCCTCCCCGCCTCGTGAAGTGCTATTTCGACCCACCCACAGATATTTCCATTGAAATGTCAATTCTTGAAAATCCCTAATCACAGTAATCAATTGACAGCTGTCCTAAAAATCGTACCGGCATATAGTTAGTAATCGAATTTCCTAATTTTTCAGCTGACGAATCAAGAGGAAGATGAGATCACTTCGCTCGCAGTATCTGAGGGAAAAATAAAAAAAATAGGAATATAGAAAACTGTCCTCGAGCTTGAGCTCATTTAGGAGGCAATGGTAGGCCCCGTGCTGGTCTCTCATGTTAATCCAGGCCCTGGTCCACAGTCTCTTTTCTTTCAGGTTTCGACGTCGCTTTCTTCTATTAGCAACAATGGCCAATATCGTTGCAATTCCGCCATCTTCCTTTAAAATCACCCTTTTCCCCGCAATTTCTTGGCAACATGTTGCCATGTGTGTCGCAACTTGTGTCCCAACTTGTGTCGCAACTTGTGTCTAGTGTATACAGGGCCAAAAACCTTGGCCTGAGTGTCCTATGTATCGGCAAATGTTGCGACACAATGTCGCAACATGGTGACAGTGTACACAGGCCTTAAAACACGCATTGAAAATCTATAGCAGTCTGATTAGCCTAGGCTACTGCAGTTCGAAATTGCGCGTGGTTGTGAGGGGAAGAAACGGACAAGAGGCTCAGTAAAGGGTTTTAATACTCCAAGAAGTTTGATTGTATTTTTAAAGTTCAATGAGACTGTTTTTGTATATTTTCACCTCACAGATATGTATAAGCTAGGGGGTCAATGAGGCAAAGACATTTCCCACAGAGCTTGCGGGGATGTAGGGGACGGGCAGAGAGCAACGAGACGAATGCCACCACTAATACCACGCGCGAAGCACGACCTTTGTACACTTTTTAGTGCGTTCGAGGCAATTTGGCATATTACTGCCTTTTCTTATCATAAAAAACAACAAATTAGCCAGGTCTATATCAAACTGGTAGTCCGATACTGCCGACTAAGGAATATTTTTTCGAAAATCCCCAATCTCGTTGGGGGGTACAGGGGGGCACAGGTTTACGAGGGGGGGGGGGCACGAGCCCTGTCCTCTGGCAACGCCACTGCGGTCATCCCATAGGTGTTTGTACAACACATGTGACCAGCTATTGGATTGGATTCCTCCAACTAGTGTTTTGAAATTATTTTCGTGGGCCGAAAGGGAAGTGGAGCAAATACGCGGGGTATGGGGACATCCCCCGCCCTCGACGCCGGAACAGACAAGGAAACCTCATCGGAAGAATACCCTTGGCCACCCCTAGACTGATGTCTCCAGTTACACTCATGCGGTGCATAATCCAGATGTGGCCGTGCTAAGTTAATAATCAGCTATCCCCCTCCGGGTAATTAGGACCAGATCTTACATGACCTGACTCATCCGATTCCCTGAGGGAGCGACATGGCCATGCAAGTCGGAAGGGCCGGGCGATCCCTCAAATGTGACTCGTGATACATTCCTCATACAGTGAAAATCAGCGATAGACGATGTTTGGAACTGATCACGAAATTTCACGCGTCCCCTCCAACGAACCCCTCCCCATCCTCATAACAAGACCAATGCGGACTCGCACATTGTCCCAAGGTACCCGCCAAATATGCGCGCCGAACATGAGCTAGGTCCTACCTACTGGGTCTCGTGCAGTCAAACCCGATCCATCAAATTTCAACTTGATCGGACTAGGCAATCTGGAGATTATCATGTTGCAGGTCGCGGTCATTTGAAGCCCACTGCATGCTGGATACAACAGAAGTCTATTGAGGTGAGAATGGAAAACTATCTAAAGGTCCAAACCCCATTTCAATACGATGTTTCCTATGTGGAGTTATTGGCCTTCAAAGTTTGGGCCATTAAGCAGAGAAATTGGGGAGAATCCCAAGTGCGCAATACCGCATGACGTCACCAATGGACACACAGGAATTATGTTATGTATTATGTTGTGTTATTTTTGAATAGTTTTCAGCAATTCTGTGTGTCTTTCTCTCACCAAAGTAACCATCAATACTATCAACTCCTACAGCACTCCTCTTCCGCATAGGCCTAAATGCTTTTCGGAGTGAAATAATGTTTGAATTTCAATAGAAACAAAGATTGTATGCAGGGTTGTGCCGATCTAGACATCATTTATTATTGCATGTTGGGATGCATTCCGATCTTTCGCAATTACACATGCTTCACATTACACGAACTTCAAATGACTATAACTCTAAACGGAAAGTCCTATGACCTCCGGTTTGGACTAACGCACACAGTTTTTATCCAGCTTTTAATTTAACCCCTGTTATCCTGCAGTTGCCTTTACATGTGCACCGACGAAAAGTTCGACCTTCTGTTGGCTATGTGGCTTATTAGTATAGTATAGCCGAGTGCCGATCATCGCGAGACATGAAACTACCAGTGATAACCTAATAGTAGCTGCAGCCCGACAACGTAACAAATTTAGAGAGATGGAGTGTAGAAATATAATTAAAATGTCAAAGTAAGCTTGCTGGGCAATATATAGTCCAAATGAAATGGAACAAGCACCGGTAGGCGAAATCACCATGTGTACCAATCGTGTGACATTGATGCGGCATCACCACTATTAACTTCCTCAAATGCTATTCTTTGTCCTTGAAGTTCTTAAACAAGAGTTGATACTTATGACCATTTTACCGCATTATACTGTTCAAATTCCGTCCATACTGATGACATTCGGCTCCATCTGAATTTCTAAACTTTTGACCATGCAGTTACTGTGAACAAGATGGAAGCATGTATTTCCTCGTTAGATCTTGGAGCCATTCCCATATGCTTGTACTTGATGAAAAGACAAGACTTTGTTCACTATTCATCTTCTTGGCACTCTTCCTATAAAAGTTGGCAATCCTACTATCAAATTAGTATTTCGAGCTTGCAAATTGGGCATGATAATGGATCCTTCTTTGAGACTGTCGTGCCCAAACCTTCGGGAAGCTGCCATGCATGTAACTAGAACGATTGGGTACAATCACTAATACCTCGATCACTCAAGGATTACCACCATGCTTCATCCATGCTCCAGTTACAGCCGGTTTGGATGCTCGTAATTCCTCTTTGTTTGGTCTCCCTGAAAATCTCATTAATAAGATTCAGCGGTCGCCGTATAAAAAAAAGGTGCATGACTCGATCGTTCTCTGTGCTCCTCTGCTGGGAGTATATCACACTCTCTCCCAAAACCGTTATTTTCACATTCATACCAGACACCGCATCTTTATCCATGGAATATGTCTTAGCCTTAGCAGTTGCTGTACCAAGAGGGAGGGGGGGGGTGGGGGGTAAGAATCCCCAATGGTCAATGTGACCAATAAATTATTTTTAACACAACACTTTAGGCGCCCCCGTATCTCGCCTGGTTGTGCTATCATTGGTTTCTTGTGCGCCTGCTCACCACAGAAAAGTTCGGGAGAATAGACAGATTCGGTCAGATCCGATCCCCCCCCCCCCACCCCGCCATAGCGATATGTTACGGTTTATTTTAAAACTGTCACACTAATTGAAAATGCAACCAATTCATCCAATGTTTACGGGTTTGGGTTTTATTGTTGATAAGTATGGGGGGGGGATCTGTAAACAAACTTTTGCAACATTTGCAAAATTTGAACATTGCATGAATGAAGGAAATTATACACATTGAATAACCCCCAGTGACTCCAGTCAATTACTCGACTCCCCAATTAAAATTTTGGGGAGTCGAGCCTAAAGGTGGACCATATCCATCAAGCTTCATGAAAATCTACAAACTTTGAAATTCCAATATGAACTATGCGAAATAGACGCACGGTGTGACCTACAGTCTATGTTAAAAATGTTCGAGAATAAATAAGCCATACCCACCAAGTTTCAAAGAAACAATCTAGCAACACATAATTTATGCAAATCAGATACACTGAATGACCCCCAATGACCCTGAATTTTGTTAAAAAGTTTCGGGACTGAATTTGTGAAAATCCAATTAACTTTGGAATTTTGCATCAATTATGTAAATTAGACAACCATCAGCATATTGATCCTGAAAATCTAATAAGTTCATCTATAAAATAGGTTAATCACCCCACTCAATCAGTGACTTTTGTGCCCAAAATCTGTTCAAATCGGGTTCACCCAACCCCAATACTACATGCAAAATTTTATTGGAATCGGTCCAACCGTTTCGGAGAAATCTTGCCAACAAGAAAGTGGGTCACACGCACACGCACACACACACACACGCAATGCATACACACAACAAAGTGATCGCTAAGAGATGTGATATGGTGTCTCTAAAGAGACTTCTCGTTTCTTCAATTCTGGGGTTGTATATTGGTAATAAACTTCTGTTATTTCACTGAATTTGAGTCTTGGCTGTTTATGCCCTGATAAGTATCAACATAGCTTGATTAGGTTATTTAGGTGATGAAGGGTTATTGTCATTATTTAGCTCAAATTTTAGTCGAGACTACAGTAAAAGTTGAAAAGTTGCAGTTAATTCCTATCCAACAACCACAGAACTGGAGAAACAAGAAATACCTCTGGAGATAGGCATCTCTCTCTAGTTTAGAGGTACATTTATGACATCTCTGAATATATCTCTAAACATCCAGTATACAGCAGAATATTACATCAGTAGTCAAGGAATCAAAAATCCAAGTTGCTGCTGATATACATCCATGATCACAGGGATGAGCCTAGGGACATCATCTGAACCCAAAGTTAGGATGTTAATTTATGCATTCTTGAGCCTGGAGGGCAGGAGTGCCATTCATTTCCTTGTTACAAGACTATTTAATACAGACGTTGGATGCAGAACCAGGGACTGCCTGGGTCATGCACAAGAGCATAAACTAGGTATAAAATAGCAAACAGGAAATTTATGGGCTGTACATGTTATTTATATCCAAATCTATCTCCAAAACAAATGAGTTTTCATTCATACAATTGTAGTTGTGACATGATATATGGCATCATACGAGGATGAATGAGACTGAGATATGAAATAACAAGTTTATTTAATTATTCTAGTATTAACTTCCCAGCAAAGGTTTCCTAATGGGCTACATGGAAATAAATACTGCACATGTCACATGGTTGAACAGAAATATATTTAGCTAAGTAGAAAGGTTTCTAAAGAAATGGTAAAGGGAAATACGAGCTGCAAAAATCTTAAATCTCGAAGAATTGCTCGCAACATGCCTCTCAGCAGTCACAAATGGGGAGTGATTACTTGTGGGAATTTTGCCTGAAGCCTCTGGACTGTTTTGAATCTTTTACCCTGTACCAAGGTCCACACAACATTTTACACAACATTTTACACAACATTTTACAATGTTGGATGGCCACAGTCAGTTGTTAAACAGGGAGCAATAATTGCTCAGTTATGACTATTCCAGGCTTTGCACCCACTCCCACTAATGTAGATACAAAAGGAACAACTGTTCAAAAGCTTACATTCCACTTATGCTCCTTTCAAGATTAAGTTTTGCCTATACACATGTACACAAAATCTATGCAGTGCTTGGTAACTCAAAATTACTTACAAGTAGCAATGTAGTCATGCAACATTTGAAGTCCAGGTTATTCCTACAGGTGCAATTCATCAATTCTAGGAAAAGAATGAATCCAAATGATTTACTACATATCCTATTAAATTGTGAACCTTCATTCTCTGGAGCTTCTTGGGATTTAATTTTCACTTTGAGATCAAATGTGAAATAAAGGAGAAGAAAAGAAAATAAATAAAAAATTCACATGACCTATAATTGAAATAAATTTCTATGATAATTTCCATGACTTAATACCAACATCTTTTTGAATCTCAAAAATGTTCACGCCTACAGTTTTTGCCAGATGCAATTGATTTGTATTTTTCAAATTAATATGTTCTTTCTGTGTTTTTTGTAATGAATCGGCTGGCTTATCATTGTATTCTGAAACAAGGTAACACTAACTGAAGATGTGCCAGAAAATTGCACTATGATACTTCATATGACTATGAAGCATCAAAGGTATGAGTCAGGGCATATCCCTGGAAATATTCACAGACAGAGAGTAAACAAACTGTATGTGTTTCACAATGTTACACACAATAGGGCATCTCCTCACTTTGAGTTTGTGGTCTCTGACGGGATTTTGAACACGACACACAATACGCGCTCTAATGCCCTATCCAGTTAATATGATAGCTCCATGGTGGGGCCCTATTGCCTAGCACAGGCCCACGTGGGCAACCCTTTTCCATCCACGGGAGCTGATGACCATCAAGATAAAGTATATTCCTCATCAATGAACCGTAAGCCGGGTCCAATTTGGCCCACAGGCTGTAGATTGCTCATGCCTGGCTAAATAGAGCACCAGCAAAACCGACGCAGAATAACGATAAACTGGCGGCGATCAGGCAGTCATGCAAACATCAATTCAATCTAACGACAAATCAAACTTGAGGTAGAATGCCCCTACCTACAATTTGATTACCATATATTTTTATCTATCGTTGAGCTAAGCAAGTTTGAATCGAGACCTCACAGAGAGATAAGCATCATAGTGAATCTACTTTTTTATGTTAGATGAGTTTGAACCACAAGCACTGTATGTCAGCTTGGAGCCAAACACTAGTTGGACTGGCAGCTAGAACTGGGTTGTACAGCAACTGAAGGATTTGGAGTCAGGGCCCATTATAAGGGGGGGGGGGAGGGGGGGAACATAGAAACTTACAACAAAGTAATGTCAGCTTGTTTGCTAACTGTTGGACCATGTAAAAGTCTTCGTCTCTGAGCCCATTTCACAGTGATACTGACAGCATTACACCCCGGTATCGTTATGCGGGTCCAGTCCTGAAATCTATGTTCAACATTAGTGATAAATTGGAGAAAAAATTGTTCTCATTCTCGTCCACTTTGTCATAAGGCTTTGAAGAGTCAAACAATTTCGCCAGTGACTTTGATGAAGTGTGAATCACCCATGTGGAACTTGCAAAAGTTGGGACCAAGATTAAGTGTGACCTGAGCTAGTGGGACCTGAACTTGTCTCGAAAGGAGGAAAGGGAATAATAGGAACTCTACATTTTGCAACCATTTTGTTTTTTAATACTGATGCCTTTGCATGGCACTACTGATACTCTAACAATACTCTTAGAAGAACTGGCAAGTTTCCCTTAGCCTGCTTACCCACAATGATCACACTCAAAAGTGCTTACATTATTTCTAACAGCTATGCAATACTTTTGTTGCATGATTGCACACTTGTGCTTTGAACCTACCTACTTGTTAAAATTTGAACACAGACAAAACCATGGGTTGCATTTTCGGTGATGTTAGACCTTGGAAGGTCCAATATGAGCATTGCTATCCATATATGGTATGTTTATGCCATCATGGGAACTAACAGGCCATAACACTCGACTAAAACGCACCCCATGGCTCCGTCGGATGTCATACCTCCCTATCGATTTTGAAGTGATGTCCTCATATGAAAATCTGCTCACTGGCCATGAAGTCAGTGAAGGAGACGGAGGAATGAGGAGTGAAGTCGAGAGTAGACGACGCTAGGGGATGGGCAAGGCAGGGAGAGCCTGTCTTGAAGATGGGCAAGAACATAACGTTCAGACCACAGGACCCTGAAGGATGAAAAAAGATAAAGCTCAATGAAACAAAATTGGCATTTGGGTTAGTAAGATGAGCTGAAAAACCATTTCGGAGAGGATAGATAATAACTTTCTAGCATGGCATATATGATGACCAAACACCAAAACTTAATCTTTAAAGCAGTCATTGGAGTTTGAGCTAAAAACGGTCCAACCAGCAACCACCAAGGAGTATTCAAACAAGGCGGATCGCCCCCAGTGCTTCGCCTGGTTACGCAATCAGTTGTTTTCATTATTAGTCCCATGCAAACAATTACAGGCATTTAATGAGTTGCTTTTAAGATTTGGTATTAGCATTTACAGAAACACACCCCCTACTAATCAGTGACCAATCAATTCATCCATAAGGAATGATTAGGGACAATGCTCCACTATAAAATAGTAAGTTTGTGGAAATGTGAATAGATTGCCTTTAAATTATGCCAATAGCCAAAAAATAACTGTCTGTGACCCCCATTATCAGTTCACGTATCTCAGGACCCATTTGAACAACCACTTAATACAGTTCATTGGAATTCAAAACAAACGTGAAACAAGGCATGAATGAAGCAATTTATTAACACACTGAAAGAAACCTAGTGACCTGTTCAATGTTAACATTTTGGCGGAGACTAAAGTAGACCACAGTCATAGTGAAAACTCGCCTATTACTAAAGTTTGTCGTATATCCTCAGTGTCACCCCATAAGATCCATTTATACCAAGCCATCCAGGGAGTTACTCCCCCAGCTATCTCCACACCAGAGATACGGCAGGTTGTAACCTGACAAGTGACCACTATGTCTCTTTTGAACCAGGGTGCCAGGCGAAACAAAAATCAAGATTTTGCCACCTACGGGATCTTTGATGACCTTCAAAGGACATGGCGGTTTTATAAAAATTTTACCTCCATGTGATGCATCCCAATACTAGAGCAGATCGATTCCAATGAACACTGCCCAATTATTATGCGAAAAAGCTATTAAATTAACCTTTGACCCCTTGTAAATACAAAGGATGTGTCCGATCGCAGCGGGAGTTGGGCGAGTGGTCTCTACATTAAAGCATAAAAGGTCTATCACATAAACCAAAAATACCAGTTTTATTTTTTGCCCGTAACGCCTCAAATAAGCCATTTATTCAAGACTCAACCTTAAACACAGGACCACCCCAAAGAGGTCAAATTGAGGGTCAGAGGTCAACACAGGAAGGTCCACAATTAGATCACAATGGTGAACCTTCCAGCCTTCACAGAATCAATCTCCGATTATGGCCAGAAAAACATTTTGGACCCTACGCCCTTGAATGACCTTTAAGACATGGCAGTTTAGAAAATTTGTAACTCTCAGTGATACATCCACCCTAGGAGCATTTTGCAGTTGATGCACATGCCCAGTGCTATTGCCAAAAAGGACTAAATCAAGTTTTTTACCCTACGGACCTTGCGACTTACAATGACAGGACGTTCTTATTACAAATTGTTACTCTCCATGTGAGATCCACTCCTAGAAGCATATTGCATTCCAAGAACAGGCCTAATGTTATTTGCGAAAAAAAGCATTAAATTAAACTTTGACCCCTTGTAACTACAAAGTATGCGTCCGTCGAAGCGGGAGTTGGTTTCCTCAAGGAAGCACACAAAGGGTTCTATCAAAATCCCAAAAACACCAGCTTCTATTTTTCTGGCCCGTAACTCCTTAGGAGCATGTCAAAGTTTTAGCATCGGCGCCGACACTTGCCGAGGCAACTCGCGGCGGGGCCTGGGAGAAGGACGCCCGCGCTGGCCGAGGTAAATCGACACAAGAATGCCTCCGAACCAGCGGGGGGGCTGGACTGTGCGGACCTTATATTCAAGTTGAACAAAGGAAGCAGGAAAAGCAAACAGCGAGCCGCAGATTTCATAGAACTATCGAATCGATAGCCACAATTGGACTGATACTGCATTCCATGCCCACACACCACCAGCCATACATACGATGTGGTGAAAAAGTTAGGCCTGCCTGCCGGCGGCAGAAAATCGCTTATTTATAACGCGACTACGGAAGGGATTTTCGATTTTTTTTCGGCAGCATACCGATTTCATAAAACCTAATTAAGGATGCTCTTTCCATCTGTATCACTTTCGAGAAAAATCGGGCCGTCGCCGCTGAGCCGACCCCATGGTTAACAGTTCCGCGAAAAAGTATAATATACTCGCCGGGTACGACCGATTTTCTCGAAATGGTTCACCGATGGAAAAGAGCATCCTTGAATAGGTTATGATTCAGGAAGCGGCCGAAAAAATGAAAAAATCCCTTCCGGTTTTCGAGTTATGAGCGCTTTTCTGTCGGAGTTACTACACCATTCTGCCATGGAATCCTAACAACATCCTCTCTAGATGGTTAAAAAAGTCTGGTTTAGCCCACGATGTCTAGGTGAATCCAAAACCCCCCCCCCCCATAGCAATAAGGAACGAGTCCAATGAGATTGGGGGGGAATGGGAGCTCCTGATAAGCAGGTGATTTAACCAATAGTCATTATATATGTATGCATGAGAAAAAATTAAACTGATAATTTCATTTAGTTCGACCACATTCTGAGCTGGAAGGACAAGTCCCAAGCGATTCGTAATCATTATTTCTGATTCATCAGCATGGATACTATACAGTACGTTGTTAATTTTGATCATGATAGCATATGCTCGATCAGTGATCGTTGCTACTGCCGCTGAAGTTAAGTCGACAGCACTGCGCATGCGTTGGGCGCTGGTTTGGGGTTCACAGTGCAACGTCCCCCAGGCGGCTATTTCTTGTGGAGCACGCATTGTGACTCCCCGATTTCCTCCATAGACAAAAAGTTCCAGTAATAAATTATTTCCGCTATCGAAACTTCACTCGCCAAGTTAGATTTTGTTGACTAAATGTTGAGATTTCATGACACCTTCGCGCACCAGATACCAATCGCCAATCTTCTATATATATATGTGTTATTTAAGTTCTCTTTCAAGTTGATAAATAATACATGGCAGAACATATCCTAACATACTCTTGCACGAGGGTACTGAAGACTAGCCTACACACGTTTCATAATAAAATTGTGGTCACAAACTATTATTAGTTAGCTCATAAAGATGTTTCGGTGAGACATGTATAATTCGCTTATATATGGTACCATAGAATGTGAGCGCGAATCATAAAAATTATGTCAACAAACCCAAACCGTGGGGTACTTAGTTTCTTCTAATTTTACAATTCAAGTATTGATTTTAGAAGCCTCAGCGGCTGCGGCCACGGTTCAAATAGGACTTCACTGATAGGCATGGTGCAACTCACCAATGACTATGCGGGTGGGAGGCTCCATTCCGAAGGCCGCCGCTGCCGCGGCAAGCGCTGCCTAGTATATGTTATTTGTTATGGTTTGGTCTAGCAAACGAACTAAAGCCGCCGCGGGCGGCGCGGCTTCCTAGACCGCCACTCCCAGGCCCCACAGGCGGCCGCGCGGGGGGCCGATATTTCGACTGGCGCATTAATGAGAACATTTATTAAAGACTCATCCTTGAACCATAATGACCACCCGACAGAGGTCAAATTGAGTCAGAGGTCACACACATGCAGGTAAACATTAGATGACAATAGTGAACTTTCCGCCTTCACAGATATTCAATTCTCGATTATGGCCAGAAAACAGTTTTTGGACCCCTAAGGATCCTTTTGAATGACCTTTAATGACATGGCAGTTTTTATGAAATTGTAACTCTCAGTGGATACATCACTTCTAGGAGCATTTGGCATTTCTGAATGAACATGCCCCCCAGTGCTATTGCCAAAAAGTTACTAAAATCAGTTTTTGACCCCTAATGGACCTTTGAGACCTTCATGACATGGCGTTTTTATAAAAATTGTACTCCATGTGATGGCATCAAACCTAGAGCATATGCATTCACTGAACCGCAATGTTATTGAGAAAAAGCTATTAAATAAAAACTTTGACCCCTTGTATACCAAAGTATGCGTCCGATCGGCGCGGCGTTGGTCTCCTCATAAAGACACAAAGGGCTATCACATATCCCAAAATAACAGTTGCTTTTTTTTTGTGCCTGTACTCCTTCAATTAGCAATTGATTCAAGACTCACCTTAAACATGACCACCCGACGAGGTCAAATTCAGGTCAGACGGTTCACAATATGCAGGTCAAAATTATATCACAATGGGAACCTTCCAGCCTTCAGGGATATTCAATTCTCCGATTATGGCCAAGGAAGAAAAACAGTTTGACCTAAGTGACCTTGAAGACAGATTAGTAACATTAAAAGGACTCTGGGGCCCTCGTCCCATACTGTAAATTCATGGGACTATAGATAAAACATCTCACAATGTTTCGTCAAAATCCAACAAACTCAAAACTTTGCATCAATTATGCAAATGAGACTTAATTAGCATAGATCATGCCAGGGAATCTGACGATTCATGTACTCTTCCTCGGTGTTATTATTACCCTGAATGGCATTCCCCAATGCATCTACCGATCAAAGATATCTTGTACACAAGCTTCCGGGCCAAATTCCATTAAATATGCAGATTCATGCAAATGGAATGGTCGTTGGGACGAAAGTGGATGACATCGGCCATCTTCCACGCGCACCTCCACAGAAGGGTCCCAGCATGATGGCTTCACGGTTCAGGAGATATCTAAACGCACATTCGGACAGACCAGGACGGGACAGACGGACAGACAGAAAGACAGACAGAAGACAGACAGGACGACAGGGACAACAAATGAAGTGCCCACTATGTCTCTCCTTGAACAAAGTCAGGAGAGACAAAAACAATGAAGCGGTTGAATGGTTAGAACTAACTTACTCAGAAGAAACAATGGACATAGACGTTGTGGAAAAATTTATAGACATTTTGATGCATTTCAAAGGACAACTGCAGAGGAAGTATAGTGAATTAATTAAAGAGGCTGAAGAAAAACTGAAATGCGTCAATCCAAACCGGAAAGCCATACACTTTACGTTACCAGTTATAGGCCTTTGAAGTTGGTGCATTGGTATGCGCATGATCACAAAGTATCTAAATCATTCAATAATTAATTATGTCATACCTGCACAAACATGCAAACAATCTTGTTTCTATTGAAATTCAGGCATTATTTAAAACTCATGACATAATTTTATCCTTCCACGTTATACAACATTTGCGCTATCATAACGTTTTACACGATATTTTACACTCATTTGACAATAGGGGTTTTTTTGTTTTTGCCACTCCGCTCGTGTTTGGAGTTTATGTTTTCTATGTTTTCAATTGTCTATATTTCGTATGTCATAATATTTATGCACGCACGTAATTCCCAATTAGATGGAAGAAAGAAAGTTTATCTATCTATCTACCCAAGCATTTCGTCTATGAGAGATGATGCTGTAGTGGTGGTAGGTGCTGATGGGTACTTTGGTGAGAGAAAGACAACAGCACTTTCGGGCAATGAAATACATGACCTAACTTCCCTTGACAAGTGTGGCATCCAAGCATTATTGTGCAATTGGGGTTCTACCCAATTTCTCTGCATTTAATGGCCCAAGTTTTGAAGGCCAAAAATCAACATGAGGAGGAACATCGTATGTGAAATGGGTTTGGACTAGTTTTTCCATGCCCCACGATTTAACCTCATGCAGTTGCCTTTAAGGCCAAGATGTCAATATGTAGACCTTCATGTTGGCAAAAGGCAAAAAGAGGAGGGCAGTGAACGGCCAACTCCACATTTGTGTGTTCTTGCAGATGTTTAATGGAGCAGGGGTAGGGTGCAGGGTCAATTACTGTGAACACTGTGAACAAGCGATCAGAACCAATAGATGAAAAGTTTATTACAATCAATATAGCACCAAAGCAGGCTAAGTGTTGTCCAATCACCGTTAAGAAGATGAAAGCCTTTGCGACCAGGACACTGTAGAATATGAAATCGCCGAGTCCTAGCTTTACACCCCCTGTAGATTCAGGAAGTGATAAAGACAAACATGACCAGTCGTGATGCAAACAAGCGTATCATGGGTATTCATGAATGCTGGTGAAAAAAATTCATTGCCAAGAAGAAAGAAAAATCATCATTACAGGATAATTTGATGATTGTTCGACATGGGCTATGCAAAGTTAGGGTGGTGGTGTGATGGATACATTCTTTCCTGGCTAGTCGCCAGGCCAAAAAACTCAGTTATTAGTTTGACAGCGTTCGGATGCCGCACCCTCAGAGAAAATTGTTTTCTCTGGAGTGATGCTTGCCCTGCTAAACAGTTGTCGCGTGGGATAAAATAATCCCAGATGATTATATGTCGCGACACTGGGAGGTGTTCGGGGGATATTATGGTTTTGGAGGTGAGCCGCTGCCGTTCCCGCCGAAAATTTAGCGCTCTTCAATGCTTTATTCGAGTAATCTGAAACTTGGTACACAGGTTGCCCTATTGAAATCTCTGATGAGTTCGAAATTGGGAATCACTTAATGTCTGCTGCCCTCCATTTTGCCAGGGTTTACACAAATACTGGAGTTTATCTGATTTAATGAACATGGTGGGTGCGACCAAGAGATGGTCATGACGTAATTTCAAGGTCACGGAGTCAAATTAGTGTTCTTCCGCAATTTTCTAACTTTGTCGGTGTTGAAGCAAAACTCAGTGGACTGTGGACGTGTAGTCCTAAACCAATATTAAAGCCTTCCAAAGGATCACAGAGGTTTGAATTGCCTGATCATGGATTTTTCGTGATTTAAACAAAACTTGCGCGGAAGGTGGGTCTACATCGGACCTGAACAACGGGTAGGCATTTCAAAGTCACTGCAGGTCAAAATAAACTGTTGTGTTTCACAATGTACCCCCAATAGGGCTCTCCTCCTCACTTTGAGTTTGTGGTCTCATGACTGGATTTTGACCCAAGGGGCACACAACTACGGGGTCCTATGTCCCTCTCTTAATATGATAGCTCCATGGTGCCCTATTGCCTAGCACAGGCCCACGTGGGCAACCCTTTTCCCATCCACGGGAGCTGATGACCATCAAGAACAGTATATATAATTCATCAGTCAATAGAACATAGCCCTGTCCAATTTGGCCCACAGGCTGTAGATTGCTCATGCCTGGCTAAATGAGCACCATCAAACCGACGCAGAATAACGATAAACTGGCGGCGATCAGGCAGTCATGCAACCATCAATTCAATCTAATCGCAAATCCAACTGATGTAGACAGCCCCTACCTACAAATTTGATTACCATATTGTTCTATCTATCGTTGAGCTAAGCAATTTGAATCGAGACCTCCAGAGAGATAAGATAATAGTGAATACTTTTTTATGCTGATGTACCCCCAAGCACTGTATGTCAGCTTGGAGCCAAACACTAGTTGGACTGGCCATGCTCTACATGTTTGTACAGCACTTGAAGATTTTGAGTCAGGACCATTATCAGGGGGGGGGTGGGCCCATGAAACTTACAACACGTAATTGTCGCTTGAGCTGATAACTGTTGACCATGTAACAGTATTCGTCTCTGAGCCCATTTCACAGTGATACTGACAGCATTACACCCGGTCTCGCTTATGACGGGTCCCCTGACAATTTCTATGTTCACATTTGATAAATTGGAAAAATTGTACTCATTCCTCGTCAATTTTCATAAGGCGTTGCTGGAGGTCAAACAATTTTCCGCTTGACTTTGATGAGAGGGGCATCACATGTTTGAACTGCACAAGTGGGACCACGCTTAAGTGTTACCTTAGCTAGTGGGACCTAATTGTCTCGAAATGATTAATAATAGGAAACTATAACATTTTTGCAACCATTTTGTTTTTTTATACTGCATCCTTTGCATGCACTAATATACTCAACACTACTCTTAGATAAATGGCAAGTTCCCTTAGTCCTGCCTTACCCACAAATGATTCACAACTCCAATTGTTACATTATCTCTAACAGCTATGGCAATACTTTGTTGCATGACTGCACACTTGGCATTAACCTCCCCTACTTGTTAAAATTTTGAACAGCCAAACCTGGGTGCATTTTCCGTTGCTGTAAAGCCCTCTGTAAGTTCCCAACGTATGACATTGATACCAATTGGGATGTTTATGCCCTCTCTGGGAACTAACATGACCCTAAAACACTCGACTAAAAACGCACTCCCATGCTCGTCTGTGTCATTACCTCCCTATCGATTTGAAGTGATTGTCCTCAATGAAAATCTGCTCCCTGCCATGAGTCTTGAAGGGAAGACGAGGAATGAGGATGTTACGTAGAAGGTCGAACCCCGAAAAAAACCTATGGATATGGGCCAATGCAGGGATAGCCTTCTTGAAGATGGCAAGCAGAATTAACGTCAGACACAGACCCTGAAGGTGAAACAGCTTAAAGCTCCTGAAACAAAAATTGGCATTGTGGGTTAAGTAAGATGGAGTCATGAAAAAACCATTCTGGAGAGGATAGAAATAACTTTCCATAGCTGATATTGATGACCAAAACCAACTATCTTTAACAGCATTCATTGGATTTTTGATCTACAAACGGTCCAACCAGCAACCACCAGGAGTCTTCCAAACAAGGCGACCGCCCCCAGTGGGTCTCCGCCTGGTTACGCAATCAGTGTTTTCATCTATTAGTCAACCTGCAAACAATTACAGGCATTTAATGAGTTGCTTTAGATTCCTGGTATTATCATTTTGACAGAAACACCCTACTATCGTTACCAATTTCAAATCCTAAGTCCTGATTTATTGACATGTATACCTGTAAGTTTTTTGTGGAAATGTGACTAAGATTGCCTAAATTATGCAATTAGCCAAAAAATCAACTTCGTTGCCCATTTTCATTCCTTATCTTCGGACCAATGGTACCCACACTTAATACATTTTCATTGAATTCTCAACAAACGTGAACAAATGGCATGAAAAGCAATTTATTTTATACACACTGCATAACCCCTAGTGACCTGTTCCTGTTACCATTTTGGCGAGATAACAGTTAGACCAACAGCTCATATTGAAAATCCTATCTATAAAGTTTGTCTGTATATCCTCACTGTCACCCATATATTCCCGTTACTACCAGCCCTCCCCAGGGAGTTACTCCCCCCCAGCTATCTCCACACCATACAGGCTACTGCGGTGTAACCTGACCAGTGAACCACTATGTACCTCTCTTTTGAACCAGGGCCAGAGAGAGCTAACCAAAATCAGATTTTGACCCCTACCGATGATCTTGATGACCTTCAATGCTGGCGGTTGTTAATAAAAATTGTTTTTACACCCATTGATGCAGCATCCACTCCTAAAGCAATATCCCCCATTCCAATGACACGCCCACTCTTTTGGCGAAAAGCTTTAATAAACTTTGACCCCTTGAACTACCAAGTATGTGTCCGATCGAAAGCGGAGTTGGTCTCCTACCAAAAGCTACAAAGGTCTATCACATAACAAAAATACCAGTTTTTTCTCTTTTTTTTTTGCACCGTACTCCTCAAATACGCACATTTAGTCAAGACTCACCTTTAACCACATGACCACCCAACAAGGTCCAATTGAGGTCAGAGGTCACCACATTCAGTTCAACATTAATCACAATTGTGACCTTCCAAGCCTTCACAGATATTCAATTCCTCCGCGATTATGGCCAGAAAACATTTTTGCCCCTAAGTGAACCTGAATGACCTTTTAATGACATGGATTGTTTAATGAAAAATGTACCTCTCCCTGTGATACATCCACTCCTAGGAGCATGTTGCATTCTGATGAACATGGTCCCATTGCATTGGCCAAAAAGTACTAACAATCCGTTTATTACCCCACGTGACCTTTGATGACCTTCAATGACATGACCTGTTCTTATAAAATTGGTTACTCTCACCTGTGATGCATCCACCCTAGAAGCAAATTGCAATCCCTGAACAGGCCGAAGGTTATGCAAAAAGCTATTAAATTAAACTTTGACCCTTGGTAACTACAAAGTATGCGTCCGCTCGAAAGACTAGGAGTTGGTTTCCTCCTGAATCACGACAAAGGTCTATCACCTATCCCAAAATTACCAGCTTCTCTTTTCTGGCCCGTACTCCTTAAGGCGCCCTGTCAAAGTTTTAGCATCGGCGGCCGCCACCTTGCCGGCATCCTCGCGGTCGGCCTGGGCTAGGCGCCGCGCGATCGGGTAATCATACAACAATAGAAGGCCTCAGCAACCATCGCTTACCTGGTGCGGACCGTTATCTTCATTTGAACAAAGGACCAACATGCAGCGGAGCCCGCCCGATTTTCAATTAGAACTATCTATCGCTATACACATACTGCATCGCATTCACTGCACAACACATCACCACCATACATTCCAGTTTGTTGAAAGTTAAACGGCCTGCCTGACGGCGGGCCGACAATCGCTTATAACTCGAAACGGAGGATTTTTTCGATTTTTTCGGGATCATAATATCCGATTCATAAACCTAATTTAAGGATGTCTTTCCATCTGTTACCTTTCGAGAAAATCGGGCCGTAGCCCCCGGTGAGCCACTACCCATGTTACCATTTCCGGCGAAAAAGTATATATACTATCCGTCTACGACCATTTTCTCGAAAGTGGTAGTACCGATGAAGAGCATCCTTAATTGTTATTAATTCAGGAAGCTGCCGAAAAAAAATGGAAAAATCCCCTTCCGTTTTCGAGTTTTGAGCGCTTGCTCGTAGGAGTACACCCTTTCTGTTCTTTTCGCCAATGAATCCTAACCACAATCCCTCTCTTAGACAACATGGTAACAAAGTCATGTTTGCCCACATTTCTATGTTGCATTCCAAACCCCCCCCCCCCATAGACTAATGAACGAGTCCTAATGAGATTGGGGGGTACTCATATAAAGCGGTGATTAACCAAGTATGTCATTATATCTTGGTATTGATAGAAAATTACTGAATTAAGTTTCATTATTCGAACCACTTCTGATCTCTGAAGACGACGTTTCCCATCGATTGTGAATCATTATTTTGGATTCAGATCCATGGATACTATACAGTACGTGTTAATTTTGATCATGATAATCATATGCGCGATCACTGCTCGTGTGCTACTCACTGGGCCGCCAAAGTTAAGTCTCGAAGCACTGCGCATGCCGTGAAGGACGCTGTGTTTTGGGGTTCACATGTGCTAACGTCCCCAGTCGGAGTCGTGTGTGAGTCACGCAATTGCCCCCGCTTTCATCAATAGACAAAAGTTGTCACGTATACATTTTCGCTTATCCGCAACTTCACTCTCGCATTTCTATATTTGGTTGACTAATGTTGAGATTTTCATGACCCCTCGCGCGCCCGATACCACTCGCCAATCTCTTCGATATCTATATTTGGTCTTTTTAGTTATATTTTTCAAGTTGATAAATACATTCCGACATATCCTACATACTGTTGCACTAGGTACCTTAAGACTAGGCCTACACAACATTCATAATTGACAAACAATTTGGTGGTCACAAACTTTCTAATTAGCCTCATAAAGATTGTTTGGTGATGACATGTTAATTCGCTTATATATGTCCATAGAATGTGAGCGGATGACTCATCAAATATGTCAACAACCCAAACCGTACATATTTCTTCTTCTCATTTTAAACCAATCATGTTTGGTTTTAGAAGCCTCAGCGCTGCGGCCACGTTTCATAGACTTCACTTCACTGATATGCAACTGGTTGCAGCCCCACAATTCACTATAGCAGGTTGAGTGCCCATTCGAGGCCGCGCTGCCGTCGGCAGGCGCTGCCTAGCCTCTTGTTATTGTTTGGTGTCATACACGAACTAAGCCGCCGCGGCGGCGCAGCCTTCCTCGGCTCGCCCAGGCGGCCGCGGTGGCCGATATTTAGTAATTGACATGGCGCCTTAAATGAGCACATTATTTTATTCAAGACTCATCCTTTAACCCACATGAACCACCCGACAGAGGTCAAATTGAGTCAAGGTCACACACCTGCGGTCAACATTTATCTAAAATGTGAACTTTCAGCCTTCACAGATAGTCAATTCATCCGATTATGGCCAGAAAACAGTTTTTGAACCCCGTAAGTGACGCTTGAATTCCTTTACTTACATGGCAGTTTTTATGAAAATTGTAACTCTCCATAGTGATACATCCACTCCTCTCCTAGGATGCATTTTTTGTGCCATTCGATGAACTGCCCAGCTGCTATTTTGCGCAAAAAGTACTAAAATCCGTTTTTGGACCCCTAATGACCTTTGATGACCTTTCACTGACATGGCGGTTGTTATAAAAATTGTTACACCCTCCATGTGATTGCATCCCCACTCCTAGAAGCTATTGCATTCCAATGAACCCGCCCATGTTATGGCGAAAAAGCATTAAATACCTTACCCCTTGTCACTACTACCAAAGTATGCGTACGATCGAGGCGGGAGTTGGTCTCCTCCATAAAGCACCAAGTCTACACAGATCCAAAAATAAACCATTTCTATTTTTTGTGCCTGTACTCCTTAAAATAAGCACTTTTTATTCAAGACTCAACCTTTAACCACATGACCACCACCGACAGAGGTCAAATTGAATGTCAGAGGTCACACACCTGCAGGGTCACACAATTATATCACATGGTGAACCTTCCTCCAGCTTACGCGATTTTCAATTCTACGATTATGGCCAGAAAACAGTTTTGACCCCTAAGTGACCTTGTTACAGATTGTAACATTAAATACCTCTGGGCCCTCGCCTACTGTAAAATTCATTGGGACTAATGATAACCTCTCTCCCACCAAGTTCGTAAAATCCAACAAACTTCAAAATCCCCATAAATGATCAAATAGACTACTTAATTAGCATATACAATGCCAGGAATCTGATCGATTCATGTACTCTTCAGATTGTTATATACCCTGAAAGGCACCACCCCATGCATCTACCGATCAAGAGAGATCTTGTACACAAGCTTCCGGGCCAATTTTCTTAAATAATGCAAATTTTATATTCAAATGAGAATGGTCTGTTTGGACGAACAGTTGAATGCACATCGCAACTCTTCCCCTGCGCACCTCCACAAAAGTCCCCTCATAATGGCCTTCCCGGTTCAGGAGATAGCTAACCGCACATACGGACAGACAGCGACATACACATAACGACAGACGACAGACGACAGACAGACAGTACAACAAGTGACCACTATGTCTCTCCTTGAACAAAGTTCAGGCGAGACAAAAACAATGAAAGCGGTTGAATGGTAGAACTAACTTACATCAGAACAATTGACAATAATACGTTGAAAATTATAGGCCATTTTTCGACTGCATTTCAAAGGACAACTGCAAGGAAATTAGAAGAGGCTGAGAAAAACTGAATGGCGCAATTCCAACCCAAATCCTACAAACTTTCCGTTACCGAGTTATATGCCCTTGAAAGTTTGTGCATGTGTATATGCGCTGATTTCAAAACGTATCTCATCTGGCAATAAGAAGTTTCATACTTGACAAACCTGCAAACAAGCTCTGTTTTCCTATTGAAATTCAGTGCATTATTTATCACCTCCTGTGGCTCATTAATTTTATCCTTGCCACGTTATCGCAACATTTGTGCCTATCATAACGTTTTACGGAACGATATTTTACCCATCATTTTACACATCGGTGTTTTTTGTTTTCTTCCATATCGCTCGTGTTGTTATTTTATTAATGTTTTCTATGTTTTCAATTGTCTAATTTCGTATGTCATATATTATCTTATGGCAAGACACGTATTTCCCAATGTCTGGAGAGAAAGTTTATCTATCTAGCTACCTAAAGCCCTTAGTCTATTAGAGATGTTGCTGTAGTGGGTTTGTAGGGTGCTGATGGTTCCTTGTGAAGAAGCACAACATAACTTCTGCAATGAAAACATTATCTAACTTCCCTTGTCCAAGTGTGGCATCACGCATTCTTGTGCAATTGCGGGTTCTACCCAATTTCCTCTCTGCATTAATTGGCCAAATTTTTGAAGGCCAATAACTCACCATAGGAACATCTTATTGAAATATGGTTTGACTAGTTTTTTCCATTCCCACACGATATAACCTCTTCAGTTGCCTTTAAGCCAAGAATGCTCAATATTTGACCTTCATTTTGGCAGAAGAGGCAAAAGAGGAGGGCATGGAACGGCCCAACTCCACATGTGTGGTTCTTGCCAATTTTTACTGGCCGCAATGGTGTGCAGGGTCCATTACTGTGAACACTGTGAACAAGCGTCAGAACATAATGAAAAGTTACTTACAATCATAATAGTACAAAGCGGCTAATGTTGTTGTGTCCAATCCCGGTAAATGAGCCTTGCCGACCAGGACAGCGGTAAATATGAAATCGCCGATCCTAGCTTGGGGTTACCCCCCTGTAGATTAGAATGTAAAAGAACAAACATGACAGTGTGTGCCCAGCGGAATCATGGGGTATGGGGTGCCCATGAATGCTGGTGAAAAAACTCATTGCCAATAAGAAATATCATCATTAGCAGGCTGAATTTGATGATTGTTCGACGAGGTTGGCTATTGAAAGTATGGGTGGTGTTGTATTTGAGGTACATTGCTTTCCTGCATATCAGGCAAAAACTACATATGTGGAGTTGACATCGTCGGATGCCGCACCCTCAGAGAAATGTGTTTGCTCTTGCGTCGATGCTTCGCCCTGCTACATGTCGCGGGATAAATCAATCCCAGATCTTTAATATGGATCCGCTGGACACTGGTGAGGGGGTTGTTGGGGGGGCGGGGGGAATATATGGTGTTTGGAGTGTGCCGCGTGCCGTCTCCCCCATCCGCGAAACACTGCAGCCTGCTTCAATCGTGATCCGGATTAATCTGAACTGTGGTGTGTAAGTGCAGGGTTCGTCCCGTAGTTGGAATCTCGATGAGTTCGAAAGTGGGATCACTGCCATGCTGCGGCCCCCATATTTGCCGGTTTTACCAAAATACTGAGTTTATCTATCTGATTGGTACACTGAAACTTGGTGGGTGCGGGACAAGATATTGTCTGCGTAATTTCAAGGTCACTGGAGCTCAATTAGTGTCTTCCCGCAATTTTTTTCTAACTTTGTCGGATTTGAACAAAACTCAGTGGATGGGACTGTTTGTTTAGTCCTGACATCAGGAAAGCCTTCCAGGGTCACAGAGGTTGGAAATTTGCCTGAATCATGCGATTTTTCGTTTTTAAACAAAACTTGGGGAAGGGGTCTACTTCTGACCTTAACAACGGTAGGCATTTCAAAGTCTCCCTGTCAGGCAATAAACATAATATAATGTGCTGCCTTTAAACGAAGTCCATAAAGGCTGTTTTTGCGGGGATATACACATTGGCGTTTCCCCCCCTGCACTTTTCCTGTGGGTGGGTGCGAAGGATGCGTCTCTGGGAACAAATGTGTTCACAATACTGGGAGCCCCAGTCACACTGTAACGATAACGTTAACAATAAAATTGGAGCAATCATACTGTAGCATCACAATTTGGCCGGGAGCTGACATGCTGTGGGCACGTGTAAATCTCCTGATTGATCAACATTATTTTCGGTCAAACTTTATCGGATGGTTTGCGGCTCACCGATTCGCTCTGAGGTTTCAATTGTTATTCGTTAACAATCAACTGTGTGACTGGCTCGTGGGTCATGTGTGAGCGATTTCCATTCATTTACCTATATGTTCTCACTTTTTTTTTAATCGAGTGCTGAGTATTCTTGTTTGTTTGTTTGACAATCTCTTCGACTTCAATCATTCTGTCATCCCAATATGCTATCCTTTTTACTGACATTGTTAAGGCTACTGTTCTTCTTCTGTAATTGGTCTTATTATGCTTTTATTGGTCTTATTGTAAAGTGCCTTTGACACCTCGTGACTTAGGTGCTATAGAAGTTTTGGTATATCAATAAGTAACATACTATAAATTGTTATTTACAAACAGCGTTAACTTACGCGCCTTCCATCTCTCACATCTAGGCTGGGGCGGCCTGGAGGATGAACTGTCTTCCTGTCGATGCACTAGCGGCAGCCCGAGCATCGCGAGTTGACGCTTTTGAACTATTGGCATAGTCTCACTGTCGCTCAGCGAAGGTGGAATCAAACCCGCCATTGTCCTGGCTCCCTCCCTCGTCGTCAGCTGATGAATAATTGAACAGAGAAATCACCCCTGTTGAAATGTTTTTTCCACAGGTTACATCCTTTTAGGTAGGGCAATCCAGTTTTCCAGGCTGTCCACATTTCCTATCAGAAAATATACCCGACAGAAATACTCCAGCAATGGTCAACCAAATTTTGATATGAAACAGTACAATCCCAAAATAAGACGTGTCCAGAACCCCTGTTATGGCATTTATAAGCATGTACTTACCTTTTACCACGCTACATTGCGTTAACCCACATACTAGCCGCTGGGATCTAGCATATTCTTTTAGCTATGCGCTGGCCACTACAGTCTTCGTTCATGGCAGACGGAAAGGAACGAGTAAGATGGATAAAATCCAATCACCGGTTATAATCAAAGGTACTTAAAGTTCCATGGGTGGAGACCGCCGATACTTGGGGAAAAAGCCCCCGTTCCAAGGTTCATACTCCCTACGGCTAGTTCACCACCGGTAACGATCGTTGAGCCTAGGGAGTAACTTGCCAAGTCCCTTAATCCTCGAGCTTAGGCTCTATCAACCATAACAATAGTCAGTATGAAGTCAAGTTCGTGGTAAAACCCCCAGGCTGACCCACGGCCCGCTGGCATTTCCTGGCCCTAATCCACGTTCGGGTTAGAGACAAGGCTACACACGATGAGTCCCAGGACCCATGAGTCCTAACTTCACAGGAAGTGAAGTAAAAATATCAACTCGTATTGTTCACGAACAAATCGCCGAAAGTCTCTCAAAAAACATCCAGAAACACTACCTCTACCACTCCCAACTACAAAAGTGTCAAAAAACTAACCCTAAAAACTCGAAAAACATTGTCAGCAACTTCAGCATCCCTTTTTGCGACGTTTACTGGAAGGAGTCGGATTAACGGAATGACATAGTGGTCAGCGCCTAGCTGAAACAATTGCCAGATTCCAGCGGCTAGTAGGTAGGGTTAACTGCAAACGTAATTGGTAAGATGTATCATTTGCGCCATAAGTTGGTGAATGCACATGTATTAAAATACACTGGTCAATCAGCAGACCTACCTGCTAAGTAATAATGAAGTGGGTAATCTAATTGCCAACGACAATGGTACTCCTAAAATGGTTGGTACCAGCAGATGGGGGCTCCCTAACCCCCCACCCACTCATTACAAAGTAGAGTTGCGCAGCAACTCAACTCATTACCGCTGAACGAATTGGGCCTGGTAGTATAGTTGAGAATGTAGGCTTCCGGGAGGGAGGGTGGGTGTGGAGGAATAGTTCAGCTAGAGCGACTAACTCTTAGTCACCTTGTGTCCCGCTGCAATATACATTAACCTATTGGATATATCTCAGTTTTGGGTAATGAGCAGTTGTGTATTCCATCTTCAAAAATATATTTTTGTTATGTTGCCCCTTTCCTAAGTTACTAGCTATTTTATTTATTTCTGGTCACACTGAATGTTTCAACTCTTTCCACATGGGACTAGTCTGTTCACACATCTACTTGGTTCATCTTGCAGGTCTAAGAATGCTCACCTTTCCACTTTTTTCGACCAATCCAGTTGGGCATCCGTTGGGTGAGCGTGGGGTGACGTCATCCCACGAGGTTCATCCTGCCTTAACTAGTGTTGGGGTGCCCTCTTGACTTTGTCATTCCTTCTACATCCCAAACTCTTCTTGACCATAAAATCGGACCTGTATCTGACTAGGGAAAAGGGTTGAATTTGTTGGCCATTTTTTCTCTCTCTGAAAATTTTCAGATAGCCAAACATTCCGGCTTGTTGAATTGTACAAAAGATTCGGATGTACCACAATTTTGTATCCGAGACCATTCTGCCCTATTCAGTTCCTGCTTGTTCCACAACTGGACCAAATGGACCCAATGTCTGGTCTTGTGATAACTGGAAACTGTTGCTGGCCAGCATGATAGAGATTTAGGAGACCCCACCATGCCATCAGCTGGGGTCAATGGCTCCTGAGAGGTTCCCTCTGAGGGCTTCCGGATCAGCAGCAGCCATGTTGACTCTCCACATCATCGTAGCTGTAGAAGAAAAAAAAAACAAGGAACAAGATGTACTTTATTGTAGAGAAGACTGCAAAATATCAAAATGGGTCGAGCATCCTCTAATTAGTGCACTAAAGCTGAATTCAGTATTACGCCCAATCCACTGGGATAGAGGGATTCGGTCAGTTGGTGGTGGTGATGTTCGGAGACAAACGACACATCCTCCGGGGAGGTAAGGAGAGACGTATGTGGATATATACCAAGACCTACTGGACTTTTGACACATTGAGTTTTCTTCCCGGGGCTCACGCCTCCTTCTCACCTTGTGACTGTTGATACCTCTTATAAAATTTTCATCTGGAATTTTTAGCTGTATGAATCTCTAATGAGCGCCCACCTTATTGAACAAACCCCCCCCCATTCTATTATTGGCATAACCATGCCCAACAAGAGTGTCAAATGGCACAGGGAAACGTCTCGCACCCGTGCTCCCTTTTAGCCAAATGTGATTTCGGGTCACTAGTTTAAATAGAAATGTCGTGCGGGAAACCCCCAGACTTATATATCCCCGCACTCTTATTCAGAAATTTGGTCACATCACAACCCGAAACATTCGTAGAAAGAAGACAGTTATAGACTTGGAGGCGACAATGTGTTACAGGTATAATGTTCATGCTCCATGCTGAAACAGAAGGGGCCAACCTATGACCATGGATTTTCAGCCCAAATCATTTTTTCATCCATTGCTCTATCAATATCTACTCAAGAAGGACTTTTCTTGTGTGATTCTTCATTCTAACGATCAAACTCTATTTGCATTGAATTTATATACAACATCACAGGTCTCATAAATTGGATAATCAGGGTTTCTATGTAAAGGGGAACCAAAGTATTAAAGTTTAAATCAACCCCCAAACAAACGTTTATTTGTTTTATGAATTGATCAGATTATTTTGTCAATTCTGACAGAGATAGTAAACACATTCTTCCTTTAATGGTTTTATTAAGGGCCATAAAAGCATATTTTTCCTGGTTTCATATGTAACAGGATTGGGACACCAAGTGGTTTTGCTAGATTTTCGGAAACTATTCGAGTATTTAACCCACCTCTGTGGTTTTTTTCTAATAAATCTGACTACATATAAACATAAATTTGCTCACGGAACATTCTAAACAAATCTGTTTTAAGAATGTTAGTTTGGTGGGACTTTGATTTTCAAAAGCCATTTCTATGGGGGACCCCAAGCCACTGTCAATATTCAAAATCATTTTTTTTTTTCCCATCTTACATTTGCTTTTGGTTGCTTCAAACGTTGCCATCATTGTATTGTCCCCTGTCCTCCCCGAAAATGAGAATGACCAACATGAATTTACTTTTCCTGTTCAGTTTACACTAATATAGGGTTTCTAGTAAGCCATTTGGGGGGACACCAAAATTTGACATAGTGACAATAATCCTTGGATCATGATTTGTGATGCCATTAATTGTTTTTTACCTACTTAGGAGAGCTGGGGAATTTTTACTTCAGTCAATTAAATACAGGCAATGCGATCAGCAAAAGAGATAGGTGACTGTCATAGAGACTCAGAGGTCTAACTACTTGTCATTGTATGACGACCCCCCATACCCGAGAAAGGTCGGGGCATTGTCAAAGGTGGGTCATGGCAATTAATTGTACATTGACACCCCCCTCAGTCACTTAAATGGCTTACAATTCCTTGGAAACGACCCACCAGTAGGCCAGCTTTTCCTATATTTCTACATAATCGAACCAACATTACGCACCCCCAGAGTCACTTTGTGCCTTACTATTTTTTGAAAGTGTCCCTATGTGCGTCACTTGGAATTTTACGATGACCCCATTTGACACGCCCGTCCGGTATTGGGTGCTTCTTAACATTTGACAAGTGCATCAGGGGGCACAATTTTACCCGATTGCATTCTGAGAAATATCCGGATATTGATAGGACAGAAATTGTTATTCCACTCTGATGAAACAGGAATGTGCTATGGTGAAAGACTTATATACATAGTTTACAATATGGAATCAACAATAGGCCTATAATGCCCTTGTTAATTGGATGAGGCCCCCCTACCGCCCCGGACAAGGTGCGGCCTTAAATAAGCACATTAAATCAAGACTCAACCTTCAACAACATGAACACCCGACATAGTCACTTGCTGTCAGAGGTCCACCACATGCATGTCAACCATTATATCACAATGGTGAACCTTCCAGTTCTTCACGATATTCAATTCTCCGCATTAGGCCATAAACAGTTTTGACCCCTGAGTGACCTTGAATGACCCTTTAATGACATGGCAGGTTTTTATGAAAAATTGTAACTCTCCATGTGAGACATCCACTCCTAGGAGCATTTGCATCCTGCTGAACATGCCCATTGCTATCGCCAAAAATGTACTAAATATCATTTATAAATGCAAATTCGTAACATTAAATGACACCTTTGGGTGACCCGTCCCTGCGGTATAATTATTGGGACTATGATAACCGTCTCACTGGGTTTCGTCAAAATCGCAACGAACTTCAAAAATATCGCAGAAATTATGCAAATTAACTACTTCAATACATATATCGCCAGGAATCTATCCGTTCGTGTACTCTTCGTTGTTATATACTCCGAACGGTATCACCAATGCATCTACCGATCAAGAGATACTTGTACACAACTCCAGGCCAATTTTCATTAAATATGCAAATTTATGCGAATGCGTATGGTCTCTTCCCGGGAACAAGTGGATGCACTCGGCACCTCTTCACGTGCACCTCCACAAAAAGGTCCGCAGCATGATGGTTTCACGGTTCAGTAGATATCAACCGCACATACGGCAGACAGACAGACACCACCTACACAAAGGTGACCACTATGTCTCTCCCTTAACAAAGTTCAGGCGGACAATAAGCACATTAATTCAAGATCGACCTTTAACCACATGACCACCCGACCAAGGTCACATTCAGGTCAGAGGTCACACACAATGCAGGTCAACAATCATTTCACAATGGTGAACCCCATCTTTCCTTCGCAGATCTATCCATTCTCCGATAGAGCCAAAAAAAAAACAAGTTTTTGACTCCTAAGTGACCTTGAATGACTTTAATGATATGACAGATTTTATGGAATTGTTACTCTCCATTGATACATCCACTCCTAGGAGTCATTTTGGCATTCTGTGAACACGCCCCGTGCTATTGCCGAAAGTACTAAAATCATTTGTTGACCCTTAAGTGGACCTTAATGACCTTCAATGCATCGGTTTATGAAAATTGTACCTTCCATTTGATGCCTCCACCCCTATAGCATATTTGCATTTCAATGGAACCTGTCACTGTTATTGCGAAAAAATATTACTAAACATTTTGATGATTCGGATAACTACATGCAAATTAGTCCCCCAAAATTTACCCTCAGTGATCTTGATGCTATTGAACAAATTTTCAGGACTGGTAGTAGGCCTAATTCACAAACTTGAGACAAACTCTCGCATGAAATATTCTAATTATGCTAACGAATATGTAATTAAAGCACACATAAGGACCTTCAGTGATTTCAACGCCATTGAATAGATTTATCGGGACGTTAGTAGGTCCGACTCACCGAGTTTCGTGGAATCCCCAAAGTTTATTCAATTTGCCTAATTGCTATTGGGCCACTATTATGCAAATTATTCATGCAATAGACCTCCATTACGTCGGCAACATTAGGAAAATTCTCGGCACTGGTAGTTTGCCCTATCACCAAGTTTTCATGAATCCAATGAAGTTTTGACCTATCCATCATATGCTAATTAGCGACTGGCCACGAAATGCAAATCTTTACCTCACGGTGACCTTGAAATTGTCGTCATGTTTTTTGGCTCAACACCGTACCCCCCAAACCCCCAACTTTTTGTGTAATCGCACAACCTTGAAAATTTTGCGGAAAACCCTGCAAAATAGAGGGCATCAAATATACGATGTAGCCCATTTGCGAACTTATACGAGAGATTTCAACTCATACGGGAATGTGTACCAAGTTTTTGTGTTCAACGGGATAAAGTGTTAAAGAATGAGAGCGCTTAACGAAATTTTTCGGCGGCAGCGCGCGGCGGCGGCGAAGACGGCGGGCACGCGGTCAAAACCATAATACCCCTGAACACTGATCCTGGTGCGGGATCGAAGTACATTTTGCTTCTTTTCAATCAATGTAACTGTGTTTTAATTCTGACGGCACGAATGATGTTGCACATCCGAATTCTGCCCTGTGCACCAAATTTGTAGGAGATACTTTTTGAAATTTTCGACCTTCAATGGGACTAGTCAAGCCTGTCCCATGGGTCAACCAACATTGTGTCCCAAGTTTGGTCAATCCATCACCGAATGACTGTTTGGGGGTCAAAGGAAGTGTTGACACACTGTATAGATATAATAGATTAGATAGTGACATGCAATTCCAATAGCTCAAACCATAGCTGGTTTGATCTTATATTTCTCATATAGCGCTTTAAATCAATAAATATGATTCTCCAGTTTTTTTTTTGACATTGGACCCGAGAGTACTATACAAATGCAGATGCATACTGCAAGCTTGCGAATTTACAGTGGTGCTGCTGGATTTTCCATATCATTCATCAAACGGTTGAGGTCACACTGAATCGGTCTACTGCAGTGTTAATGCTGAGGAGTCTTATGTGGCACTCCCCTTGTGAACGCACCACAGTTAGTTCATTATCCGTAAATTCCCCTACCAATATTTCAGTTTGAACAAAGCCATCATGGAATTCTGGGCCTTTAACTCATGTAATACCCACTTCAGAATACATAGCTGTAAGCTGCTCTATAGGCTTCTGTACTTTAAACTGTTACCATATTCAGTCTGAACAATCATTCAAAAATTGTTTGGCAATGGTCCTATGTGGGTGGCCATTAAAATTATTTTCAAATATCCCTAATATTAAGGACCAATATTTTTTTTTACAAAGGAGCTATTACACTAACTGGGGAGGCAACGTCTATCATGTACTATTTGAAGGTAAAAAAATGTCTATGTGCAAGCTATACTGAACATCAAGCAATTGCATGGAACCAGAAATTGCATTTGTGTATGTAACTTTGTATCAGCAACATACAATTACGTTACTACTACTACTACTGACCGTCTAAATTGTATGAAAGCTGCAAAGACAAATTCTAGGTAGGGCAAACATGATGTGAAAAGTGCCAATATGTGTGCATGTAATGACAACACCAGGATTGCAATCACCTCCCACCCAGCACCGTGTGGAGGATCTTTTTTTTTCCTTCCAGTAATGCAAACTGTGTGATTGATCAATCATCACAGGAGAATTCTGTCAATTAGCTACAATTCACAGTAAAATGATCTATTCACTCATTATTAATTTAATGAATTATCTCAAATCATGCCTTGACTAAGTTAGTCAGTCCTTAATAATGCATAGTGGGGGTCACATTTTTTAAGTGCACATCAACAGCAAATTCCCTGCTATCCAATCCATTGCATTATTAAGGAGTTTATGATAATGCAGGAACCAGCTCTCATTTCCTGTCCTGAGCAGTCTCAACCAGTATCTTCAATGGTCCATGAGGAGTGAGTACAGCAAATAATCTGAAGCAAACAAGAAGAGGAGCTTATTACAATGTTGAAAAAAACTGGGCGAAACATATCAATGATAATAATGCCCAAGTCGATTAACATGGCAAAAAGAGGAGGAGGATGGGGTGGCCGACCCGGATTTGTCTAAACTCGCCTAAACTTTTCAAACCAAGTGAGATGAAATTCCAGCAATGTTTGGCAGAAACTATTTTTCACTCACCTCAACAGCCTCGTGTCATGAACACCCTTTCAATATCGAATGAGATCGACATCGTCACCCACTGATCGCACAAATGCGAGAATATATACACATCAGTGAATTACCAACCAACAGAAGTATGTTACAGATACCTATTAGCTGTCTTGGGGACCACTCACACTGTTGTGCACAGGGTTTCAGAGTTCTGTCCCTCTGGATTACGAGCTTGATCCCTTACTTAGTCAAATAGGCAACATGATCCAGAGCTTTATCCACTTGATGATTTATTGCCATCTCACTACAGAGTGCTAAACCCCCAAGATCATCTAGAGGGCCAACTCTGGGAGGCTAAAAGGCGAGAATATACACATCTGTGGTTTACCCACCAGCAAATGTAAGTAACAAATAGTACACATGTAATTCAAGCCCCCCAATATCTTGGAACACTGCTCACATTGACGTGAACAGGGTTCCAAATGTCACATGTGTCCCTCTGTATAACAAGCTTGATCCCCTTCATGATCAATGCTATCTCACCATAGATGGGTATAACCCCCTCCCCCCTCCCCCAAGGAGCATCCCAAGGTCCACTTAGCAATTAGGATGCTCCAAGGCAAGAATATACACATCTGTGGTTTACCCACCAGTAAATGTTACAGTTGATCACTGTACACATGTAAAACATGCCCACTATTTCGTTTTCTTCTTTATTGGTAGTCTTCACAAGGCGATCGCTAAAAAGTGGTCTCCGTCTGGTTGCGCGATCGTGGTTTCTATTATTCACTACAACTACACACGGTCAACCAATTAGTTCAAGCAGACCATCATCATGTCAAACGAATATCACATATTTTCACCTATAACAAATAAAAAATCCTAAAGATTCCTAAAATAAGTGACCAATACGTTTTACTCTTATACCTATGATACTCGTATTACGTATCTATTACCTTAATTGCTTTTTCCCTTCTTCCTTCCCCCCCCACTCTTCTCTCCATGTATACCCAAATTTGAATAAAGTTTTATCGCCAGTCAACTCCTTCTTTGAACACCCAATCCAACTTTGAAACGTTCTAAATCCCCTGAGTAGCAGCCTAGGCTTCTTTCTGGCACGCCTTAAGATTTGGTGTTTGGTATAGCAAGTGCTAGTCAAATTTTCAATTGTATAGCATTAACAATTTTTGCATAGCATCACTTTAAAAAAGAGACAACACATTTTGCGGTGTTTTTTATTGTTTGAAGAAAGCAATGTATAGCCCTACTAGCTTGGGTTTGTCCAATATTGTTACCTCATTCCAGCAGACTCTCGCTCAGTATCTCCCCACCCTTGCTAGATTTGGAACAAACAATTTCCTGTAGAAATTTCTTGTCAGTGTTACTTTTATCAGTGATCTATCCTGGTTTGTTTACTTGTATTGACTCTGTACGGGAACCAGTCTAGCCTAAAAATTACATCCACTTTGCTTGACACAATTAAAAAAAGTGCATCATAACCTTGGTTAAAAGTATTGAAATCATTATTAACCACTTACATGTCTGTTTGATTATGTCATGTTTTTAAAAGATTGCAAAATGAATTTTTAACGTTATTTTAGCGTGATTTGCTACCATAGCAAATGGCCATAGTGTGGCGGCGGTTTGTACACTATACCACTGTTAACGCACAATGGTCTCTATTTTTGTTATATCGTCGAAAATTGGAAGGGGGCTACTCGATGCTGTGCAGGTACCTTTGACTCTTCATTAACAGTGGTTTTACTTATGTTCTGTTGTGAAACAATCATAGTGCAACTTGTGCACAGATCGCTGTGTCCTGAATGATAACGAGAAACTAGGACATGATTGGAACCGCTGATATTATTTTTGTTTTTGTATGAACAAAACTCTCCCGTGGTCCTGACCAAACGTTTTTATTTACCACTAGCACACCGCCATAATTTTGACCTGTGCATTTCAACTACTCCATTCTTTCCATCGTACTGTATAATATTATAATGCCCAGCTTCCGCCGAACAGTCGGAGTGCAATACCCTAACGTAACTACTGTGATGATTTTAGGCGAGGAACCAAGGAAAGGCACGATCCAAAATTAGTCGTAACGCTAAACGAATCAATTCTAAACTTTCATGTATGGTTGTTTTATCCACCAATTGTCTAATTAAATCACTTTCGTTAATTCATAGAATTGTAGGCCAACGCAAATTATATGCATAAACACAGATCGACGATCGTAATAAATCCCCTCCCTTATCACATATCAACGGGAAATCCTAATTGAGTTTGTGCGAATGTTCGTTGCGTCGGTCCGTCGACCTGGTTATCCATTGTGTAGCGTGGCGCATGGGAATTGGGAGAACACTGAATCTCGTGAACAGTAAATAGATATGACGCACGGTTCCAAGCATGGGCCATGTTTGAAAGTAGTGTACAGCATTGAGCGAGTCAGCTAGTAACATACAGCTTTGCATGCACATTACGGTGAAGCTTTTGGATATTCGGCAAATAATGTGAATACACCTCTCAACACACGTGGGGAGTTTTAACATTTTTAACAGATTGCGATAAAGTTGCGATGTATGCGGCGAGTGGGATTGGCAAAAAATACCAACTAAGACAGACACTGGATTTTGTAATTTCAATTAGTACCGGGGATTTGGTAGCCAACCCCGGTAATTTCGCTATACCGCTACCCGGTAATATAAATGTTGTTGTGTCATTTGACCATCGGTACTGTGAGTACCGTTGCTGTGCGGTACTAGTAATAATAACGATACTGGTACACTGCGCAACCCTGATCCACTGTTTTGCAGATGCTATAAAAATCAGCCTGAACTTGTAGCTTTTTATATTCGGAATTTGCGATCCAAAAAAAAAACCAAGTATGTCGCAGTCGGCTCATTGAGGCGCAAATTGTGATGGCGATACAGGTCTAATGCGGGTCCTGGTTTCTTTGCCTTTTAAAACCATTTTTTCCCTTCATTATTCATTTTCCTTTCTGTTTTCCAAGCAGCCAGGACTCCCCCCCCCCCCCCACCCCCCCCCGCCAGGAAAGCGAACACCCTTCCCCGCCTCCCCACACAACCAACAACTCTCCCCACGCGCAGTCAAGGAGTCTCAAAATAATCTTTAGGAAACCTCCACTTGTCCCCCGTCCCCAGGCAGAGAGAGGAAAGGAAAGTGTTACAGTATTTTTGAAGGTCTAATCACCCTAATCAAATTGGTTGGCTTAAGAGAGGATTGCTTGTGGGCAGCTTATAACAGCCCAATTGTCACAGGAGCTATGGTTTACTCGTTCCTCAGTGCTTATTCTAACAGAAGCTATTTATATGATGGAATTCAACAAATTCATGAACATCAAACAAATCAGGTCAGGAAAATGTTGAACGGACCACCTAACCTATGAGTTTGGCGGAAATCTAATACCCAAGTAGGGAAAAATATGGACTAAATATGCAAAATTAGGACATACAATGAGGCCTTATTGTAAACAGCAGGAAATTGTCACAGGAGCTATGGTTAGCCCATTCCTCAGTGCTTATTCTACAGAAGCTATATATGATGGAATTCAGTCAAATTCATGAACATTCAAACACATCAGATCCAAAATATGTTAACGGACCATGCCTTACTGAGTTTGGCCGAAAATGCTACCAAGTCGGAAAGGGGAATATTAGTATGCAAAGAGGCACATACAATGACCTCTAATTACCCCAGCTGTACCTTCAAAATGATCCGGATCAAAGGTGGATCACATCTACCAAACTTTTGTGGGAAAGCCAAAGAACTTTGTCAGAAATTGCATAAATATGTAAATAGACACAGTAAATGACCTCCAGTGACCCAAATTCACTTTTAAATTCCTTCAGGAACCAAGTAGACAAAATCCACCAAGTTTCGTGACAATCTGACAAAACTTTGAAAAATTCACATAAATGATGCAAATTAGACACGTAATTAGCATATTTAAGGCTGAAATCTAATCAGTTCATCTACCTGTTATCAGTCATAAAAACCCATGTCAAACTACATCAATGTAGCACATACGGGTCTTGTGTAATCTTGCTAACGAGCCTAAAAAGTAAATTACATGAAAATAGGTTAATTACCCAACTTAATAATTGACCTTGCTGCCCAAAAATCTAATCAGATGTGGATCCCAACCCCGGGCTACAACAAAAAACTTTGTAACAAATCGGCCCCACGGGTGTGAGAATCTGCGAACGAGGAAGTGTGACATACACACACACACTTTGTAACTGTGCTATGTGTCCCTTGATTTCAATTGATCCCTGACTTAGTCAAATAGGCCACATGATCCAGAGCTTTATCCCCTTCATGATTAATGCCATGCCCCCCCCTTCCCCCCAGGATCATCCAGAGGGTCCACATCAGGGAAGTTCAAATGCGAGAAATACACATCAGGGGTGTCACCACCAGCAAAGTTCAGTTACAAATAGTACACATGTAATACAAGCCCCCATTTCTTGGATCTATTGAGCAGGACTCCCAAAGAGGGCCGCTCGCATGCGGTGAATTTAAAAACTGTGACGTGTCCGTCTGATTACAAAATTGGCCATAGCCCTTAGGACACATGACGAGAGCTTTACCCCATTCATGATCAAGCCATCTCCACCCCATTTTTTTTTTTGTAGGAGGCTGACACCCCCCCCCTCCACCATCCCCCTTCATGATTAATGCCATACACATCAGTGTATTACCCCCAAGATCATCCAGGGGTCCACTCAGCGGAGGTACTTGATGAAGATAAGGCTGCCATAGCAGAGATTGAGGATCAGGTAGGCCGTTGGACCCTCAGAGACATTCCAATGGATCGAAACCCTTCCCACGACACCAAAGTTCCACATGATGAAGGAGACTGTGTGTACTGTAGTCCATGGTAGGTTGAATGTACAAGAGCTCTTGAAGTTGAAAAAGAAAGTTTCAATCCGTTGGTTTCAGCCGATATTTGGAGGTCCAGGAACATTATCACCACGGGCTATGACCGTGCGATAACCCAGACATATTGATATCATTCAATGATCAATTTTAGTAATATAGTGTCTTCATCTTCAAAACAGTCAATGTCCTCTCCTTCTAGGCTGAATGACACACCCTGGCCAACCAGCCTTCGAAGTGTCAAAAACACTTTGTGTAGCTATTTTTAAATGAAAGTTAATGTATCCAACAGTATGCTGGCTACAGTTTTGGTACAAACTGACTTCAATGCAATTCCAAAGTTGTTTTGTAGCAATCATGCTCTCGCGATTGGCAACCAGCTTTTTCAAATACTGGGCCAGACAGACCTGGACCTGACTAGGATAAAAAACGGTTCCACCAATCTGAAAACCACGAGACCAATATTAACCATTATCAATTCACTTCAATTTGTCAACACTTGTTAAAAACCAGTTCCTGATCGGAGTCAGGCTTCTGCTGCATACTGGCATAACTCTCAGCCAGACTTCGGACCAATATACCGTTTGTTAGTATTTCGGTCAAGGTTGTGGTCATGGGTCGGGCCAGTTATGCAGTATTCTTTAACTCGCCTGTTACAACTGATGGGGGGACTCATCACCGTGATGACTATTTTGCCATTCCCAATCTATTCTGGGCTTGATAGGGTGGTATTGACCTTGTCACTTATTCCATGAATTTAATTTGTGACTCTAATCTTGCGAGTCAATGGTTGGAGAATCCATTTTTCAAATTAGAAAGTACTGCTTAACCAGGTAAAACACTGCATACAATTGATGATAGTTAGTTAGTGATATATTTGTTATTCCTGACATGCTCTAACATTCAGCAGAGTAATTGCCGATAACCTAAGCACAAGGGTCTGGAGATCAACTAGTGTTTCGGAGAAGCTACAGTAGGTGGTTTTTAGCGCCACCCAAAGCTACAAGAATACTCGAATATCAACTAATGGTGTTATAAATGGCAGGGATGCATGGCCCATTCTCTGGGAGCAGCTCCTCTCCTGTCCCAGGACTTGTACACCTATGTTTAATAGTGTGAGAGATACTTGTTCACAGGATGTACTTACTGAAGATATAACAGGGAAAATACAAAGAGCAGCATCAGAGAAGCCACGATGAGCCAGCCATGGATGAACTGAAATAGGTAAATAATTGTGTGTCAGGAGACTGGATAATGTTATAGGTGACATTAGGAATGCCGTACAAACCCAATTTGACATTTTACGGCATCCCATCTAAATGCATCCAGAATAAAACACTATTGTAAGTCTATTGAAGGGCTGCCACCACTAAAACAATGGCCTCCAAGGTCTGTATTTGTCAAGAGCACCTTTTGAATGAATTGTAATCTGGGTGCATTGAGAGGCCCAAATGCATTGGGATGAGTGCTATGTGTTTGCATGTGGATGCATCTGAAATGCAATGCAACCCTAGAATAGGTTTGTATGACATTCCCCCCTCCTCCACAGTCATTCTTGCGATGGACGAGTTAACAATGTTTGCACACCATTTCAATTGAACTCAACTAAATTCCATGTTCCACATAACCTGACTTTGAAAGCCGCCATTTTTGTCAGGTCCAATTTTTATTCAGTTTCACCAAGTCAGTTTAATTGGAATCAAGCAAGGTTTGAAAAATTGAAATGACCCCAAAACTGACCTCCAGTTTTGTTGAGACGCAATCTACTAAGTTTCAAGAAAAAGCCATGAAGTTTCAAAATGCATGGGGATGTAAGGAGCTGAAACAACAGAGCCATCTATATCTTACATGGTAACACCGTATTTATACAATAGCACTGGAATACTGTCATGAGGAGGAACGATTCCCAATCAGGAATGGCGCATTGGCAGCGCCTGCCAACAGCTCGTACCTGCCTGGTCAGATCTTCATGAAAAGGTGTATAGATCTGAAATAACAAGGAAATGTTACAAGTTAATAGTTATTACCTTACCAACTACAATCAGACCATTGTTTCTGAGATGCCAGTAAGAATACTTATGCTAACCATTTTTTGTATATGAACAAAAGGATATGTATTTATAAACAACCAGCATAGCATTATAGCATCGGTCGTCATTTTGGATACTCTCGCAGTAGAAAGTGGTTTGGCACAATGGCGGTCTTTAAAATGGAGGGTTCGCTGCATCACACATCACTTAGAGCAGTGGGAAAGATGTTGGCATGGATGGCATAATCAGCTTGGTGAAATGAAATCTATGGAAACAGGTGAAGGGGGTAATGTGAAGGCACAGCTAAATAGAGTATTCTGAACTCTCGCGCCGAGGAATGGTTAGTGGAAGTCCTCAGCAGTAGAGAATTTCCATTCAAGTTGACTCGAAATTACAGCTCATGGATAACGCTTCTCAGTGGAGGGCCTATCAAGATATGTAATGATGCCCAGCAGTCTGAGATGAAAACATATAGACTTGACGTTAGCATCATGTCGAATTGGTGATCCTAGTTAAGTTAGTGTCCATGTACACACCAAGATTCGGACAACCGAAACAGCCTGTATGCCTTGGACCCACAGTATGTAACTAACGGAAATTTGGCGGGTAGAAATGAATCACAAGCCTACTATGCGAAAAAAAAAACAGCGGTTGTCATCGTTGAGATTCACCCCGAAATTATGGCCATCAAGGATCACTTCCTGGATGCACGACACTATCCTGTTAACAGCTGCATGAAGGTCTTTGGGGTCACAGGCGACAGATACAAATCGCCGTAGTTGTCAGCATAAGGGAAATGTAGGAATGCTGGTGAGCCTGATGAAGTTTCCCCAAGACGCTGTGTACCATAAAGACCCCAAATTGACGTACAATTAGTCTTTGAGTGCAAGAGCAAGGGCAATACTAACTTCTGAGAAAAATGGTGGTTGAATTAAGAATCAATATACCACTCACCAGATAGACTCATCAGATGACTGGTAGTAGGTCACTTGGGAGATGGGGATGCGACCACCGTAACATACAGAGGAGATTACAGGCACAAACAGCATGATGACATGCTTGGCCCCATAATTTGAGCATTATCATCCTCCTCATCTTGCTCCTGCTGGGCCGGTCTGCTGGCTGGGGCCTCCTCACCGCTCCTGACACTGGCTGGGGTGCCACCATCCTAGTCCTGTGCCAGATGATGACTGGAAAAAACCAAAAGAAGCCGAGAGGCTTAGTGACTTTTTACTCATTACTGACCGGGACACTGCCCACACACGAACAAGTTGAGTCAAAACAAATCTGCTTCTGTGTATGGCAAAAGGAAGCACTCCACGTAATGTCATCATTATTGGCCAGCTTCTTGACTCATTTTCACAAGGCTTCAAGGCTCTGACCTCAGATAACTTGAACTCAACATCCACAACCGTAGAGTGCAAATATTAGGGGAACAAGAAAATTCTGAGTATATAGACCTAAACGTACGAATACATAATAAATGGAGCACCAATGCACAAATGCAAGAAGAACATACATTATTTGTTAATGTTCAATGGTCATCAGGCCAAAAGGCAACTTTCAAAACAATGGACATATTGTACCACGCTAAAGACCTTTGACCGTGCATCTTCTATGATCAAGATGTCAAATGAGGTCAATGAGAGTCCAAGTTTAGGATAACACCTTCAAAGAATGACTGGTTTGGGGGCCAAAAAGGCAACTCTGACTGCAGGATAAATAGGTGGATAATAGATAGAGTGGGACATGCCATATTCCACGCTCAAACCAGCCATAGCTGGAATATAGATAGTTTCAGCTGGAAGGCAAGAAGGATAGGAAACACAAGAGGACTTTGTGAAATTCCAGTGAATGTAATAAGCAGGGAATTTGGGTTGGGGACTCTGGCCCTTCTCCAGTTGCAATAAAAGCTGTGTGTTGAATGACTTGGGCCATCAGTAATTCTCTACTACCAGCAAAACAGGTTCTAGCTATCCACCGAAGCATAATGCTTGATATCGCCTAAGTCTTAGTCATCAGCCTAGTGATGTGTAACTTGATTACATTGGCAGTATGAGTGGGGTTGATGGCGGGCGACGGTCGTGATATGGTATCCATACTGGGCGGGCTCAAGTCAACTGTATTTGGTAAGAGGCCAGATCCAATTAGCCTAGATGGATGTTACTGCGTTAGGCTCACGTTAGTGGGTCAGATACCCCGCTATTTAGATGGGGTTTCACAGCAGTTTCCATGGGGTGACAAGCGTATTGAAATTAATTTATTGTTAGGTCTGTCTTTCTGTATCAAATGATGCAATCATTCAAATGATTTTGCAGCCTAACGCTAAAATTGGGAGCAACGTGAGTTCGTAGCCAATTAACTGTCGCTGGAAACATACGAGTTCAACCTGAATTTGATTTTCAATGCCTGTCAAAGAAACGTTCAACTGCTTCGAAGATGTTTCCAAACCGGGGATGCGTTGAATCGGAATTAGGACACCAATCTGTGTCCGGTCGTTTGAAGGTTTACCAGCGGGAGTGACTACGGCATCAGATGAACGGTGGGGGATCTGTTGTTATGATCGGAACGTTCGCACCAACTGGCTGCACGATTAATAATAGCAGAGGGATGTCAGCCTGATACTGATCATAACTGATAACTTTTGCCGTACCATGCAAACAACTCCAGTGGTGAGAGAGCCGGAGCACCAATCGTCTGCACCAGCTGCCCAGAATGCGGGAAAAAATTCGGACTGACATTCTCTGAAGACCATCGTTTGGATACGCTATTCATGTATGCGCCAGAACAAGATCAGCGAGTAGGAAAATTACTTCGAGAACACGACAAGAATGGTTCTACAAATGATCCGCGCAAGTGGCCTGACATCATTATTGAATGTCATTTTAGAACAAATATTGAACTTGCACAGACAATTGTTTATTTTATACTAGAGTATTATATTAGGTAGAATGTTTATATGAGACGGATTTGAGTTGTGTGAACATAGTATTGTTAGATTGAAAGGACAAGCAGGCAACATAACATTTGGAGAGTAGTGCTATATGTATTTTTCATGTGCCAAGATGGGCTACTCGTCGGCGAGTAGAAGTTGGTAACCTACCGTGCACAGCCATGTGCGTACCTGTTCTGGGTGCAGAGAATTAGTTGCTTTATGGTGGCCAAATTGGGCTACTTGATTGAGTAGAGGTCGGTGACCTACTGTACTGTCGGAATGGACTTACCCTCTTTGGGCACCTAGAGTATTTGAGCTGATTCAAAAACGTGACGAACTTCAGGAGAAGTATTCATTTGAAGCGAAGGGGGAAGACAGGGAGGTTATGTCGGCACTATATATGCTTGCAGTGACTAGTTTGATTTCTCATTTGTTATTGTAGACTAGACTTCACGGAGAAGTCTCGGTTTTAAGAAGACGGGAATGTAAACGCTGCGCACACGTGCGTATCGTTATTTCATATGAATTATTGTCGTGCGCGGTCATGTGGCGTGCGGTCTCCGTGCCTGCGAAAGATCTGCGTACACATTGTGACAATGGACTTAGTTGTGTGTTTTGGTATGGGTTTTTGAATGAGTTTGCTGGATGCCGGAGAACGATTTGGATGCTGGTGTGGTACAGTGTGCTGAGGGGACGTCTCCGCAATGCAGTCGTGTGTCAAGTGTGTGGTAGTTTTTGAAGTTTGAGTTGGACCGGGTCACGGCTGAATTAGTATGTTATATAATCTATTGGCCTGATTGATTTATCTGCTGGTCAGTCAGACATTTCAGGCGTATTTTAGAATCATAAATCTCTTCGATTGAACTAGAATTTAGGGTTGGGGGTTGGGGGTTGGGGAAATTATATGGCCGGCGTAATACATATCGATGATTTCTATTATTCAATTGTGTTTGTATAAATCCTCGGCCGACCTTTCTTTGGGTCTCCTTGGAAAGGTAGTCCGCTCGCAGCCGATGCAGTCCGGGTCGTAGCGGCCTGTAAATTTACCGCCGATATTTCCTGGAACTTCACCGTGGCAACCCCCAACTTTTACATGAAGATGGCTTCAAGTTTGCTAAATATGTGTGGCAGCAGAAGGGAAATTACCAGCTAGGATCACTACTTTCAAATCATTGATATCATTCATGGCTAGGTGAATTGAAGTGGACAGCAACAGGGAATCCAAGTTGGGTCAATCTAATGGAAAGTTATGGTTACGGTATTGTAGCTGAGTCCGAAGAGGCACATGTGTCAAGGCCATTGAAGGAAATCCCAGCAGTGAACCCTCTTACCAGTTCCTTTTTCAGCCAACCCCCAGCTATTTGGGAGTAAAAGCATTGAAATACTGAGCTGCCACCTCACACTGGGTGAAAGGTTGCAGTGCCTGCATCAGATACCCGCACACGGCACTTTTAAAAACGAATGTAGTTGAGTGTAAATTAGGCCTAATGTAAATTGGAGCAACCAATTGGGTTAGCACATTTTGTAGAAGATTGCCTTGCCACCTTACTGTCGCTACACCGAGGGTTTGTGTATAAACTGACCACGTGTAGTTGTGTATTGAAATTTCAGGCCTTCATGTTTTCCTTGACTGTTATACAATTAGCGCCAGCATCTACCAATTTGAAATTACCCAATCATCACCAAGTTTAGTGCATAAGAAGGGTAAACTATACCAATTGGCTGTATATATAAGCAAAAATTCTTGTCTCTGACAACCTATTACCTGTCTGTGAACCCTGCCTCCCTGGGCTGCCATTTTTTTCAAAAAGAGGACATCTTCCTCGCTGTTCAGTAGCAGGACAGCGCATTCATCCTCGTTAACCTCCGCCGCACTTGAACCGTAACGGACCATCCTCAATGTTGACCTTGTCTGCCAGAGCTAGGCAAATACATTTGTGGTATCCTATAGGCAACAGCCAGTCCAAAAATTACAAGCTATAGACATCATTCCGCGACCTACACAGATTCACTGCATAGAGTATACTCCTCACTGATCCAAGAAAGAGGTCAGTGTGATTCCACAGATGGTTAGGAAAATGGCACCATATATTGGAATGACAGTTTCCAATGCATCATCCAGCCTGATGTGATCTAGGCTACTATTTCCTGTTAGAACATACTTTCAAAACAGTTTTATTCACATGTATTGAGTACTATTAAACCAACAGGGATATGCTGCAATACCTTTACGGAAAAAAAATGGACCCACAAAGAAAAGCATCCAAATTTAGAAATTACAGGCTGGTTAACTGCACTCGCACCACACAGTTTGATGTTGTGGGTATATTGAGCCACAGTCCATTGCACACAGACAAAGGGTTACCAACAGTACCGTGAGCATTCAGCTGTGGTGAAGTCCTAAATGCTTAAAATGGTCACAAAATGGGTGGAATGACAACTACTGAACCAATGCAACCAAACTGAAGGATCCTACTGTGCACAGATTGGGTTCAAGGAAATGTAATACTGCCCCAAAGAAATCTGCCAGCGTTACAATGGAAGGAAACACCACAGATCAATCCACTCGAAGTTGCTAAAACTATTGAATATCCTGTGAGAAATCATGGTTTGGTATTGAGGATGGGGGTTTGAATGCACCACAGAACTACTGTACGTAACAGTCACACAGGTATGCAAGTAGCTCATACCCAATCGGTAGAACTTATTGGGGAATTATGGTATATTATAGACCAATTCCGAGCATTTCAAATCCATATGTTCACATGGTATATCCCAACGACATGTTCCCACAATCTAAGTAGAAAATCCATGCTCCTAGGACTAAATTATGCTCAAATAAAACTAACTGTAGGCTGGTTACACCACAAAATATTTTAGTCCATACAATAATAGAATGGCAAGCAGATAAAATTTGGACCCAAGGATCTTTCTCAGGATATTTGTAACATACAAAACTGTAAAAACCCAGAAAACTGCCAGGAATCAGTGACGAATCCTCAGATGTCAAGAATTCTAAATTCATGAAGCATATATATTCAGTGGGAAATCCGGGTCATGGAAAACACCCCGGATAGAAAGAATGCCATGCTAAAAATATTATCTGACAGATCAAAATTGTCTATATGAAATCCAACAAGTGGGCCCTAATTAACATACCTTGGTTAGAGCTGTGAAGAGTAATAATTTTGGAAACCACAATCCAGGCGGAGCATGGGACCGGACAGGATAGGGAGCAACTGGGACTAGTGAATTCATGCAGGTGTGGTGGATGACTCAAGGCAGAATGAACCGTTTGACAGATGAGTTTGGTGATGCTAGAAGCATACAGCCGTACCCTATAGACATGAGCATGTATTCATACGTAGTCAGGCCTGGTTCATCAATATCATCAGTAGATTCCTGGAATACCTGGTTGGAATGGAGATATCGTCACACTGTATTCTGGCAAATCTTGCACACTGTATTACAATCCAACTAAAGCAGCATGGTTGCCCTGAAAAATGACTGCTAGACACATACAGAGACCCTAGTCAGTCTTGATTAAAATCAAAAGAATCCGCAGGTAACTGGCAAGTAATTGGCAAACTGGATGGAATGAAAATACGTGCACACTGTATTCCACCGAAAATGAAGCAAGATGGTTGCCTTGAAGAACTCGAGTGAAGGAGCTCAGTGAATTGTCTCAGCCTAACTAGCGCAGCTGAGCTATGATTGCCACTTTGACTGCTAGGCATATACACAGACCCTAGTCAGAATTGATTAAAATCAAAAGAATCCGCAGGTAACCAATTGGCGAACCCTGGATGGAACACTTGCAAACTGCATTCCACTGAAACTGAAGCAACATGCTTGCCTCTAAGAGCTCAAGTCTCAGGCCAGCTGGCTCAGCTCAAAATCGATACAATCAGCGATAATCAATTGGAGAACTCAAGCTGAGTCGTCTCAGCCTAGCCCAGCCAAACTATGTTGGTTGCCACCTAGCCTGCTAGTAGACACAGACAGCCATACATGAAGTCAATTCTGACTAAATTCAAAATGATGAGTAGATAACCAGACTGCTAGACCTGGATGTAATGAGCATACCTGCACGTACTGCAGCCTATAATCGTTACAACTACAGTATCGATACTGGCCTCAAGACTACGATCAATCACGGCAGCTGATCGCCCCATGTGATTGATACTACCAGCAGAACTCATCGGGTTGGAAGAAAAAAGGTTGAGCATTTCATTGACGAATAAGTGATAGGCGGTTCAGCCACTGTAACTATAGTGAGTGGGAGGGGCAACGTGATCATTTGTTTTGAAGATGGTTGTTATTTTGTTAGTTTGTTTTAACAGCATTAGAGGTGGCACAGTTTGCAATTAGGTCAAGTCTTTGCATTGTAGAGGCAAGACATAAATTGTACTCCTGTCAGGGCTGGAATAGGGTTGAGGGGAAGGGCCACGGCCATTGGCCTTGTCTATTTAGGAATTTTGGAGGGCACCAAGGCCATTGGGTAGGGCCCAAGGCCAAACATTTCCGTATGGCAGTCACACCCAAGGCAAAATACCACAATGTGAATTTTTTTATAACAGTGAAAAGCCTCAGGACAGGGTATGCAAGCACATATGAAGGTCAAAATAATTTGGGTCCACCTGCACATACTTTCTGGGGGGGGGGGGGGGGGGAGGGGGGTCCTCCATCCAAAGCACTGCATCGCAATATCAAACCATATCTCCCGCCCTACCAAACACTTTGCAAACCACCACACTGACAGGAGAGTGAGGAGACCATACGGCTTCATACCACATTCCCTACAACTTTCCTTGCTGGTGGCTACTCCATTTCTTGATCTATGAGGTGAGTCATTGTTACTCAAAGCCCAACAAGCGATGCTACGAATGGAATAATATTTAAAATGAAATTGAATTCATCCCTGCTGGAAAGCACAATTTCATGAACACATGTCATAATGGCCTACTGCAGTAGAAACAGGCAAGCATGAGTAGGCTGACTTGATCATATGGACTTCAAAAAAAGCGTTTGACAGGTGCCCCATCAACGTCTCTTATGCAAGCTTCAAAGTGCAGTATCAGAATCACCGCTTCAAAGTGGATTCAGTCATTTCTCACCAAACGTCAACAGCAAGTTTCCCTACAGGGAGAGACATCATCTCATCTGAAGTGGAAGTTACATCAGGAGTCCCTCAAGGAACTGTTTTGGGCCCCCCTCCTGTTCTTGTAATTACATACATGCCCTTCCCAGAAATATCCTCTTGGACATTAAGCTGCTTGCTGATGATTGTGTTCTCTATAGTGAGATCAAGTCCCCCATAGTGATTGTCTTCAACTCCAAAGGGACATTAACACACTCAATCAATAGGAACGGGCCTGGCAAATGTCGCTTAATGCATCCAAATGCTTCTACGTATGATGGTGACCCATAAGAAAATCCAATTGTATGCAGTTATCATCTTGGTGAACACATTTTAGAAGAGGTTATTCATTACCCAGACTGGAACTAAGGAACGACCTTAATGACCCATTGCCACAAATAAGGATTGCTACTGTTATTATCTGTACCGAGGACACAATACCTGAATGGGAAGGCTACCCTGTGAGATTCAGGAGGCCGCTTATGTTAAATCCTTCAAGTCTGCTCTAAGTGACATAGACATTGAGTTTTAGTTAGTAGTGCTCATTATAACCTGTGACTTGCTGCTACACATGGCCTGAAGTATGACAAAAAACAAACCCGCAGGTGTTTCGTTTGTACTAGACCATACAGATACATCCAAGCAGCCCCCTCCCCCGTTTTGCAACAGTAGGCTACTTAGTATCACCGAAATTTACCAACATGAATCGGACATGTTTCTCTTTTGACAGAGTCTCCAATTTATTGACCCAACTTCAGAGGGCATGACGCCAAAGGAATTTGGGCAGGACGGCATCGTGGCCGTGAGCTATAGGCGCTTTTTAGGGCACTGCGGCCATCATGAAAAACACGACGGCCATGGCCGCCGGTGCCGTCGGTTAATTCCAGCCCTGGCCTGTATCCTGGAAAGTTGCCTGGATTCACCGCTTTTAGCAAGAAAGTTCAGCTAATGTTTACACAACATGCATATCATTGCTAAAAGAATTGTGCAGGTAGCCACACCCACATTGCACCGTGCTAAACATATGTTTTTTGCCTGATGCGCTGGATGATGCTGATGTGATGCATATCAAGAGCAGAAGTTGGCAGCGGGCAACAAGCTTTAGGGAACAGGGAGATTTAAAGTACAATGGTCATGTAATGAAGAATGCCGTGGATCGCTACTGCACATACGATAACAAATCTACCAGAAATAAGATTGACTCACTATACATGTCAGTTTTAATTGGCTGAAGTGAGGTATAACTAGCCACTTGCCAGAATATCGCAGAGTCAATACTAAAACTAACTAGTACACAGGTAACGTTTTCCTCCCCGCATTCAACGCACCCACCGACTTCTCCCCGGATGAACATGGAGGTAATTTTTGTGCACAGGGCATGACCTTAACTTTGTGACAAAACTTTTAAAATCACAGTAGATATCTTATATTTGAAGCCAGAAATAATCTCAAAACCAAGGACATCCAAAGAAGGACATCTTATATTTCATGTATAACATGAAAATAATCACTGTACCTCATTAACTACGGATTTTTCCAAATTTTAAACAAAATTTTACTTTTAAGTCCACAATTGCCCTCATTAAAACACTGAATGCATATGAATTTAACCAATATATGGCTCTGTTCATACAAATTCTTACATTCGAGCAAGAGAAAAATAAGATTAACTTCAGGCCTGGTGCATCACGACATTTTTCCGTTTTCTAGGTGTACGTGCCAGGGAATCAACAGGCATATATGCGTTGATTTGCTGGCGCATCATTATCTTTGGGCAACCTGCAATTATCAACACTTTTCTTCTGAGCATGCACATTCTACAAGAACAATCCATGGGAATCTAGCAGAAAAGCAAACTGTGACGTCACAAAGTCCCTGAAAATATTTAAAAAAATTGTCTCTTATCTTCTACGGGTCATTATAGGATTTCAAACAGAATTATGAGAAGTAATTGTTTTTACATGACCATAGTACTTAAGCACCTTCCAAAAAGCATGAATAATCCACAAAGTAGCATTGCAAGAAATCCAGGTGGATAACAATTCACTAATCATCAAGAATCCCAGCTTCCTTTAAATCCAGCCAAATTGGTAAAAGTGAAAATTCCAAATCTCGAAAACCCACATAAACAGAAATATCCAGAGAAGCAGACAATATGTTGACAATAGGTTAACAATATCACAATGGCTAAGAGTCACAGAGTAAAGTACAAAACATAATCCGTCTTCATGTTGCCCCACAGATAGCACTAGAAAACAAAAAATTCACTTCTGTTCAATGGTTGCAGCAATTATGAGATAGAATTGAGAAAACCAGTCTCTGTTGTGTGACAGTGTTGTACACGTGTACCCACTGGCTTTCTAAGCAACTGGTCATGTGTGATACCTTAAGTTTTGTAAGTCAAACACTATACAAGAAGGTATGTAGGACAAAAACGTATGTACACAATGAGATGAACTATACAAACTGAACTTTAAACCCACGGCTGGCTACAAGTACCAGAATATCTGCAGGTGTTGACATGACTAGGATATGGTAATCAGAGTAATCTCAAGATGTTTCTGGAGGTTATGACTCAATTCTCAAGGGCAAAATGTACATACAGGTATATACATAGGATTTGAAGGTGGGGTAATTAAAGAAGACAAATTGACAAGAAACAAGTAGATCAAACTAGTAATAAGAGTTTCGAGTGATGGTGTTCCAGTTTTTGATTGACTTGGCGAGACAAAAAAGTGGACCCAGGCCCTCCAGCTATGCAAACTGGAAAAGGGCCTTGAACAGTATTAGAGGAACAGGCGATCGCGCCAGTTTCTCCCTGGTTGCGCGCTCAATGTTTCCATCTAATAGTCACCATGCAAACAAATATAGGTCATTCCATGTGTTTTACTGTTAAATTTTGGTATTAGCATTTAACACCCTACTAATCAGTGATCAATTCCAAATTCGTAGACTGATTATTAACAATGAACTACTAACGAGGAAAGAAGTATAAGTTTTGTGGAAATGTGACTAAGATGGCCTAAATTATGCAAATTAGACACAATATTCAACTTCTATTGACCAATTTGCTCACTCCACATACTCTCAGGACCACACTTTATACATTTCATGGGAATTCATCAAACTTGAACATTTGCATGAATGGAGCAATTTATCCCTGCATGAACCCCCATTGACTCAGCATGTGAACATTTTTGGGGACTAAACTAAGGTAGACCATACCAAGCAATCAAAGCTTCAGGAAAACAAACCCACTTGAAATTGGAACACCATGGAAATTAACCACTGTGAATGACCTCCAGTGTTCTCCTCCCATTGAAGAATCAATTTTATATGGTGAATAATCACAGGCCGGGAGTGCTCTATTCACAGAAATGAGTGGTGATGGAATGAGAAAAATGAATAAAGCAAAGTGATCAAGTAATTGTGTCCGTATTGTATCTCAATTACCTCTTAAAAAAATTTTAAACTTATTGTCAGCATTGACTAATCCCCTTCAAACATAGCAACCATAACAACAGACTGGGTCTTTAATCAGGATCCTAACTACCCTGGACTCTCTGGTTATAAACCAATTACCGAGTGGATAGTTCCCTCCAGATTAACATGTTATCCAAACAATTCTACAGTCATTACTTCCCAGCTGTCTCACACACTACCAGTGCAATATAAGCTGCTCTACTGAAGGTGTACCTGACCCCCAGTAGCATGACTTGTCTAACCTCCTTCCCTCCTCTTATGTAAACAAGCCCTTGACTTTCTTGTCAAAGGGGGCCAGAAGAAAGGTTGTCAAGCTGGAGCTGAAGGCTCATAGTACAGGATGAGAAAATCTTTGGATACCTATGAATTTAATGAAATCTGATTAGTAGCTTAACCTATAAACTACCTCAAGACATAACGTCAGTTTTCATGAAATATTCCCCCTGCTAATGAGCACCATGCCTCAACATTTCAGCCATATCGATACAGTTTTTGAAGGTGTTTTGGAGAGAATCTATTATTGAGGCAGTTTTTTGTCCATCAGGTGACCTTAATGACCTTTGATGACATAGACGTTGTTTACATGAAAAATGTTACCTTGATGATTGCTTACGTCCCAACATGTCACCATCATCGCATACAATCACTAGAAGTGTTGCAGAAAATGTTATTTCATTTGCATCTTTCTGACCTTAATGACTTTGATGACATGACCCGTTTCTATGAAAACAACTTGCCTGATGTGATGTACCAAGCCCCAAAAGCATTTTGTAAGCAGATACACACGACCCATGCTATCGCCCAAAGGTATTCCAATCGACCTTTGGCCCCTTGTAACTCAGAGACCCCGGTGTCCGCATCGAAGGCGGGAGTTGTTTCGTAGCACACAGAGCTCTAATCACATATCCAAAATGGACAGTTTTTATTACTTTGCCCTGTAACTCCTAACACAACACATGTCCTTAAACTTGACCTTTGAGACCTTTTGACCTGCTTCATTGTTTTTTGGATCCCTGATCCCCAAATTACCATGACAAATCTCTACAGGCACCCTAACTGCCTCATTCCAATCGTATTGACCTTTAAACAAAACTTCGAAAAATAAATCCGTCAATTAATGCAAATTTTCACATTACATGACCTTAAGTGACTTTTTTTTTTTTTTTTTACACTGTTGTTAATTTAATCAAGGATCAAAGGTGTACCATCTGCACCAAGTTTCATGAGGATTCAACTAGCTTTAAAATCTGCTAAATTATGCAATTAGACTAGGTAAAATTCAATTAGTAATAACTGAACCTTTGTGACCTCGTCCCTACTGGAAAATTTATTTATCGGGACTTTATCTACACCATTTCCACCGAGTTTCGTCTAAATCCAACAAACTCAAAATAACGCACAAATTATGCAAGTTAGACTACTTAATTAGCATATATCATGCCGGAATCTAACCCGTTCGTGTAACACTCATAGTTGTGTATATACCACGACGGCCATCACCAATTCTCTACCGATCAAGAGATTCTTGTACACAAGCTTCGGGCCAATTTTTCATTAAATGATGCAAATTTAAGCAAATGAGTATGGTCTTTCGGGACGAAGTGGATGCCAGCTCGACAACTCTTCACCCACGCACCTCCCACAGAACACGGTGGCAGCATGAGGCTTTCATGTTCAGTCGGATATCGGACCGCACATCGGACAGACAACGGACGTACATACATACGAACAGACAGACATACACACCGAATGACCACTATGCTGCTCCTTAGCACAAAGTTCAGGCGCTACAAAAAGGGATAATTTTCGCTCAAGGTTAAAGGCCTGTGTGACATCTGTCAACATGTTGCACACATGTTCTCAACATGTGTCCCGCGACTTCTTGTGCCCTCCATGTTGACAGCGATACAGGACAAAAACATCAGATACAGATGACACTTTTCGCAACAATGTGGCGCACGTGTGTCCATCTTTTGAAAATCCATTATTTGGCAAACATTTCCTGATTGTTTCCTCACCGCTTTTGACCAATCAAGATCATACTTGAATCACTGATTATCGTCTAACGTTCTAGTCATATGACGTTGACAAATGCCGCTCCATTGAATGGGACGACGCCAAAATAAAGATCTCTCAAATGTGGGAAGGTGGAGCCCCGTCATGGTATAACTGGGCCGCATTTAATTATAAATGCTGTCCTGGCGTTCCCAAGATAGGATGGCTTGCCTCCTGAAAGCTACATGTGTAACAGTTTACTTAACCGCATTCCAACATATTCGAAGATGTCTTGCCAAATGCTGGAGTGTTGGTGTGATAAATACACCAGCAATGACAGTCAAAAAGGTAGCCCTATCAATATGATCTAGTTACACAGACCCGATGCTACCCCTCCCCTACCCATTGAAAAGTGCGAGATGGACAGGGAGGCCCTTCGGGGAAGGGGGTAATCCCAGAAGGCCCTTTGGGGGAAGTGGGATATTCCCCTAATTTTTGGGGGAACTGCCAGTAATTTAATGACACGCACAAAAGTAATTGCTTTCAGTTTTGGAACATTTAGCAAGACACCATGCCGTTCCCCATGGCGACGTCAGCGTGAGGGGTGGGGGTTAGGGGGTGGGGCATCATGGCACCCTGACACCCCAGAAGCCAAAAGCATAGTGATCCTTGACTGTTTCTGTCAACCCATACCAGACACCGGACAAATGGGAGGTCAGTACCGATCATTAAGGCCAATAACTTCTGGCAATTTCCTATCTTACCAACCACCGATAGGTTCCCTGACCCTGGTAAGACAGCTACCACTAAGTTCAAGGTTGTCAGACATTTGAACTCTGTGTAACTTAGATGACCTCGCCCTTGACCCGAAACAATCGGGTTCAAGGTACTCTCATGGGGAAGACACAACCAAGTATGAGCCTCAGCTCATATCCCGCTCTTTGACCAAAAACAATAGGTTTCATGTACTCCCAATGAGTAAGATACACACCTAATTGCAACCTGATCAGACCACCGTCGGACTTCCGTGTTACCAAGTTTTCAGATTGACCTCTGGTGCCCCTCAGATGACCTCTGACCTGACCCCAAACAAGTAGGGATCATCTAATCTCATCATGAGTACACAAACATACAATTATGAGCCTTCATCCATCCAGGTCGGGTCAAGTTAATCGTGTTTACCCAACCAAAATTGGCTAAAATATCACATTTTCACAAATTTTCTATTTCGCTCAAAAATCACTCCTAACCTGACCAAACAATAGGGGTCTTACCGCCCCATAAGAAGCGGTACAACTAATGATCACACTGATCAGACGCAACTTATGGACTTGTCCTTGTTTACAAGGTTTTCCAGACTTTGACTCTGGTGACCACATATGACCCCTGACCTGACCCCCAAACAATAGTGTTGAATGTACTTATCATGGGACACACATACCAAGTATGAAGCTTCATCCATCCAGTGGGGTCAAGTTATCGATGTTTACAAGCCAAAATTGGCCAAAATATCAAATATTTTCACAAATTTCTATTTGCGTCGACCAAATTCACCCCACCTGAACCAGAAACGATAGGTTTCCTGTACTCCCCCTAGAAAGCTATCCACACTGATTTCAACTTGATCAGACCACCCATTCTAGACTTATAAGTTTACAGTTTCAGACTCTGACTCTGGTGACCTCATATGCCCTCTGCCTACCCAAAACAATAGGGTTCATTTACTCATCATGGGAACAACCGTCCCAAGTATGAGCTTCATCCATCCAGGTGGGGTTCGAGGTTATTCGTGTTTACTAAGCCAAAATTGCGCCCAAAATATCAAATTTTCACCAATGTTTTACTGTTTTCGACCAAAATTCACCCCCCTGAACAAAAAACATAGGTTTTCCTGTACTCCCCCTAAGAAACTATACCACCTAATTCAACTTTATCAGACCACCTTCTTGACTTTTGTTTACAAGTTTTCAGACTTTGACCTCTCTGTGACCTCAAGGACCTCTGACCTGACCGCCAAAACATCTGGGTTCTGTACTCAGCATTGCTGGACCCACATACCAAGTATAAGCTTCCATCCTAGGTGGGGTCAAGTTATCGTGTTTTACAAGCAAATTGGCCAAACAAAAATCGAGTATTTTTCACAATTTCATTTTCTACCAGAATTCACCCCCAACATGACCCAAATCTAGGGGTCCTGTACTCCCATAAGAAAGGCATACACCTAATTTCAAAACTTGATCACCACAACCATTACTGACTTATCGTGTTTACAAGGTTTTCAGATTTAACCTGCTGTGACCTTCAGATGACCTCTGAGCGACCCCAAAACAAAGGGTTCAATGACTCCTCATGGGAACACACATACCAAGTATGAGCGTCATCCACACGGTGGGGTCGAGTTTTCCTTTTCAGCAAAATTGGGGGGCCAAAATATCGCATTTTCACAATTTTTTTCGATTTTCCGACCAAATTCACATCCCGACCTTGAACCAAAACATAGGGTTCCTGTATCCCGCATAGAAAGCGATACCCCCATTTAAAACTTGATCATACCAACATTCTGGACTTATCTGTTTCAAGATTTTCAGACTATTGACCTCTGGTGACTCAGATGACCTTGACCTGACCCAAAAACATATTGTTCATGTACTCCTCATGGGAACACCCATACTAAGTCTGAGCCTTACCTAACCCAACCTGATCAGTATCGCCTTTACAAGCTGGGCGTCACCCCACCACACACAACACCACACACACCACACCAACCACACAACGACGTAGACTGCTAGATTCCCTCTGACGTCGTCAAGATCAAAAACATTATTTTTTGAACCACAGTTTTTTCCCCCTGTCTTTTTTTTTAATTTTGGGCTAATTGATGGAATGGGGAGAAGGAGAATAGTACAAGAGGGAGAGCCGAGCCTTTCGGCCGAACCCCTTTCCCCCCACCCCCACAGTCACCGCTGGCGGCCGACGCACACCCCTGTTGCCGAACCGAAATATGAATGGAATTGGAATATGATGCATAGTTCACCTTCAGTCACCAGAATTAGTGGGAATAGCCATACGAAAATCAGGGTGACTGGTTTGGCGTGACTGCCTACCTCGACCGGTCTTACCCTTCCGCCCCGCCCCTCCCAGTTTCGCTTTTCCTGCCCTGATACAAACATAATCAGAATATGAGGTAGCTTTTATGCGTACCGAATATAATGGAAAGTCTATAGAAAAAGAGTTGGCGTTCCGGCGGTGAAGGTTCGAATCCGACCCTTTCCCTTCTCACTTTCAAGCCCAAGTATCATGTCCAGTTTCTTTAAACAGCCCAGTGAAACGAGGACATATCAAAACCCACACCATTTTGGAGGTCGAGGCATTCACCCTTGTTATTTCAACATTTGCTCTAACGCATTTGATGAATGAAGTCGTCACGGGGGTGGGGGGGGGGGGGGAGATGTCAAAAGGCCGCTCGCTGGCTCTAAACAGTGAAAAGGTGCAATTTTGAACGCTCATTAAAAAAAAAAAAAAAAAACAGATAACAAGTATATTCACAGAGAAATTAACAGATTAACTCATATATGCCTGTTAGAATTTTAAGTTTCCCATGCAGATATTCATTATTCCATTTCTTACAGATTTAAAGTGCTGTCTGCATTGACTTTTATTACATTGTCCCCCCCCCCCCCGGACGTCACCATGCTTGGTGTATTTTACAGCGGATCGCCCCCGATTTCACACTGAATCAGACTAGACTCTGGTATAAAGTTTGGATCCCCTTATGATGATCCCAAATACCAAAATTCAAGTCAAGTTCACATGACCCGGGCTTTAAACCGACCACCCCTCCTCTGGCCCTCCCTCCGCCGCGCGTTAGTGCTTTTCGGAGAAGTCTGCTGACCCTGCCCACCTAACCGTTCTGTAAGGAACGTTTCCCATGTTGGGATCAAGCCGCCTACCCATAAAAGTCCCACCCCAGATATTCCCCAGTGAATGTCAATTCACTGAAAATTCCCTAATCAAAGTACCTCAATGACAGCTGTCCTAAAATCGTACCGGTACAGATGTTGTTTTTTTTGTACTCGACTTCCTAATTTGTCAGCTTGAACAATAAGGGAATATTGAGATCACTTCACTCGCCGTAGTTGAGGACAATAAAACCTAGAGAACACCAGGTTCAGTAGCCCAATTCGACAAATTTTCACTATGTAGCACTTGTACTCTATTATGTTTACAGAGTTTTGTGCACTGATTTCACTTATATATACAACAGTATTTGCCAAGGTTTTATTGTCAAATTCTGGAAATGTGTGGAAGCTGCATATTTACTTATGCATACATGAAATATATATGAATAAGAATGCAACTCTACATATGATTCCTTGCCTCAGCCCTTGATTGTCATTGATTTCCAAACATACTGTCAATTATTTTCAACAGTTTCGCAATAACCTGTTAGAAGAAGGTTCTGATTTCATTTTTCTCTCACTCATATGACCTTCGATCTGACACCAAAACAATTGTGGAAATGAAATCTAAGGCCAACTCACATATCAAAGAACATGCCCATTATACTTATTTGCACTTGAGACAGCTATCTGGTTCACGAGACTTCAACCTCTCTTACCGAGATGATTTTAATGTACTCAATAAAACCAATTTAATACCAATATCTAGGTGGCACAGTGACCAACTGTCTTGAATTACAACCAAATCTGTGTAAGCAAAATGTTTGCCCTTTTTATGACCTTTGACCTGAACATTGAGAAAAAGAACAACGATGGTACTGTAGCTCAAAACTGCATGAATGTGCCAACAAATGTAAAATTGTGTTGTGAATGTTCAAGATCAATGAGGCCAAGAAGGCAGTTTCAAGCATGGGCTTTGTGCCCATTAACAACTTGACTTGATCTTCATAGGCCAAAAAATGTCTTAGCAGTCACTAAACATTGTTTTACGACTCAGCTAGTCAACATTGATCAAAGAATGGCCGCCCCATTGACAGCGAAAGAGGCACTTCACGAGTCCGATGAAAATTTGGGTCTAATTTGGTCAAGATCCCTCAAAGAACTAGACATGTACCGGCAGGTAAACACCGCCCACATGTTTATCCCACAGGAACGCCTCATTGGACCTGTATTCCATACACAATCGTAAATGTATAGCGTGCCTTGCACTTGCAAGGAAAAGAGGGATTCTTTGGCATTTGCTAAATTGCAATTACATATTATCAATCACACTTTATCCTCCTAAAGTGCAGTGGGAGAGGTTGTTTTTTATAGCCAGGTATATAAATTGTACTTTATTGTTAATACTTGTCCTTTTCAATTTGTCTCATATTGAACAATTACTCTGCATTTCCATGAACTGGCTGCGCTACACCTTTCCATGATAAATTCCAAAGGTGGATACTGTACAACAAATTGTATCTAACGAAACTCTGTGCCCTCGCCAGTCCCAGGGTGAGCAGGGGAACTTTGTAGAGAGTCTTTTTTCTTCTACTGAATTCGATCATATTTTAAGGGGGGGGGGGTTGTCTTATATATTTATATTAGACAAAATCATCATATTAAGGTGGTCATCATATTATAGTGGTTTGCAATTTCAATATTCCCTTTTCTAAGCTTGTATTTACTGCATTTCCTTCGAGTTTTCTTCATTCAATTCAGTTTAAGGAGGATGAGTGGGTAGACCCATCATTGTGTAAATTCTATCCATTCTCTGGTGTTTAATAACACCTAAACTGCTACGCCTCTTTCTGGAGTCATTTCATCATGGACAATAGAGTTTAAACTGTAATTTCATTAAGGCTACTGTACATACTGACATGACCACACTAACAGGAATGCACATCGTCAACCTGCTTAGGGTGCAAATCTCCAGGAGCTATTTTCATAGGCTGGTAGATGATCCAAGTGCCTGTACATGTTTTAAACACCAAAACCTGTCCGAACAATTAGTGAATTTGATTTTAGATCTATCGATACCAGGTGCATGAAAACTTTGTAATTAAAAGGAAAAAAAAAACATCATTGAATGTGGGGTGGGGTTATTGGGGGATGCACGCTAGAATGGGGGCAGCACCCAGTATGGGGACCATTAATGGGGGGAAGTAGAGAGCAATTAAGGAACTGTGGATTTCAAGAGGAAAACAAGGGGGATGCTCGTGGAATCTCGGATTTCAAAGCATCATTATGGTGGGTGGGGTGATTGGGGGGTTGGCAGGCTAGATGGGGTGGCCAGCAACCCAGTATGGGGAAATAGGAGCAATTGAGGAATGTGGATCGCAAGAGGGAAACAGAAGGTGATTGCTAGGAATTTAGGAAATTTCCAAGCAGGATTTAGAGACAAGTTTATTACAATTTGGATATTTAACAGACAGAAAAAAGTTATGTTATTAAATAGCATGGTATTTTAGCAACAAAACTGGCTACCCACAGAGTTTGGCAGAACTTGAAATTCAAGGCTCTGCTCCTTATCCTCAAAACACAGTTTATATGAGCTGTTTGTGCGTCTTTACACTCAGATGTTACTGTTTAATTCTAACGACACATACTATTTGATGTTGCACAAATCTTCAACAAGCTGAAGAGAGCACCTCCAAAAGACATTATGACAAAAATTTAATGTACTTCGTAGGAGGAGATACATGTGAAATTTTTCTAGATAGTGGTCTATATGGCCCCTTACCTTTGACCTTACCTCACGAGTCAAACATGTTCTCCATGGTCCCAATTAACAATTTTCAAAGTTTGGTCGACATGTGACTGTGTTGGGTCAAAAATGTATGTTGTTACACACTGTAGAGTAGCTAGGCCTTAGGGCCAGTGGGACCTTGGACAAAAAATCTTGAAAAGCCCATAGGTATTACTATTCCATCATTATGATAGAGAATCAGCACTGCATGAGGAGAACCATTTCTTCGTTTAGACTGCACGTGATTGGCACTCGGGGCCCAAACGGTCCACTTCCCAAATTCCTGAGAAAAATTTGTAGAAGCTTTCCATGATTTAACCCATGATGGGCCTTAGGCCCAATTGGGCCTTCAGCCAGAAGTTTGCAAACCCCGATGGACCACTACCAGACATTACATGTGCTCAATCAAGAAATCAATTGATACTTGTGAAGGAGTGCATTTCAGTACTCATTTGTGAAATTTCATAGAAGGGGCCCTCGTGCCAGTTCGACCTTGGATAAAAATTTCCTGACACCCCAAAGGTATGTACTGTTAGAGACATACCATCATTATGACCGCATATCATGTACTGTGCACCAAAACATGTAAGAGCGCATTTTTGTCATATCCACATAGTGGGCCCTCATCCCACACTAGGCTGAGTCCCCGCAAATCCCTGGACCCTGAAGGACAGCTGATAGAACCATCATTATGACCGAACATCAGCATAGTGTAACTAGATTTGTAGGAGATAAGAGTATTTAACAGTATTTCATATAATGGGCCCTAGGCCCACATTCTTGACAAAACACACCCTCATGGCCCATCCACCCAAGGTCAAGTTCATTACATGAACCTTGAAGAAAATCAATTGAAGCTTGTGGGGAGGGGGGGGAGATGCATTTCAGCACCGTTGTGTGAAATATCATAAAATGGGCCCTCGGGCCAAAGTCGGACTTTGGAACAAAAAATCCTGGACAACCTCAAGGTAAGTCTATTAGACCATCATTCTGAACTGAGGGCATCAAACACAACACTGTGCACCTCAATTTTGAAGGATATACAAGATTTTGCGGTATTTCACATAATGCGCCTTTTGGCCCAAACTGGGCCCTGGGCCCAAAATTCCTGATACCCCCCAATGGCCCTCTACTCAAGGAACATTATGTAACTTTGAAGAAAACCAATTGAAGCTTGTGGGAAGAGATTCAAGTACCATTGTGTGAAATTTCATAAAATGGGGCCCCCGCCCAAGTGGGACCTTGGATCAAAAATTCCTGAACACCCCAAAGGACAGCTGATTACCAGCAATATGACTGAACCTCCACTGTGCAACAAAATTTGTAGTAGAAGTAGCGTTTTGCAGTTTTTTCCACTATTGCCTATCGTGCCCCTTTAATGCCATTATGACCTTGACCTTTAGGTGGTCAACGATGAACCTCATCATCAATTAACAATTATGACGCAATCTGGTCGCTATTCATCAAAACAGAACTTTTGTGGCCCAAAAAGCAAAAGTTTACAGACTTGGATTAGATACATCAATAGTGAATAGCTAGGAGTATAGAATAATGACAATGGGCATCACAATATCTCACCAGCATATCTGTTTTAGCTAAAAATAAGGAATATAGGAATGACTGTCCTCGAACTGAGCTCATTTAGGAGGCAATGGTAGGCCCGTGCTGGTCTCTCATGTTAATCCAGGCCTAGTCCACAGTCTCTTTTCTTTCAGGTTCCGACGTCGCTTTCTTCTATAAGCAACAATGGCCAATATCGTTGCAGATGCCGTCAAAACACGTCGCAATTCCGCGATCTTCCTTTAAAAATCACCCTTTTCCTTGCAATTTCTTGGCAACATGTTGCCAGTGTGTCGCAACTTGTGTCGCAACTTGTGTCGCAACTTGTGGTGTCGCAACTTTGTCGCAACTTGTTCTATTGTATACAGGGCCAAAATAGCTGTGCCTGATGTATCGGCACATTTGCGACACAAGTGTCCGCAACATGTTGACAGTGACACATGCCTTAAACACCTTACAACAAAGCCACTTACAGGCCAACCTTGAAAAGGGGGCAGCATGGCTGAACGATAATACGGGTTGATATGGGGATCACATACAGCGGCATAGCCTTCCAGTGTGGAATGCCCTAATGTTTACTTCGATTTCTGGGGTGCGAACGAGAAGGTGCAAATTCGGCTCATTCGTACAAATTTTTCGCTCCTTCGGTTTCGCATGAAGTGTTTCGTTTGTCTATAGCCAGCCGATCAATCTTGATACTTGCATTTGAAAGAGTCGTTGGGATTCATGGGTCCCTAGGGACTTCCCTTTTTGTGTTAAAGCAAATGGAGCCTACACAACGTTTACTAGCGCCTGTTGACTAACCCCGCACTCTGGCCTAACCCCAACTCTCATCCCAGACACTAATTTCATTCAACCATTCCAGGCCAATAGCGAGGCTTAGGAACCGGGGGGGGGGGCAATCACATTCTGCCCTCAGCACGTCTGGGCTCCTGTACAGTTTCATACAAAGCAATCGCCACCAATGTCTCGCCTGGTTGCACGGGGGGTCCCAACCATTGGGGGGGGTTTCTTCTATTAGTCACCTTGCAAAATTACAAGGCATTCCATGTGTTGCTTAAAGATTTTGGTGTTAGCTTAACAGAAACAGCCTACTTACTAATCAGTGACCAATTTCAAATTTGTAGGACTGATCATAGACCATGTCACTACTCAACGAGTAATAAGTTTGTTGTAACTGTGACTAATAATGCAAATAGACACATATTCACTTCCACACTGACCCATTTCTCCTTTCAAATAACCTAAGAATGAATCGTTTTCATGGGAAAAATCTTTGAACCTTTGCAATTAATGGAACAATTTAAACACAACTGCAATAACCCCCACTTGACTCGAGTCAATGTTAACATTTTGGGGACTAAGGTAGGCCTTCATGAAAATCAAAATAGACACCCTGAATGACCTCCAGTGACATCCCAGTTCTATGTTAAAAATGTTGCGAGTAAAGGTGAGCCGATTCTACCAAGTTCCATGAAAATCCCGCAAAACTTTAGATTACCACTCATATAATAATGCAATAGACTGTTGAATGACCTCCACGTGATCCTGATCCATGATAAAAAATTATGGAACTCAAGGTAAACCATACCCACCTGTTGAGCAACTTCAAGATTTTGCATAAATTATGCAAATTAGATACATTGAATGACCCCAATCTTCGTTAAAAGTTTTGGGACTGAAGGTAGAAAATAATTCACCACGTTCATGGAAATCTGACAAACTTACAAATTTTGCATAAATTATGCAATTAGACAACTTAATTAGCATATTCTACACTGAAGTTGAAGTTGAAGTATGCTATATTGAAAATGTGTGAATACAATTTACAGACATTTATAGACAGGCAATCATTAGCTACTTGATCAGTTCGATACAGTGGTTATAGAATAGATGAATAAATAACTTCAGTTACCATACATTGTTTTTAATGACGGTAATTGAATGAACTAGTAATTGTTGGGGAGGCAAGTTCTCTGGATTACTTTTGTAATATTCATCAGGTGAACTTGGATGGTATTGAGTTATGCTGGAATAAAAGTGGAAGTAGAACTGTTCACTGGTGCGGGTTCACTCAACCATTAAATAGTTGTTTGAGGATTTTGTAATGGACTTGGGCGACAAACAAATTATTCAAGAATAAATGCAACAATGTGTATTGTAACGGTATTGACAAGGCTAAATGTTTTCTGACGTGGAGGCATTCAGACATACTATCCTGGACCAGTGGTCGCTGATGTTTTGTTTGTCTGAATAATAATGACTGAAGCAGTAGGTCCACTGGTATTTTGTAAATAGGAATGACCCTCTATCTGTCTTACAGTTTTCATCCAGACCCCGAGGAGAGTAATATATCTCCTGATAAACATTCAGCATCCATCTTTAAGTTCCATGATACGCCCGGAGTTTTTGTCTGCCAGTGCCCCGCTGCACATCTTTTTTTTTTTGGCAATCTAATTTAGTATCTTTCTTACTTTGTTACTGTGTAAGCTCGTGTTAAAGATGCAGTGTCTTACGTAGCAACTGGCAAACAGCGACGCGCGCGCCGTTCGCAGAGTCACAACGAAAACTGCTCATTGCATTTCGTCATCGATACGGTATACCATCACTTTGATATGTCAATGCAAAAATCTGATATACCAAAGTGTGACAGATTTTTGGAGGATTGTGGGGGGGGGGGGGGGGGGCAGGGAAGAACGCAGCAGGGGGGGGGGGGGGGGGGAAGAGGCAAGCTTGTAGACCATGGGGAATGTGGTTGTCTAATTGGTTAAGTCCTCAATTTGCAACCCAAGCTTATAACCCAGAGGTTGTTGGTTCGAGTTCACGTGGTAGGCCTATCCTTGAGCAAGGTACTTTGATACGCTTGCTTCTCTCCACCCAGGTGTACAAATGGGGACCGTGAGGCATCAGAACACAACTGGCACTGATATAGCTGCCGCGATATACTCTCCACTATACTCAAGGGTGGCGCCAGCGGGGGCAGCAGGCATGCCCCCGGGGCCACCCCGTCCAGGAATTTTCCCATTTCGAAAGTGATTCCAACCCGCGCGGATTGATTATGCTACTTGTCGTCACAGCTAAAGACGAAATATGTGTCCGCAATAAAAGAAGCCAAATAGTGCATTTAGGTTCTAGTTTAGTTCAGTGAAGAAGGGTAAGGACAAAATCCTCAAGAAAACCCGGAAGCCACAACATCTCAAAGGGAAGAGCAACCTAGATGCCTAAGAATTCACCCACAATTCACAAAAAAATAAATCAAGACTGTTCTTGAACGCATTCACACTCTTAGACCGCTGGACAGAACAACCTTCAGGAAGGCTATTCCACTCATTAATGACCCTCTGCGAGATGAAATATTCACAAAGGTCGTACAGCGTTTGCCACAAAGCTTGAGGCAATGACCCTTATTGGAAAACCCAACGTAATAGTGAAAGGAAGGCCCTCTAATCCATGAATCGAATCACCCGAATTGGTCTCAGCTGCATCAAAGATAGACTGAGATGCCTTAAGATGCCTTAATCTTTCCTGCATAAGATGAATCTCTAAGACAGTGAATTATTCTATATACATGTACAGTCAAATTGCCACATGTAATATAAGGCCTACAGGTATTAAGTTACCTTTTTTCACCCTGAATCTGTTTATTGTTGTTTGTATGTATATTTATATTTTTGCATGGATCAAATAAATAATGAATAATTAATAAATAATATTTTCTATCAAATAATCACACAATTAAACTGTCATCAGTGGGACTCGTCATCATGAGTTTCACGCATGTAGCGATCGTCAGGCAATGACCTGCTTGTAGACTGCTCGTTTACATCGTGTCTGTTTACGTCTCGGTGGCTTTCGGTCCAAATACTACAACCATATGAAATCATTTAGGTATGAAAATGAGACAGAACTGGCAAAGCACATTTGGTCTTTAAAGAGGGCAACGTAGACTTCACGATCATGTGGGATATCCTCAAACAATCAGACACACATCGACGCGAAGTGGTGGCTGACGATCCCTACATGCGTGAAACTCGGACTGATGACAGTATAATTGTGTAATTATTTGATATTTTGGCTCTATCTGTCAGATATTGAGCTCTCTGTACTGCTATGGGTGCATACATCGTGTGATATATATGTATATTTAGGGCTCGGACATATTCGCGATCGCGGTTTTTGCGGCGCAAATTGCGCTTTTCGAGATCATTGCGTTTTTTGGTAGATTTTGGGTTCCCCCCCCAAAAAAAAACATGAATAAAGATAACGATGTTCATTCTTGGGGAAAACACAATCAACAAACGTGGGAATGATAAGCGTGCCCAATGAACATCCCACGAAAATTGCATGCAAACATCTTATCCAAATTCCAACTCCCAAAAAAATCGAAAAAAAGGAGGCTAGCCTTTGTTCAATCCGCGCACAGATCATGGAAAGAATGTAACATGACTAATTTGTTCCGCGATCCACGGGGTGTGATTTTCCGATCCATGTGCCCAGTAAACAGCTTCATTGAAATTACATCAAAGAATTTTTTTCATGATCCCTGTGTCTTTTCCATGATCCGTGCCCCAATAAAACAGTAACATCAATGTGCCTATAATATTTTACGATGAGGTGATGTCCTTGAACGCAATCACAGATCATCACGTTCACAGTGAGCGTGATCTACATTAGGCTATCAACCAACAGCCAAGCCTGTTTGGAAGCATTTGATTGCTTGTGCTGAGCCAAGGCCTCAACACATGTGACGTGTCGAGTTCCAGTTTTACAACGTTTGGTTTTGTGCAGTCCGGATCCCTGTAATTTTACGGAACACACAGGAATAGGCTTAGTGCCCCACGTATGAAAAGTTTGATATGTCTGGACCTTACGCAAATGGTCTTCACATGTGTAACCAAGGCGATCGCCCGCCCCAGTGTCTCCGCCTGGTTGCGCCTCAGTTTTCACTCTTTTAGTCCACCATGCAAACATTCCAGGCATTCCTGTGTCGCTCATAAGATTCCAGTATCAGCATTCAACAGAAACAGGCCTACTACAAACGTGACCAATGTCAAATTGAAAGGACCAATATTGACAATGGTCTATGAAGGAGTAAAGTTTTGTGGAAATGTGACTGAATTGCCTAAATTATGCCAATTTAAGCCATTGACCAAGTTTCAACTAAAATCCCGGGCCAACTTTGACATTTATGCATAAATTATGCAAATAGACCTGTTGAATTGACCTCCATGACCCTGAATTCCATGGATGAAATATGTTGGAAAACTCAAGTAAACCAATACCCCCGGTTTCATGACAACCAAGGCAACTTAAGTTTGGCATAAATTAAAGCAAATTAGTTATGTTGAATGACCTCATTGACCCCAAATCTTTGTTAAAAATTTTGGGACTTTTGAATGTGCATAAATTACGCAAATTAGAGGCCTAATTATCATATATGACCTTATATCCCAACGCCTCTAATGTGGCCAAACCAAGTCACCATAGCCCTACGGTTCATCTGTAGGTCTTGCTAACGAGCCTGAACAACAGAAAAATAGGTAAATACATTACTTAATTAGTGACTTTGTGCCTCAAATCTAATTCGGATCGTGTTCCCCCTCATCCCTATGCTCCCCTGCAAATTGGACCTCTGATATCTTCACACCAGAGTTCACATGGGTCAAATTAGGGTCATTTCGATCCAGAAGTACCCTTGAGGTCCGAAAATGGCCACTAAAATTTGTTACTTTGATGAGATGGCCAGGCAGTCCTACAAGCATTATGTAATCCCCAGAGTATACTGCCGATAACATTGCCCAAAAGTTATCAAAACCAACCTTGACCCCTTGTACTTGGGGGTTGTGAACCGAGTGCCCGATTGAGCGGGAGTTTGTTTCGTCTATTCAGTCACACCCAAGAAAAAGCTCTGTCGTATATCAAAAATTGACAGTTTTAATGTTCTTTGCCCTGTAACTCTAAAAATAAGCACACCATTTGACATTTGACGCTTTTGACCTCATTAGCAGGGGTAGTTTGACCTTCTAATTCTAGAAATAACCCACCATGACAACTCACTATGAACCTACTAACTGCACTTAATTTCACATTGAAAACTTTGACCTCTGATAATTTTCATGCACAAAGGTCACATAGGGGCAATTATGTCCATTTCGATCAGAATGTACCTTTGAGATCCGAAATGGGCCATGAAAATTTGATTCGGGTCGGTCGGGCCAAAAACCTGGTAAGGCAAATTGAGGGTCAAAGGGTCCCACAGATGAGGACACAAGTGAATCACAATGGTGCACCTCCCACCTCGGCAGACATTTGGTTCCCCTGTTATGGCGGTCAAAAACTAGTTTTTGACTCGAATTGACCTTTGATGACCGTCGTTGACGCTGAAAATCTCATCAGTTCATCTACTTTATCTCCTGCATCTATGTGCCAAACCAAGTCCTATAGCACCCTCGGTTTCACATCCGAATCTTGCTCACGAGCCTAACAATAAATTAATCAAATGGCTAATTACCTTAACATATTATTGATTGCGTCCCAAAATCTATTCAGACTGTGTTAACCCAACCTCAATGCTACCCTGAAAATTTTGCCACACGCAATTGCACTTGCCGTGCGAAAAATATCCTGCTCATAGAGCAAGTGTGACACACCACACACTACCACACGCCATAAGGACCACTAAGTCTCCTCCGGAATTTGCATTCAAATTATACTACAAAACGATCACTTTTTTTGTGATGAGGAATCGCAAAGTTCCTTTGCTCGTTTCTTCAAAGTCTGATGCGTTTTTTTGTCCTAAAAATCGTGCATTTGTCCGAGCCATACTGCCCACTGACTGAATGTTTTTCCATTACCTTCTCATCTCGAGAGTAAGGACTCCATACTTGGACAGAATATACAAGTAGTCTCACAGTTGGTTAACGAGTCTGGAAATATCTTTACATTATGAAGCAGCAGGTGTACTGATAGTCTCCAAAATTCCATTAAAACTATTGTTCCCTCCCAAGGTATATGCGTTTAAACAAGGAGACGGCGCTGCATTTTCCCTCGAGGTGAATGGCTGGAGACTTGAGCAAGTCTAATTATGGGCATGTCCCACACAACCCCCTACCAGCTGCATTTAATTGTTTTCTTTGTTTTCCCACCTGTCATTCACATGACTGTGCACAACATGTACCCTTTTTATATTGTCACGGAGGGTCCTTATCGATTGGGACGTAGAAAGGCGGTCATAGGAGCATGTTGGGATTGGCTACACCCCGCATCTTATCACTGAGCATAGTCTAGAAGAGAAGGCGAGTTATCGCGGTGCTCATCCCCAATCAATATGGCCATGGTTCCTTGATTAGCCTTAGTTGGCTTCCTGAACCCGTAGAATCAAATCAAATCCTATAACACACCACAATGATAATATGATACCCATTTGTGTTTTCCAGTTTATCAAAATCCTGTAAAAGCTGCAATCCAAAACATAAAAACAGTCCCTTGGACACTAAAGAGTTCCACATTAGGGCGGGAGTGATGTACTACCTCAATAAATACTGAAACCGCCTTTTCAAAACCATGTACAGTATTATCACAACAATATTTCATTCCATAAGTTAAAAAAAATTAAAACGGAAAAATGTAGGTTTTTTCATGATCAGTATTTTCTGACATGTTCATAAGGTTTAAAAGCCAAAACGCCTCAAAAACCGTAACTTGTTCGCCTAGCTAAGAGCTTATCTTCTCCAATGCCTTCTGATTGTTATCTTCAGAACCTATCAGTGAGCTACAGCAACAGAATTCACAGAACAGAAAAAGAAAAATGATTAACAAAATTATGGAAACATAAACTAGTTTATATATCTTCGAAAAATACAACGTGGTTTGCCTAGCTAAGCTCGTCCTTCTCCAATGCCTTCTAAATTGTATCTTCATTAACATAACCGTGACCTTTGCAACAGAAATTACAACAACGAAAAAGAAAATACTAACTAACAAATTATTGAGACGAAAATAGTTTTTATATTCAAAATACAATACTCTGTCTACCTGTAATACGTCCTACCCGCATCAACCGGGATATACTCCCTGCCTGGGATATATTGGGGTAGGTATCTTGCAGAAATACCGCATTGCATCCCGTCTATCCCCTTTTCCCCATCGCCGCCCCCCCCACCCATCACTTCTTGAGCCGAGGGAAACGCGGAAACATGCCCAAACCTGGGAAAACCGCTTGCATAGTATTGTGTACAAATGCGGGGTAAATCCTAATGTAGTATTAAATACAGTTTTTCCTTTCCTATGCCACTCCAGGGCCGTGTTCGCAATCGAATCGACTTAGTATATACCTACTGTGATCATTGCTGGAATGAGTTTTGAACCTTTTACTTACTACTCTAGAATCCAACTGACTGACAGCTGCACCTGTTGTGGCATTGTTCTCAACCAGTATTCCCCCTCAGGCCCTGATGGGTTCCCACTAGTTTTTTATTGTGTCATGGCTAGAAATGAATGGCTACAGCGAGCATACATATGATCATGATTTGGCGGTTTGTTTGATCTATACTTGGAATTCATCCTATGGTATTAACCCAGCTTAGGCCAGCACCAGGCCACAAACAATGGAATTCGCGGAGTATTCATTGTGGCCCCATAGCCAGAGACCGGTGGGAATGCCTACCATTCGGAATCATTGATGGTCGATAATTGTGACTAAAAATATTAACTATATTGGCAAGAGGTGTTTTTAACGTAGTGTAACTATTGTCGAAGTTTTTTACCGGGCAAAAAACAATTTTATAATTTTGTACCAACCTTTGTGAACACTCTTAAACATGAAACACGTTCTCTTTCAGAAAAAAATGTTTTCTCTTTAAAATGGCCTGTTACATGTTCACAGCCTTTTGGCTTTTGCTACAGGAATCACAATACACAGAATGAAGAAAATTGTGATCTAGAATATTTATTTATTAAGTGCCCTCTGTGAGTTTTCTGACCTGGTTGAAGATTAAATCGTCCTACAACAGAAAGCGTATCTGATCATGATTTGGCGGTTTGTTTGATCTATACCTGGAATTTCGATTTACTGATATAACCACCCCGTACTGTGTGGTTCCCCAACTTGGCCAAAAATTGTGGCGGAATGTAGGGGCGGTCTGTGACGAGTGCGTGGGAAGTGTGAATGTCCAGAATATCTGCTATACATCAATGAGCTTCCGATCGTTATATAGCATCAATGTCTCGGACTGTAGAGCATCCACTATCAGAATGTTTGTTGATGAGCTGTATAATCTATTGAACCATCAATAGGCATCCAATGACAGTACATGCTCCAGCCAGATCTGGATAATTTTTTCGCAATGGAGTAAGACTTGGCAGATCGATCTGAATGCATCAAAATGGCATGTCAATAGGTTGTCACCAACACGAGGGCAAGTTGTACCATTCAATATGTATTGACGATACTCCCCTTGAACTGGTGAAAAACAATCCCTATCTTGAGTAACCATCACTTCAAATCTCTCATGGTCAACGCTCATATACACAATAAGTTGGTGAAGGCTTACAAGTCCTCACTGCCTCCGTGGACATCTGTATGACTGTGATACGCAAACGAAAGACATTGCCTATAAGTGATTTAGTGTCTGGTTCGTCCCTGTTTGTAATATAGCTCCTCAGATTTGGGATCCATCCAAGGCTTTGTAAGCATTAGGAAGGAGGCTGGAAATGGTTCAGTCGCAAAGGCTTGCCAGATTTGTTTGGCAAGGATCACCGCCGGTCACCCGCGTGTCACAAGGCTCCTGCAACATCTTGCCCGACCTACTTTACAGTAGAGAAGGCGCAATGCAGCGACGCCAAGCTGTTTCATAATTCTCTTAACGACACAGGTGCAAATGAGATGCTTTTACCCAGATCGTGGTGACGGTTTTCCACCTATGGAATGCAGTATTAGTCATTGAGGCTTAATGTAGCAGAGAGATTTGTATCCAGGAGGGTCCGTTGCAGAATCAAGGCCCCTCGCATTGAAAGATGGGATACTATTTGTCGCTCTTCTTGTTCATACGAAACTTCTATAATTATTACTCTTTCCTGACAGCAAATCATAGACAAAGAAGTCCATTTTCTATGGCGGAGACTGAGTCGTGGAGTCGAATTAAAACATGGAGCATTCTCGTTTTAATTATGTGGAGACGGAGTCGCATCAAAATTTTAGGATGACTATCTCCCTCCTGTAGGCATATACCTAACTTCTATATATTTTTCTTACTTTGTCATTGCAGCTTACCATAGACAACTTTCTAGTGAACGGAGTCGTGGAGTCGATTGAAACCTGGACATTAGCATAGATTGGATGGGAGACTGAGTCTCATTGAGCGGTTATTGAAGTCTGAATTTATCTCTTACAAGTGGGCTTATTAATATCTGCCCGGAGACGTGGAGTCATGGAGACGCATTCATAAGCTATAAATGGTGGGGAGACGGAGTCGCATTCAGGAATTCCACAATCCCCATCACAGCAGAGTCCAAAACAGATAGCCTACATGGACGTGCTATTCAAGCATGGAGATCTTTTGAGGATGACACATCATTAGAAGAATCGACAAAACTTCACTGGTTTGCGAATCTGTGAAGTATGACTCAACTTACGCAACATGACGACTCTTGTGTTGCCAAGTACCGAGAATGGGCGTCGAAAGCGAATGTGGATCCCGTGGCAGCATCCGTAGATGACGTTGCTTCGTTCCTCGTGTTTTTGTTCAATGACGGGAGGCAGGTGTCAACGATCCGTAATTACAGAGCGGCCATTTCCGCGGTCCATCGTGGTTTTGAGGACGGCTCCACTATCGGCTCGAACGACATCATTCGACAACTCTTACAAGGGATGTTTAACAGGAGACCGCCCACAAAGCGCTTATCCCCGTCGTGGTCGCTCACTGACGTCCTCGGCATTTTGGCAGAGTCGCCGTACGAGCCCATGCACCGTTCGACTCTCGTTCATCTAACGCACCAAGTAGTTTTTCTGGTCGCAGCGGCGTCAGCACGCCGTCGCAGCTGCCTTCACGCCCTTACAACGAAACCAGGGTACATCCGCCATGACAGGGACGGGATCCGCCTCTTACCGGACCCGACCTTTCTAGCGAAAAAAACCAGTCGACCTGTTCACGCCTCAGGAAATCTACCTTCCTACCATCGATACTCTCTCGTCAGAGACGGAGGACAAACGATGGTGCCCGGTTCGGGCTATCGGTTGGTATCCTCGACAAGACTCGCCCAGTATGCCAGCATGACCAACTCTTCTTGCTGCCACAACAACCATTCACACCAGCTTCGAAAGACACCATTTCTCGCTGGATCAAGAACCTCATCTCACCACATGTCACACCGCATGAGACACACCTCGAGCACACGACGTACGCGCACATGCTACGTCTCGAGCATGGTTCAGCGGGATTCCACTGGAGGAAATCATGAGAGCAGCGGCTTGGAAGACGCCAACCACCTTCGTCTCTCGCTACCTCAAGGACACAGTCTCGGCCGGAAGGAGAGCGTTCACGAGAGCTGTCCTACGTCCACCGCCACCACCATCAACTACCCAGCGTGACGGCGCGGACCCACCACCAGTGGCCCTGTGCTAGTCTGGTGCAGGGCCAATATGGGTTAAGTTGAATATCTGAAATAGATTCGACAAAACTTCACTGGTTTGCGAATCTGTGAAGTATGAATACTTACCCCATATTGGACACACCCACCCTACCGTCCCCACTTTCCACGCAGAAAGATGTAGAGGGTTCCCGTGGTTAGCGGATCTGACTGCTCTTCTGGGTCAACGGAGGCGGCGAGTCTGGAAGCCGTAACGGCAGGTCGGTGAGCAGACGTAGAAGGAGAGGGAACCACGGTTGAGGCGGCCAGCAAGGGGCCACCAGGAGCACGGTGGCCTTGGAGCCGGTGATGACCGACAAACCCGAGAGAAGAGATGGCTCAGTGGTGGGAAGGCGTAGGCGTAAAGGTTGTCCCACGTGAACGAGAAGGCGTCGGTCCTCCACGCTTGCGGGTGGAATCTGCGGCTGCAAAACGTTGGCAGTTTGTAGTTGTGCACTGTCGCAAACAGGTCCACGTAGGGTCGATCGAACACGTTGAATAGGTGGTTGGCCCATGTCTGGGAGATGCTCCATTCGTTCTGGTCCAGGCGTGGGAACAGACAGAGCGTCCGCAGTCGTGTTGGGCTTGCCTGCTAGATGAGGTCGCAAGTCAGCACTTATGTCCAGAGCGTCGCAGAGGAAGCAGTAGGGACAATTACTTGTGAAGGAGGAAGGCCGACTTGGTGCCTCCCTCGCTGTTGATGTAAGCTACGGAGCTGTTGTCTGACCAAAACGGTGGACTGACTCGGTGCCCTCAAAGGTGAGACGACCAGTGGGAAAATCGCCTGGTTACCGCTTCCGTTTCTAACAGTGATGTGCAGCGCCGACTCTTGTTGGCGCCAAACCCCGAGGTCATCGGTCCTTCCAGTTGCTCCCCCCACCCCGACAGCGAGGCGTCAGTGGTGACGTCGTTTGAGGGCCGAAGGTCCCGGAGGGGCTGCCGAGGCTAACTGGGTAGCTTGGCCCACCCTGATAGGAAGGGTTTGACATCCTCGTTCAGTAAGGATGGGTGTTCCCGAGCTGTCGAGGACGGCTGAAACAGTCGAGCAGGAAGCGCTGGAGCGGGCGCATCCGAAATCTGCACAGATCGAGAACGTCTACGAGACTCGCAGTCAGCCCCGGGAAGCCGTAGCCATGACGTCGCTGGCGACCACGGTGGAGAGTAGGCTCGTGCGGCATGGACTGTGTTTGGATATGCGGTACGGGGTTTGTAGGGAGTGAGGTACGACGGCGTTGAGGTCGATGACTGCCTCTAGGTAGTTAGGTTAATGTTTGGGCTGGCAGAAGGGACGACTTTTCCTAGTGATTCGCCAGCCAAGAGCCGGCGTAAGAGTAGTAGGTCTATTGACTGTCGCTGTGTCCACCGTGGCTCGGTGTTGGGATTCCGCGACGATCAGCAGTCGTCGATGTAGCGAAACCTTGTACGTCGCTGAAGACGTTAGTAGGCGGAGAAATCGGTTGGACCCGAGTGAATACCCGAGGAGCCGTTTTGAAGCCCGAAGGGGAGCATCGAAACTGGTTTGTTTAATCTGCCCACGGTAAGGGAACGCCAGAAAAGGAAAAACGCCTGTCGTCCTGGTGGATCGCCAGGTGGAGGTAGGTAGGCGTCTTGAGGTTGACAGGACGTCACCCAACCCCGGTCGGAGCGGGGAATGATCTTCGTCAGGGGTCTCCATCCTGAAGACTTCGGTCGAACGAAACGCTTGTTGAAGGGCCGCTAGTTGAGAATGGGGCGCCAATGGTGACCCTTCTTCGGCGCCAAGAAGAAGCGGGATCTGATGAGTGGTCCCCGGTAAGAAGTAGGGAGCGACTTCTACGGCCGTTCCCGTTTGGAGTAGAGGGCTTTCAGAAAGCTTGCTGTTCCTCCAACGCGCACCGCTGCACTGGGTCGTTTGGTACTGGTGTCTCTTTGAGAAGGTCGACACTGGGCGGAGTTTGCCGTTGAATTCCAAACGGATCCCTCAGTTACGGTTTCCAGCACCCAACGGCCAGACGGATTGATCCCCACGCTTCTGCAAAAATCTTGCAGTCCCCCCCCCCACCGGTGGGGAACGGCCGGTTGGGGGTGGCCACCCCGTATGGGTTGCCCATCCGAGGCTTGCGCGATTTCTGACACCGCGCTGACCCTCCCTGGAGATCGACCCTGGTAGGTGGGATGATCCTTATTGCCACCTCGGCGAGAGTCCCGGCACTGGCCTTAACGTTGGCTGGATCCTTGACTGTAACTCGATGATTTCGTAGACCTGGACCCGGACCTAGACTTCGAACGACGGACGGAAAGGTTGTGTGTGGTAAGGCCCGCTTCCTTCAGGGACTTAAACTTGGTGGCCTCCGAATGGAGCGTCTCGTCGAACTTCTCGGCGAAGAGTACGGTCCCAACAAGCGGTAGGTCTCGAAGATTCTTTCATGGTGGGGGTCGGCCACTTGACGGAGTGGAGGGACGATTTCCCGGGCGCTTGGTAGCCCGAAACTGAAACCTCTGGCGAGTGGTCGTAAGTGAGCCGTGCCAACGGCCCTGCGAGAGCTACTATGACGCTGCCCGTGTCTCGGCGTGTCCGCCCGACGCTCCGCCTCCTGGAGGGACCTTGGACAGAATATCCGGACTAGCAGGGAAGTTGAGGCATACTGAGGGCCCGTTCGAACAACGCCGTCGACATCGGCGGGACAGTGAACAGTTTGTGTACGTCTTGTTCTTTAAAGGCCCTTTTGGTAGGACCCTCGCGACAAGTGGCGTGTGCCATGGGCTGGAATGGCAGGAACCTGAAACAGTTCCTGGCCAGTCGGATCCTGCAGGTGTGATTGAAAAATCGCCGCCTGTTCTTAACACCCGCGCTCCTCCAATTGCGGCTAGCCAATTGTTAGTAGCGCGAAAAGCCTCGCCGTCTACCAGAATGGAACACAGGGTGGCCTGGCACCGCTCCGCATTGAGGAAAGACTGATGGGACGCTGTGCGGCTGCCTCAGGCGGGGCGGGTGGCGGCTCCGCGAACCCGGAAGCGACAGAGGTAAGTACCGCCTTCTTCGAAAGGCCCTTCTGTGGGATGATCGTAACTGAGCAAGGGCTCGTATTCTCCCCTTCCGAGGCGTTCCCCGAAGCGGGATGGTCCCCGCGGGATTAGTCCACAGATGCGCGGGTGTTTAGCTTGGGCCGTCGGGACGCAGGAGAGTAGGGTACTGGACCGGGTTGTTCTGACCAAAGGTGGTCCGGGGAGGCTGGAGGGGGAGAGTGGACGCCATGAAATGGGAGAGGAAGTCACGAAACTGTCCATCAGTCCGGTGATTGAGCGATGCTGCTTCGAATTTTCAGCGGCGGAGATGAATCGCTAGCCGAAGGACCCTGGAGATGAGGAAGTCTGACGACAACACGACCCTAATGGCTTGTGTCCTACTGTGTTTGCCCGGTAAGAACCGGCGGCTCCTACGCCATCGAGCAACGTGAACGGTCCCGAGGGGAAGCAGAAGAGAAAGGTCATGTAAACCTCCGGTTGTAGGAGACCTATAGGAGGTCTTGGGCCGCTTCCAACCCGCTATGGTCGATGTGAGAGGAGGCTGCCGGCGATCCGGATGGACCGTGATACGCTGGGTCCCGTGGCCTGGGAGCAGCCCCATGGACAATGGCTGCCGGGCCGCAAATTGGGGCTGACCTCCTCCGCGGTGGCCGGTGTTGGTCCTATCCAGCGGCAGACCGGGCCGTCCGGTTTTCCGGTCAAGGGGCCCGCCGGCCCGGGTTGGTGCACGGCACCGAGCCCGGCTGTGACGGGCGGGTTCCCGCAGTTCAGCCGAGCGGGTCACCGGCGACCCGGTTGGGCTGCTCCCTCCTCGCCGGGAGGGGCCTCCGGCCTGGACGGGGTGTGGTTCGGACACCCAAGCCGGAAACTGGAACCGGGACAGCGGTCGAGTGTGCGAAACAGCGAGACTTGAAGCGCGGCTTTTAGGATCAGCCAGTTCCAGCTCCTCGGACGGGGATGAACCAGAGCTCTGTGCCCGGGGGTTGCCGGCTCTACCGGGCTTTCACACCCCTGACCCAGAAGGGGCCGAGCTCGGCGTCTTCTTGACACGGCCTCCACCCTTGGTTTCCCAGAGGTATTCCTGGAGGCGCCGAAGAACCTGACGAACCCCTCTGGCGATGATCCCGGCCTTCTTCACTTCCAACGCAGTGAGGTCCGCAAAATGGCTATCGGGCCAGGCGATACAATGTCACACCTGCTACTCCCGAGATGGTCTGCAGCGGGAACAGGTACCTGTAGGATGTTTTATCCCAGGAAGTGAAGGACTTGAAGATCCTGCATACGGTACATCTCTCCATACCTGAGAGAGAGACCGCTAAGGAAATTGTCTCTAAGGAAGTATCCTTCACCCACAGACAATGTAAGGACAATACATGCAATGTGGAATACATAGAGAGACTGTAACATACATACATGTAAAGGAACATTAACGTTGTCGAACAGAGATGAGATGGGAATACATGGAAATGTAACAAAAATTCATGAAAACAGCCATGGAATATATGTGATCACACAATTACATTGTCGATCAGAGATGAGATGGGAACACATGGCAATGTAACAAACATTACGTGCAAACAGCCATAAATATATATGATCACACATTAAACATAGTCGATCGGAGAAGGAAGTTTGCAAGGAGCAATACTGACATTTCAACCAAATAAGAACTACAATACGAGGGTATCGCGGCTCACACCCGAAGGCAACGAGCAGATAATCAAGCAAATAATACACGATGGCGGTAACTGACTCAGTCACGTTTCCCCCGCTCTCACTCGATTTACGTAAAAGAATTCCCTAGCGCTGCGGGCGGGACGAAAAACCCCCCACCCAACCCAGCGGGAGGAGGACAGGGAAAGGGAAGGGAGGGGGAACCGGGAAGGAGGAACGGAAGGGGAGGGAAGGGGGGGGGCAGGCAGTAGGGACGCTCCCGGACAAGTCCGGCCGAGGCTGAACCTACGCAATACGTGCCCAAGTCACACACACGTGAACGTTAGGCAAGAGGGAACATGACCAAGGTCTATGCGCTAGGCCAACAGTAGGACTACAAAGAAGGGACTTACGCAAATCGAAGATCGAGAGAGGAAAAGTCTTCCCAAAAACGACAGAACCTGCAAGGATACCTCGTATGGAATGGTCGAGACAAACTGCAACAAGCTTGATCCACGAAGTTGTAACGATGATTGAATCGTATAACGAAAATCTTGAAGGTGAAATCTTGAGGAATTTTAAGCCAAGATGCTCAAATTTAGACGAACGTCTGGCAAAATGAGGAAGGGCGGATGGGGGTGGCTACGGACTTTTGTGTCTTATTGCCATGTGTTCAATGGCGCGGGGGTGGGGGCATGGGCCAATATGGGGTAAGTTGAATATCGAAATAGATTGGCGGAAGCAGGCCCCTACCGCGCGGACGCCAATTCCAATTCTTTGAGTGAAGAAAAGCAAACACAAAACACCAACAGACAAGCAAGCCTGCAGTATTTCAACAATAAAAGTCCCTGTGGCAAGTTTGTTAAGGATTCATAGCTGGCGGTTTCTTGAATATTTGCGAACTGATCACCATTTTCTCCAATATAAGAAGATAGAAGTTATACATGGCAGTCTTCCCCTCCCCATGAATTCAATGAGGGCGTATGGTAGTTATAATTTTGAGAACGACAAGACTGGGGTCATTGCACTACATATCAAATGATAGAGAGGTTTAAAAATAAATTGATTGGACGGTTTTGGTGTTAACACACACTATGGTATATACTTCAAAAAATGTATTTGAGAAGGACTCCAATCTCCTTATGCTCAACTCAAATGATAGAGGTTAGTATAAACTATCTATATTGGACTGTTTTGGTGTCAGGACACCTTGACTAGAACTTGAATGTGACTTCAGACGACAGGCCCGCCTTGTGCACTGTGAGCGACCAGTGACTGACCGTGTCACCCCAACCCGCTCTCCCGGCCGCCAGGGAGGGGGGGGAAGCACCACTGCTCTCACGCCGCAGTATACAATGCTTCACCCCCCACCGCCGCCCTCAAGACCGAAGTACCTTGGTAAAGCACGTACTGAAATTGTAAGAAAAACTCTGACTCTTAGAAGAAAAAGTATTAATCTGAATCAATGTGTCCTGTCTCAGGCAGCCAGTGTTGAGCTAAGGTGCGGGGGATTGCGGGTTATTCCGCATAAGCAGCCAGAATCCCGCAGAGAAATAAATTGTGTGCGGGAGGTTCCCGCACAGATTCTCAACCAGGGATCGCAAAATAGTGTGTATAAGAGGGTTGCGCGGTTCGATCGATTAGCTGAAAAGAAATTACTGAAACGTACGTATGGCAACAAGCACATGCATGTGACCACTGTCGTGCTAGTAGTACCATAGTACTAGTACACAGGCAGGAATACAGGTACAAATCTACATTCTTCCATACGTATCGTACGTATAAATATAGGTAAACAAGGCCCAGCCCCGAAACAGGTCGCTAGTGCAATTACCATACAGTAAGCCCTAATGTAACTGTGATTATTTTAGCTAGGAAACCGAAGCAAGGCACGATCTAAAATAGTCGTAAAAACCACCAAATCAATGCTAAACCGTCATGTATGATTGTTTTATCACCGACTGTCTAATTAATCACGTTGTTTATTCAAAGAATTGTAGGCTAATGCAAATTATAATGCAGTATCGTGATCGACGTCCTAAATAAAATCCATCCTTATTCATAGTAGTCTATGGGAAAATCCTATCGAAGTTAAGTGTGTGCGAGAGAGTTCGGATTACCGTCCGGTCCGTTAGACTGGGATCGGGTTGTGTAGCGTGCTGCAGTGGGAAATGGGAGCACATTGAACTGTTGAATGCTCGTTAACAGCATAGGTGAGGACCACGTGTATCAAGAAGGGCGTTGAAAAGTAGTGCACAGCATTGGGCGAATGAGCTCGCAACAAAAGCTTTGCATGTTACGTGAGGGTGAAGCTGCGTTGTCCGCATCGGCTGGGATACTCGGCAAATAATGCAAATACACAGTTCGCCAAACACACGTGGGGCAGTTTCATCAATTTAGCAGATCGCAGATAAACGTTGTGATGTACGCGGTGGCTGGTCGGCCACAAAAAAAAAAATACCCACTGTGAATGTTTCATTCATTAGTACTGGTATTGGGTACCAAAAATCCCGCGTACCCAGTACCCGTAATAGTAATTGTGCATTGGACCGTCGGGGTTGCTGCGTAGTAACTAACGGTGCGCAGAAGGAGTCCCGGTATACTAATAACGATACCGGTATACCGCGCAACCCTTAGGTATAGTCCACAATATAATTGTTGACCCGGATCGCGATCTTAACACATGCACGAGTTTGCATGCCGATACATCGTTCAACTTGCAGGAAATGGGTAGTGCAGGATGGCCACTGGCGATCCGGCGTTCCAATATTTATTACACTGGGCAAGGAATCACACCGGGCCTCGGGAGCGGCTACGCAATGCCTTAAGCAACGTGATGCCTCCCACCAGTGTTCAGGCCGTTCTACCGGGATAGTTAAGAGTTTATCCAAAATTTCAACAACACCAAGCGTTTGATCATCTAGCCGGGCCATCCGTACAAACTCGAAGGCCACCAACGCTTCTCAACCGAAAGAAGGCTATCTTAACAGGTTAGACCTCCATTTCTCGTAATACGTTTATTTTGGGCAAACACAACAATGGCGTTGTCGGCAATTTTTCAGTGTGGTGCGAGCATACTGTAGAGCCTGTGGGCATGGCTATTCGGTATTACATGTGCGTGGAGGCCGTGTTTACGCAGTATGCAAAAATTGTTGCTAAATATTAGTTACGAACACAATGGTTTGCATCTGAATTGTTAAAGCGAGACTTGGAAGTGTTTTAGCGGAATCATACATTCTGCATATATATGCTGGCAAGGCAGTAGTGACTGTGGAGCAATTTTTTTGTAGATATCGAGTGGCGGATTTCTGCAAATAATTGTCAGGGTATGGACTAGTTTTTATAACTATAGTTCAAGAAGTACCGTTTGCGGTTAAATTGCAAAATATCACTGTGCCGCTTACGGGTAGCATTTGCATTTACGAGCACTAGTTAACTATATATCAGAATACTAGTGTCCACTGGTGGACAGTGTACAACATTCCACCGTTCCAGTTATTTTGGGCATTGACTGTATACCGTCAGGAAAGACTAGTGCACCAATCTCCCCAATCCTGCATTGTGGTATGGGAATTTGGGTTATATGCTGTAGCATGTAACTAGATGAGAGCTTGATGATCAATACGATTGGCAGAATTCAAAAGAATTATACGTGATACCTATATCACAAGTTATGTGACGAGCATCACCTTGAAGGGTTTACGTTCTGATATATATTTTTCACAATTTACGCAGAGAAGGGAATATTCCCCCCTCCTTTATATTATGAGGATTGAATACATCACTTCAGCATTATTATTCATCTACGATAACAAATCTTTGATGCTAATGTACACAGGCTGAATAATGTTTTCGATTCTCCCACAGTGAATACATCACTTCAATTTATTGTTTATATCATGTACATAACGGATCTTTGATGTATTTCACCACAGATGAATTAATCGTTTCTGATTCTACCAATAACCACAATCTTTCCACAGTTGGAAGGGATAGAGGGGGAGAGATATATATAAAGTTCGAATCTCTTGCTATATTTAAAATTGTGCAATCAATTTTACACTACTTTTAATGCTCTGTCGTTTCCGAAACATTCACTTTCCAGTTTTCACAGCAGGAATATATATTTATGGCCGTTAACATTTAATCGTTCTTAATAACAACCCTCTTCACAGCTAAGGAGATATTACCGTTAACGTAATTAAACATCAGGTGCATCCTGTTGCAGATTATGTTACCATTCCGAATTAAACTATCTTTATTGCCGGGTGGATTGGTGGATTATCATGGTGTATTAGTCCCTTCCTTCCTCAATATTCATTAGTACTCATTCAGCATGGCGGCAAAGCGGGAATTCATAACACTTGTACCCCTAATACACTAAGAGCACCTGCCGGTGTGGGGAGAAGAATGGCGGAGGAAATCATGAGAATTTAGGGAGCGGAATTTCCCAATCACAAGGGAGAATATCTCAATTCCTTAGATTGAGGATAGAAGGACTGCAGCTAGATGCCAGTTTATTTATAGTATCCCGACGCCGAGCCCAAACACCCAACAGCAGCAACCCCTGTCCAGAGGAAACCCCAAACAGAACTAGGAAAGGGACAGAGCAAGCCGAGAGGCGAGATCCTTCCTCGACGATATTACCGAATGTATAGAAGACCGTGGGCGATCTGTATTCCAAAGTTGGACTGAGGGTCGGCCTATCAACATGAGGGGCAAGGACACCCACAGGGAGGGGGGAACCCCCAGCGGGAGAGACTCTTATCTACAACACATGCCAGGCCCCTCAAACTAGCGCTTGTCCCGACGCCCCAAGAAGGTTGGACCGAAGAGTCCCCCCAATGCAATCCTCACAGATATACGAGCCCAGACACAACCTCCACGCAGGCAGGGTCCCTCCACATCACCCCTATGCTTATAGCCAGAGCTACGAGGGACCTGGGGAGGAGAAGAGGGGGGATGTCCTTGGGATCAAGACTGTCATATTACAACCCTACCCAACTTATGCCATGCAAGCGGGTTGGAACGATAGGAAAAGGTATGCCTGCAGTCCCAGAGCTAGAGGGAGGGAACTAGGGCACAGGGGCATGAGAGATCACCCCCACCAACCGATGCAAGGTGGTTGGGGTTTGACAACCCACTTCCCCGAACGCAGGAGCGGGATGGGGAATAGATGGAGAAGGTCTTACAGCCCACTCCCGAACGCAGGAAGGGAGGGAATAGAGGGAGAAGGCTAACTCCAGGCCAGCTCGGGCCCAGAAGACAGTGAGAGCCTTGTCTATGATAGGGGGCATCCAGGAATGTTGTTAAACTGGGGGCAAAGGCGCCCTGGCTGCGACCCACAATAGACGACGACTGGGTAGGACCATCCGTGTACGGTTTTAGAACCCAGAACGGACGCAAGGGTGGGGCAGAGGCAGGTTGTCCTCAGGACCGACACAGAAGAACCTGGAGGACCAACCCCCAGTAGGGGAGGGCCAAAGAAATCCAAACTGGTGGAGAAGGGAGAAGGGCCCGCAGACAGACCAGCACCCCGACGACGACGAGAGGGAATTTGGAAGTTACACGCTATAATATCCCATAGACGAGGGTTCCACCACACAACAGAGGGCACGTTGCTCTCCCAAGGTTTTGGGGCAAGGAGCCCAAGAGGGGGGTGACCCCTACAGACCAATTAAACTACCCCACCAACTACATTTGATGGGAAAGTCCAATGGCAGCTCTTTAAGAGAGCAAGTTCACCAACCATGTGGATGTCGCCGGCTGGACCTGCAGAGGAGCGCTAAAGCCGACCTGTGTTGAGCGTTGACAGGGAAGCCGGGGAATACTACAGCCTCTGGTGGAGATGACGAAGACCTCAAATTTTAAGCAGATCCTGGCCGAGTTTCGACGACGGTTTTTGGTGGAGAGGAATTACCTCAGACCCTCCAAGCCAAAATTCCAGTCCGAGATAGATGCAGCCAGCCAGATGAAATGATGCTGAGAAGGGGTAGACCGAATCCTGATCTTTGGGGGTGTGGGTTGTAAAGCCTCTATCGGAATCTGCCGGAAACATGGAGTTATAGTAAAACAGCAATCCATTATGCGATTCTGTCTTGGCTGCATGAACAGAGAGGCGGGAAGCAACTTGCATTCAGGGCCCAAAGACCCTTACGGGCAGCAATCGAAGCAGTGGAGTGGTTTGAGTGTGTGATACGGTCATCCACAAGCGCCCTAAACCAAGCCAGCGGGGCAGAGAGGTTGTTTCAAGTCGCTACCGACGAGAGCCTCGAGGCGGGAGAGTGAAGGTGACACGCGGATTCCGACCGAGGAGGAGTACGGGAAGTGTGTGAAAACCAGTACACGAAGTTCCATGCTGCAGGGAGAGAAATGACGATTGACGGGACACAAGATTGGTCAGGTGAGTCTAAGGATTGGTTCTTCCACTTACAAAGAGTCCCTTATGTTGCCCCGATCCGGACAACAGGTGAATTGGTTTTGATTCCTCAGTAAGCACGGAGCCATACTAGATATGAAAGAACCATCTCCTAACCATCGGCAAAGACACTATCTCGGCGGAAGTAACTGTCTAGTGACAGCCACCGAGTAGCCAAGGTTACTCGACAAGAGGCGCGTGGGTCCCCCCACAGTCTGATTGAAAAGTGAAGGTGTCTTGGACAGAGCAATGCCAGACTTTGTGTGGAAGCAGAAACGGGACCCGACCTACTAATACAAAGGTCAGTACACCGAGGTTAATCAGCCGCAATGATTTGCGTCGTCAACCTAACTGACAAGTACAAGTCCTGAGAATGGGCAAAGCCTATAGCCCAGGCAGTAGAGGCAGTCATTCTTCCCGCAGGCGAAGACCTCTGATTTCCGCCACAGGCAGAAACAGGAAAGCCACACAGACATCCTCAAACCAGGTGCCTGACCATGTACAGGACTTGCTGGCCGCTTCAAGGTAGAAACCTTGATGAAAATGAAACGCACCAACTCCAGAAAGTGGATTTGTGAATTTCAGGATGTTTTTGCTGCCCAACTCCTTCGGACCATCGGGACCGTGGGGAGTCAGCACACATCGATACAACCGATGCAGCCCCTATAAAACAAAGGATGAGGCGCCACACTCTATCCAGTCAGTATGTTAAGGAAGAGGAAAAGGAGTGGAGAGCTGTGAAGGGCGGGGTGTCATCCAACCCTCGGTGTTTCTCGGAATGGGCCTTCCCACCAGTACGGTGAGGAAACGGGACGGTTCTGTCCGATTCTGTCATAGATTACCAGGGCATTAAACAAGTAACCATAAAGGATGTGTACCCCTTACCCTAGTGGAAGACTGGTGGATGCCCTATATGACAACCGATGGTTCTCAAGTTTGGACGTACACTGGGCCTACTGGCAGGTCGAGGGGAACGAAGCAGATAGAAAGAAAACAGGCGTTTATTTCTTTCTTTTTTTTTTTGTTTTTTTTTTAACCCACACGGTATGGTTGTTTGAATCCTCAAGATGACCGTGGGTCTTTCGAAATCGCCGGCCACGTTCTCGAGAGTGATCAGTTTCGTCCTGACAAGGGCCTTAAAATGGAGACGGCCCCTCGCCTTTCTCGACGATATCGTTGTGTTGGGTGAAAACTTTGCGGGGTCCATCTCAGGGAACCTGCGGGAGGTTTTGGTACGTTCAGACAGCACAATATGAACTAAAACCTTACAAATGCATTTTATTCAAACAGCAAGTTGAGTTCCTGGGCGACTGTGGGCACCATCCCCTGGGGATGTTCTAGAAGAATGTTGAGGCCATCCGAAGCTGGCCGAGACCATTCTGCACCAAAGAGGTGGGCGATTCTTGGGATGGCCAATACCATCGGCTATTCAGGAAGGACTTTGCCGAGTTGCGGTGCCACTGTAAACAGGATAAACGGGAAACACCAGTTCGTGTGGACCACGGACCAGGAGGAGGCCTTCCAGACCGTCAAGCAACGGCTCACTCACCCCCCGTGTTGACACTGGCCCAACCCCAGAGACAAGCCTTCCATTAAGCGACCAATAACCAGGAGACAGTAAATTACACCTGTAAGCTCCTGTCCGGAGGTTTTGGTGGAACCAGGAGCCGTGGTTCCAGGACCAGGACCATTTGTAAAACTTATGTATGAAGCGAGGTTTTATTGATGCAGTTGATAGTATTGAGATGTATGTCAAAAAAATGACATTACATGCCTCATTCAAGTGTTATTGGTAATATAAGACAGTATACAGCATGAATAGGCAGTAGGCGCTAGGACTACCATTACAGTGTACCACCATGTCACTCAATGAATTAGATCAATGTGCACCATTTTGCGGGCAGTTTAATGCATCACTTGATGAATAGATGATGGAAAGGTTTTGTTTTTACTCTTTGATTTCACTCACTGTGTAATTGTTTAGTGTTCTGGGAATTAATCATTGCCCCCCTCCATGGCCCCATCCCTCACCACCCCCTTGGCATCCTAAAAGTACATCGACCTGGTAATTAAACAAAGGAAGAAGAACATGCCCAACCGAAAGAGCCAAAAATTATGACGTCTCACGATCCCAGCAGTATTTGCCTACGCTGTAACTCTTTTGTGGTACATGATCGGCACCTGGCTGCCCTGAGAAAACCGATCCCGTTGGAAACCCCTAAGTGATTGGTCAATGATTTAACTGACGAAACTTCTCTCAATGATAAAAGGTTCACACATGCGCAGGTAACAAGAAAAGATATGGTGCTATGTGTGACCCTACACATAGTAATACTGTACGGTTGCAATGTGGCACTGGCACATATATTGAGTCAAATAACACCAAACTATAATCAGTTTTGCTGGAAAAGAGGAAATCTACTTTTTCTCTTCACAGGGCATGATGCAGATCAATTTATTCTTGGGTTTCTAATTTCAGTAACTTTTCCATGTGCTAATCGTGTCATATTGTGGTGAACATGTTTTTGAAGCTTAGAGTGAAAGAATGTATAGCTACGATCGCAAATTTGAGGTTGAAAAAAGGTATCATAATTACACACTGTAGCATATGCAAACGTAACATTAGGCTATACATAGCGCCCTTCCGAAAGCAGCCCCACCTGACCCACCCTCACGGGACACCAGGGAATCAAGCGTACCCTATTCCGGATGAAGGAGAAGTTGTGTGGTACGCCATGAGCCGGGATGTGGAAAATTATGTAGCTACCAATGTGCGACGTGCAACCGGCAGAAGAAGCCAACACGCCATGGTAAATTTCCCCTGACGGTCTACCACTCTGGAGTTCCGATGGAGAAGGTCCATCTCGATTTCCTGGGGCCCCTTCCTAAAACTGCAAAGGGGCACGAACATGTACTGGTCATGGTGGACCAGTTCACCAGTGGTTTGAAATGAATTCGCTACCTTCCCAGGACTGCAGAAGTAACCGCCCACCAGGGTGGCGGTCAACAAATTCTTTGCCCGTTTCGGGGTACCTTAAGTAGTTTTCGGACCAGGGGAGAATTTGAGCAGCAAGCAGACTGTTCTCCCATCTCTGTTCGGTCCTCCAAATACACAAGACCCGTACCACACCCTACCGGCCGTCCTCTAATGGCCAAGTGGAACGGTTTTATAATCCGCACTCTAATGAAATTTTGGCAGTAAGATCGTCTGGGGAAGAAGAAAAACACGGGGGATTGTCTTTTCTTCCAACAGATGGCTGGCGCTATTTCGTGACCACTGTCAACCGCAGCCAAAGAGAAAACACCCAACCTGTTGATGCTGGGTAGGGAGATCACCCTCCCAGCTGACTTAATGTTCGCCTCCAGTCACCCGCCTCGGGATCGGGAGGTGGGCCCCCTTTGTAACCGAATCATTCAGTCCCTACAGGAGGCCCATGAGACTGCCAGGGAACCCTGAAGGAGACGCAGCGCCGGATGAAGAGAGACTATGACCTCCGCATCCTGGAAAGGTCGTATGAGAAGGGCGATAAGGTCTACGTCCTGGACACCGCTGCATCAAGGGGAAGTGCAGGAAGTTGTGCCCTCCCTGGAAGGGCCCGGGCATTATCCTAGAGAAACTCACCCCCTATCTATTTCGTTTACAGATCAGGAATAAGATCATGGTTGTCAATCACGACAAATTGAAACCCTGCAGAGATAGACATCTTCCAGCTTGGATCAGAGATTTCCAGCACCCCGAGGAAAAGACCGTGTCCGGCTCTCAGACTCGGATGTCTATTGTTACTGCCGACAACCATGGAATACAGGTTCATGATCCAATGTGATTTCTGGGAAGAGTGGTACCACGATCTTGCATTAAATCCTCCTTCAGAAGCATTGAATATTGATAAGTTTAAATGTTTTAAATGCAGAGGCTCCACATAGTCTTTCACTCTCTTGTCATCTGTTGCAGGTTTACCAGGAGAATGAGGCCCCACGACGTTCAACCGCGGTCCATGAGGCAGACGAGACCTCCAGCCCAAGGTTCCCCGGTTCCCCCCAGAAGGACATCAGCGCCCCCTCGTTGTCAGGCAAATCGTAGGAACCATGGCGACGGAGAGCTGCGGCCGCTGATTTCGGGAACGGCCGCTGGTGAGGCGAGGAGAGTCGAGTCACCATTCACCATCCCCACGGACCCCCTCAACACCATCGGAGGAGGGCAACACCCCCGTCGAGTTCCATCCCCCAAGGGGCCAGCGTAAGACACCCAGGGACCAGCCACTCAACAGAGGCCAGCAGGTGTGGAGGCCGGAGAAGACAGAGGTGTGTAATTACTAACTGCAACGATGTTATATACTTCCCCAACACCACCTGTTCGACAAGCACGTCCCCCTCCATACGGACCCCCACAGGCCACCCAACCCACCAACCAACCCAGTTCGTCTGGCCTGCCTGCGGAGAATGGCTCAGGCCATTAACGGGGAGAGGAGCACCCTCGAAGACTTGCAACTCTACCTAAATCGGAATCCGATGATCCAAAGGGGTGGGTCGTCACTCCGGACCAGAGAGCCGCTATGGTGGCGCTCTGTCATCATGCGGGATGGGAGGTACACCGCGCCTTCTGATGTAGATCGGTCAACTTACTTGGCCAGTCAATACCACTGGCGATGCCTCGTGGTAATCGCTTTCCACATACCATTCCGTGTGAGGGAGGCGATTCACCAGGAGTTCGAGGAGCTGCCCGCCCCAGCCACCCCCGCCATGGAGACGGAACCCACACCACTCCCAGACTTGCCAACCCCAGACCCCGAACTACGGCAGGAGGAGCTAGAACCGACCTTGATAAGTGGTGTCGTTTCGACGCCACTCCACCTGGATACGATTGCGGATCCCACCTTGGAGGATGGCCGGGGCAACATGACAGATTGTGCAGAAGAGTGCCAGCCCCCACGAACCTGAGTTTCCACTCAGGTTTCTGCGGCGTTTGCAGTTTTCTGCAGGACCCCCAGGACTTATCACACCCAAGGCGAGGTCTTCAACGGGGGCACCAAGGATTCCGGGGTTGCTTCGGAGCGCACCCGAAGGAGAACACCCTGACACCGGCCAGATGGACAAGTTCCGGTCGACCCTAAAGTTCCCGGGTGTGACTGCCTCGGCGAAGTGGCTAGGACTGACTACTCTGTGGGCAATGGAGGGACCTGTGGTTCGAGCGCGGGAGACAGGTGATGCTGTTGTACCCACCTTCCCCCAGCATGGTCCTGGTACTGCATGTCCGAATATGGGGACCCCAAACGAACAAGGGTACGCATACCACAATTGCCTAGAGCTCCTGCCGTTCGGGCTTGTGATTGACATCCACCCAGCCCATTCGTTACCACTGCTTTTCGGGGTGCTCGCCATCGGTGTGACCAGCTGTTTTAGATGCCTCCCGAAACACCTATTCGCATCTCAGGGATGGTGTTGAAGTTCGACGCCACCCAGAAACGGGCTCTCCGAAACATCCCCAGGAACCGGCTTCTCATCGAAACTGAGCCTGTACTTCCGCTCCTGGACTGACCTACGAGGTCAGCGTTCCACACTCAGACACGTGGACGGCAATGGAAATGCGAGAATCCTTCAGGACGTTACCGTCCAGGAGGTCCTCGCTCTCACCGAGGCGAATGCCCAACGGCTGTCGCGTCCCAGGAGGTTTAGAGCATTAGCGCCCACTGCAGTTTTAATTCAATAACCCCCCGTGTATGGGGAAATGGTTTTGATGCTCTTAGTTGTTTCCCACAGAGGCCGCTACCGGATGGTGGGACCGTATGTATAAGGAGTATCTTTTTTCTCCTCAATGGAGAAACCGGGGCCGTTTCTGTTAACCGGTTGGCCAAATGGGCCTACCCAGGCGACGCCAAATAAAGAGGGGAGGAGTGATAGTCCGGCTGGCAATGGCCGATCAGCGTTCCATATATTTATACACTGGGCAAGGAATCACACCGGGCCTCTGGAGCGCTACCGCCTATGCCTATAAAGCAACGTGATTGCCTACCGCGGTGTTCAGACGCCGTTCTACCAAGGCTCAGATATAGATGTTATTCCAATTCAACTCAACCAACCATGTTTGATCTCCTATCCGGGCCATCCGTACAACTACGAAGGCACCAACGCTTCTTCAACCGAAAGAAGGCTATCTTAACAGGTTAGACCTCCATTCTCGTAATAACAATATTTGGGCGCAAAACACAACCATGGAGAAAACACTTTCATAGCAGTCAAGACCAGTATGCAAAAACAGCATGTGGGTATTATGATTTTAGCCACTAGAGCGGTTCGTTGACATTTCACAGAACTGGCAGAGGTACAAATTCTATTATGACCGTGTGCTCTTGGTAGCAAATCACTGTTAAATAAGGTAGTAAACAACTGCAATCTGATTTTTTTCCAAATAACATCACGCGGCGGAACAAGAATGTAAAAGGGGTCAAATTAATACTTTTCACCAAAGTCTGAAGAACATTATCATGAGGTGTATTCAGACAGTGGATTTTAGTTTTTAGGCTGACCTGGGCTCATGTTAAACCAAGTGATTGCAAATACAACAGCATAGTCCTACCCTCTGGAATTAATGGTATAATGATTTAGATGTGTATATTTCTGACCAAAAAAAAATAAGGATCGGAAAAACATTGCTGATGAAAGATGTGCCTCTCGGTGGGATATGGTACCGTTTTCGGTGCTGTAGGATTGAAAATATTCTCAGATACAAGGTATTTAGGTCTCATGATCAAACACAATATATCGCTTATTAGGACGTGCATGAGTAGTTAAGTCGTAAAGGATGATGGTTCTTTATAATGTCGTTACACAGAGCAGTATGAGGTTTTAGTTGATAAAGTTATTTTTTGTCTCCGCCCATGGGCCGCCTGAACTTCGTGGGGGACTTGTGCGAAAAATGGCCCGGAAGATAAGGTCCCTCCTAGAGTTTTGAAATCCCTCCCAAAAAAATACTTGGGAGGGAATTCCCTCCCAAGAATTATTCCTTAGCGAACACTGCCAGGCAGGAGGGGAGGTAGAGGGGGCATGAATATTGCATTATAGTTGTATGCGACTCTGTCTCTGGAATAAAAAGTATAATCTGAAATCAATGTTTCTCTGTCTCCAGGCAGGAGGGGAAGGTAGTGGAATGGAAAAGAGGCATTGAATAATTAGCTTTTTCGCAAATATCTTCTCGCAATGCATTGTTGTCTAGCTCAGGGGGCAAAGTAGGCAATCTATGGAAGGCCAAATAGGAAATTCAGAGTAAATGGATTTTTTTTTTTTTTTCCTAGCCGAAATTAGCACATTTTAGTCAGATTTGTCACGATAAAGAAGTAAAAAATTATAGGGGACAACATACTCAATTTTGAGAGAATATGCACAGACAATATGAATAAGTTGAAATTCAAGTTTTTCAATTACATGCTAACACAAAACTGTCCCTGAATAGGGTAAATGTCCCTAATTTAGGCCTGTCCCTAATTTAGGCCCCCTTGTGGAAATTGTTTCATTAACACCCCAAAATGACCAGTTGATAACAGTTTTTACAGCTACATCATTACTTGTGTTTCTGTTTGACTGAACTATGAAAACAATTGATCAGATGAATTATTTTTTTCGAGGGATAACTTCAATAAAGTAGAGTGATCTTAAATTTCTGACAACTTTGTCCTAAAAATAAGCGATCAGTAAGGTCAACGTGTTAGAAAATGTGTAAAATCTGATAAAAAAAAGAAATTTGCAATTGCAAAAATATTTTGGTTAGAATCAGTGTTTACCAATGACTTGTCTATGCCATATATATTGGTAATACTGCATAACGATTTTTAGAAGGGGGCCCAAATTAGGGGACAGCATTAAAAGATGATGTCACCTAATTTCGGCCCCTATACGGGATTTACATGTAATCATGCACATTGCCAATGTGAATCATGCAAATCTCACTTTCTTGGAGCTTTTTTACAACTACAATTTTGTCAAGTGATTTTACAAGTTGAAATCACCCAATTTTGGGTTCAATCCTCCATAGTGTAAAGAAGACATACTAGCTTAAATAATTTGTTCAAAAATGGTCAGGTGTTTTCAAGGAGATCCAAGAAATATTAATAACGTGTTGAAATTAGGACATTAGGGGCCAGAATTAGCTCCGAGGGGGCCACTCAATTCGGACACAAAATCCTTCAGTGATCAACCCGGTGGTTTGTTTACACGTCAACTTAAGTGACTGATATATTTTATATTTAATGTTTTTAGACAAGAACATGTGGCACTAATCCCAGTAAATATGTGCAATACACAATTTTCAGTTTCACAGAATTGGTTTAATGCCTTAAAGGGCCGAAATTTGGGACGTTTACCCTATCCCAGAATGCATCAAAACTATCCCACAGTGCACCGCAACATCCTATTTGCAAGAGGTCTATGCAATTGTACCTGCCATGGATATAGGACATAGGCACAGTACAGGGGATTGTCTACCTAGCCAAAGACGTGATACTAATAACTAACTAGGCCTAGCCTAGGCTATAACCTGTAAGTGTAACGTGAGGCCTAACTGGCAGTGTCAATACTACTAGGTTAGAAATGCGACTTAATCCCACGCCGTGTTAAAAACAAACACTAACTCGGATTCCATAATTAGTACTCCAGTCTGCTTCCTGATTGTGTCGCGTCGTGTCTCCGGCGTGGCACTGGCAGCTCAGCTGACGGTCTAAATTCAACGTTCGCAGTACCCGCCATTAACCTGGTGTTTTCGTCAACGTCGTCGTTGAAGTCACTTCTTTCATGTAGGATATTTAGGTGCGTTAACGTTAGGGCATACGATATACGCGGGCATGTATTTAATTCAATTTGTTGCCTTCCGTATTCGTACAAACTTCCTCCGTAAGTCGTTTTGCGCGAACAACAGAGTTCAGTAGAAGTTGGCGAACATTAGTGGTGAACCAAAACAGTGAATAAAAGCCGGGTATGATGAAGTGCTAAGTACGACAATCAACATAGCGGCGATCCTGGGGACAGGAAGGACACGTACCCCTACAGTTGAGAAGTGAGGGAGACATAAATGTTTCCCCCACTTTTTAACGAGGTGGGGGATAGAATCGCATACCCTCGGCTTTTGTATTAGTTGAACACTCTGGATTAGTGGTGTCGCCCAGGCGGGGAAGGGGGGGGGGGTGGGGGGGTCGGGACACGTGCCTCCCTCGGAAACCATGTTACCTGCCCCGGCCTCCCCCAAGTGGAATTTGTGATTGTCGAGAGAAAAACAATTCTGAGTCCGCATTCGTCCTACCGTTTGATATAGACCCCTGGCTATGGGTGACAAGAAAAGCAGTATTGTGCCAAATTTGCCTCGAATATAACTAAAATGTTTATAAGTTTGCGGCTCCGTGGTGGTACTAGTGGTGTTATATTCGTCCCGTTGCTGACTCGTCTCCCGACATCTCCGCCAGCGCTATGGGAATTTTCTGCCTCAATTTGCCTCCTATCTTATCATCATCCTGTTATGTGGAAATATACAATTCTCCATTGACCGTGAAACTACACTCAACCTCTTTTAGTATTACTCAACCCTTTAGAGAGGCCTCTTGTTTCTTCTTCCTCTCTCAACCACGGGCAATTTTGAAATGCAGTACCCTAGGGCTATCGAACTCTGGGATTTTCAACGCGTGTTTTTTGGAAGTGCCCCTACTCTCTACACTCGCAGGACGTTTACATCAACAGTTGGTTGGAACAGTAGAGCTATTATATAAGCTGGCAGATTCCCCAAATTTCCTGCTGCTCTGGAAATCTGGAGAAAAAATTGCCCCTGGTGAAGTATATGGCGCCGCAATTATTGAACTTTCTTCTGGCAAACGTTGAAAGGTTGAAGTGGGGGGAAACGATAGACCGAGGTTCCGACAAAATGTCAATAATTCTACCGATTACAATTTGTGATTATAAAATGTCCATTTTGAAGCTTGGTATGGCCTACGTGCAGCCTATGCACAAATCCATTTGGGAGGCACACGGGGGGCACGTGGTTTTCGAAGGGGGCCACTAACCCCCCCCCCTCCCCTTGCGGCCACTTGAAATAAATTATATAATGATCTAGATTAGATTTTTTTTCGCTATGGTCGCCTGCTCCTGCCCAATATAGTTAGACAGTAAACCATCAGGTGGCTGAGAAAACCAGATTAGAGTAAATTATCCGTCACAGGCATGGCGAGCAGTGCATAATCTAGTTCAGTTTTAGATCGATAAACTTAAGTAGTGCAAGTGGTCAAGTGACCATAATTCGGCTGGTGAAGAAGGGAGAAATAGAGCCAGGTGAAAGCAAGCTAGCTCCAAACTGGAATGTTCACCCCAAATTTTACTGAGTGCCCCCAATTTTTATGGATCCTCCTAAATGTGAGAATATGGTGATTTCTTCATATGTACTGTACATGACGTCAGTGGGCGGGCGAAGCTACACATTATGGGGGGGGGGGGACCAGACGGACTTTTTGATGAATTGATGTCTGTTACTATCTGAGCGGAGCGCACCATTGTTGGCGCGGAGCGTGCAAGAAAATTTTGGGTTTTAACACCTCCCAGATAGCTGGAAACGCAATTCCTAGGCGTTTTGTGAGCTATATGTACCAGTTATAAAACTGGGGTCATGTCTGCAAAAGGAGTTATTATGGATGTATGAAGAATAAGATGCATATCAATGGGTTGGAGACCGCAAATTCCCGCTTAGTAAAAGGGATGTCACACACACTTCTTCGATCTTAACGGTGATTTCCAAGCCATTATCGCGACTGAGCATTAATGATGATCACCCAGGTAGGCCCCTTTTCTGCCCCAGTTGGCCATCCCACTGTGGTCACGTGTTTAGCGTAATCGGACTTGCATCTGTGAGGGGTTTAGCGACCCGTAGGTGGGACGAACCAACACTGGAAGATTAAAATGTTTTAGCACTTTGGTTTTCTCGGTCGGGCATTTATACAATAGTTGACCAACTAAGGGAACAATTTTACGGTTAGCGTTTAGAAAACACTAAAAGTGGTGTCTTTGAAACGTACGTAAGTCCTTTTTCCACTTGGTGATGAAGTGTCGTAACGAACAAGAAAATCATGGTTTTAAAAATATGTATTGGGGTTGTAATCGCAACTATCTGTAAGCAAATTCATAGCAATTTACAGTATACAGTTCCTACCTAACCATGCGGGTTTTGGTGTTTTATTTATTTGAAACGTACGTAACACCTAACCCATACCTGCAAGATAGTAAATGATAAAGTCATTCCCAGACATGTCAGTTGGGTATTTCTTCATTTTCATCATAAAGCTGAACAAAAATGCAAGCACACCTTTCTCTGTTTAATCTAAGGACAATTTTTTTTTTCAATGTCCCATTTGTTCCGAGTAGCTTGTCCCGTGATACAGCGGTGATTATTGTCCATCTTGAATGAATGTAGTAGCTAGTCAAGAGACTAGCACTACAGTCAGTCGGTAATCTCTTGTATTTGCCAAAAATGCTGAATCGTGTTGTCCTTCTTGTTCTAGTTTTTTTCACATTTCTATACGCGGAGGTAAATACTTCCCATTCGATTACAGATGTCGCTACAAGCTGCGAATTATGCAGACCAGGCGGCACGGGGTTAGGTACGGCAACATTTGTTTGAACTTAGAAAGGATACCAGTTCACATTATTAGGGCTGGTATATCTATTGTCTAGATTCATCATGTTCGCAGCTCGATAAGATAGTTTAATGTCGATGTTGGTGTAATTTTCAAATTTAATTGGCCAAATGTTATTTTCGCTTTTAGTTTTAGGGGGAGGACCCACAGAGAAAAGGGAGGCAAAGAAGAGGAAAAGAGGGGAGGAGGAAAAACAAGAGGAAAAGAGGAGAGGAGGAAAAGAAGAGGAAAAGAGGAGAGGAGGAAAAGCAGAAAGAGCTAGGGGAAGGCAATGGGAAGAAATGGATGAAAGGGGAAGACAGGGAAGGAAAGGGGACGGGACCCCCCCCCCCCCCCCAACTTGAACGCTAATGCACCTGGCACAGCTCCATAAAATAGGGCAGGAAGATGGGAAGGTCATACCTGGCATATAGTAGTGTGAACGATGCTGCGTCCGTTAGTGGATTGACGCATAGGGTTTCATTTTCCAGCCACACCCTCCCCCAACCCTTTGCGTCGTCACTGAAAAAATCCGGCCTATAAGCACGGAGCACCTACAAGTACCGAAAATTTACGGTTCCTCAATTGAGGGTAAGCCATCTTTCACAAATTTCCTCAACGCTCCGTGCTATGCGATAGTCGATCTCCCGGTATACCCGGCGAACTCACCCCCTTCCCCGAGATTTCCCAAACGGGTTTGTATAGTAGTCATGTTCGAAACGGATCGACGCCCCTGACAATAAAATGCATAAACGGAGATTGCCTGACAGGGATTTCCATAAGCCTTGATGGGGGTGCGCAGAGCCGTAACGAGCGGGCGGGGGGGGGGGGGGTCACACACCCCAATAATTTGTTCCGGCGTCGGCAAATTCCGATCTGTCGCAAAAAAGAGAAAGGAGGAAGGAAGGAAGCGGAAAAAGAGGAGAGGAGGAAAGGAAAAGAAGAGGATGAAAAGGGGAGGCAAGGAAAAGAGGGAGGAAAGAAGAGGAAAAGAGGGGAGGAGGAAAAGAAGAGGAAAAGAGGGGCGGGGAAAAGAGAAAAGAAAGCTAGGGTGAAGGGAAAGGAAGAAAAGGAAAGGAATGAAAGGGGGAAGGACAGGGGAATGGAAAAGGGGAAGATATAAAGAAAAAAAAACGGGGAGGCCGGGACATTTATCGGCTATTCGAATTTTCGCACTTGGCTTATTCTAATCTAATTCATCCAATTGGCCCATTCAGCGCCGGCAAGAGATTGGCACGTCGGCAAGAATTAGATAGGACGAAAGTTAGGTATTAGATTGTAGACAAGCCCGTCGCCGTCGGTGTAAGTGGACGAGTGACCGATTCTGCCGGCAAGTTCGGCAAACAGGGGGAATGAAGGCGTTAGCGTTGGACATCTTATTTTCCATGAAGTTTGCCAGTTCTTTGACGGGTGTTTAGGTCCTATATTCAGAGATACATGACCTTTTTCGAGCACTTCGTGAAAACAATTAAGAAAGAATCTCAGAACCTAACAATGAAACAGCGGTGGCAGGCGGGAAATCAGCGGGCGGCATAGCTAGAGTACAACGACGAGAGATAGAAGGCACCCCCCCCCAGTTTTTTTAGATCGAAAAGTCTGGCAGGAGGAACTACAAACTTTAGCACAGAATGAGTTTTTAAAAGTTGCAAAAGTGAAAGTTGTCGAAATTTGCCTAAAGGGCTGAAAAAATTTGATCAATTGCCCTACTGAAGTGTCAAATTTGTGCGCGCTTCGGGCGCAATGTGTATTGAAGGTTGCTTTGTAATCACGAGAGCGGCAGGTAAAAATCGGGCATGGTTCTAGATTCGGGCAGAAGTTTGGGCCTTCAAAATTTAAAGGGGCTCGCGTACGTGGTGAGCAGGGGCGAGTAATTACTGACCGCCCAATTTACTGAAAATATTGCACCAGATTGCATCATCCTGAGGGACGTTTCGATTATTGAAAATTTTTCCCAAAGGGGTGGGGACACCCCCTATACTTAGACACCACCCCCCCCCATATCAGTCATAATTGCCAGATCCGTCGGCCATAAACGGATCTCTACACACCCCACCCACCAATGATCAACCCTTCGCTACGCCCCTGGGGGTGCGATATTAACATAGGCCGTCTTCATAACCTCCCCCCTACCGCTGCACCCTGGGGGGGGGGTGTCGTTGCACCCACCATATCACCCCATCATATTGCGATTTCGGTGGTGACTGCAGAAACGTACCCTTATTTGTCAACGTGAGTGAGAGGGGCGATTCAACACATCAGGGCTAGCTTTCACTCTTTTTATTCCGTTTTCCGGAGGCAAACGGATGATGTAGCGTGGGTACTTTGAAAGTTGTGTGAGCAATGATAATTAAGTATATGGGTACATTTTGAGGAAAAATGGAAAATGGTCGGAAAATTGACTATTTTTTTGCTAATTTTAAGATATTATAGCTTGTTAACACAAAAACCTGACCTGACCCTGGATCAATGAAGCGCACAAAAAAAAAAAAACCTTGGTATGGAATTCCCCATATCATTACATGAATCCTCTTTGACGTTGGGGGTCATGTCAAAAGTCCTCTAGTCAAGAGAGGTCAACGTCTGAATACCTTATAAACTTTGCAGTCCAGAATGTTCTGGTTAATTCGAGAATGGCAATTTGTTATGGCAATCTTTGTTTATGAGTTACTTGGACCTTTTTTTTTTTGATACAGACCCGGGGTCAGTTGAGATAGGAAAAAGAGAATGTGAAAAAATGTATAATTCGGCGAATTTGAATGGAACATGAGCTATTATATAACTGGAGGCAACGCGCTCAATATATTTAGCAATTTGGAAAATGTCCCCCCCTCCCGGACTGACACGCGATCACCTCGAGTGCGTTAAGTGTCTGACCATCTACGGTATGAGCTACCCTACCGGGGACAAATTGACTCAGAATGTCCCCTGACACGGACTGACACGACGGATTACATTTCGGCGTATAATTGTTTGATCACTACGGTCTGTGTTCAGCTCTTTCGGGGTTCGGGGGACATTTTCAGGTAGCGCGTCTGACGGGGTACAAGTGAAAGGGCTGGCGGCGTACTCTGCCATTTACCAACCGCGTCAGCCCCCAGCATAGGGCCGTTAGCGTTGGATGCCGGGCCTAGGGTCAGACACTTTAACCATAGAGTATAATATACCTGCTAGAGTTGGCGCACTTATTTTAGAACTCGCATGATCGCATGGAGGGCTAAGCTATTTCAACTTTGCATTGCCGTCAATTATACCGGTCCGGGCAAAATTGACATTGCCTGGATCTGGTTGCGTCTGCGTGAGAACGCTTTGTTTAACGCGCTTTATCAGTACAAATCCCTATGCTTGGCCCACGCATGACACTACTTTTTCATGACGCGCACGCCCAATCTCCCCAGGAATTCAACATTTTCGTAGCCTAACGATAGGATAACTCCGCGTCTTTTACTACAGAAGCGCGTTCAAAGATTGCTCGGAGGGAGCTATTTGCGCGTGTTCCTGATGGTGCGGAATTCTGTACCAAACCGGACGGCGCTGACCAGTTAATTACGAAGTTGTACTATATGTCTGATGTGTGGTTTAGGCTGTTTCTTTTCGCGCGCGTGCCGAACAGTCCTCCCTCTATTTCTTAATTATGCTCTATGACTTTAACGCACTCGAGGGTGGATCGCGTGTCAGTCCGGAGTGGGGGACATTTTCCAATTGCTACCATCTATTGAGCGCGTTGCCTCTCCAGTTAATATAATATCTTCCATGGTGTGCACGTGGGCGTGGCGCGCGCGTGTGTGTATTGCGTGTATGTCGTGTTTTTGTTGTGTGCATGGCCCTAGAGCATAGCACGTTATCCTACTCTATGGCTCGTCCGTCGTCGTCTAACGCTTTGCGGCTAGGTTGCCATTGCGGCGTGTATCATTGATTTCCAAGCTTTTCGATCATTGGCTATTGTCACATAGTCCCGTGGTGCTTCTTTTATGACTTGCTGAAACCAGGTTAGTTTGAGCCGTTCCAACTGGTCGTCTCGTTTTTCGGTTGCATTACTCAGTTCCCGACGTGCAGGAGCTTCTTCAGGGGGTTGCCAAAGATGCCCCAAGCAGTTAAGGCGTATCCGTGTGATTGTTCTGAGTCCAAGTTACTGCTTAAAATTCCTAGCGTCATCGTTTTCAGTCTGTCTTGTTGTGTCTTGTTATATTAGTGAACGTCTCAATAAAGACCTTGGGAGAACGTTAATTTTGTATTCTAATTAGTTGTGAGTGTCAAAGTCGCTGTTGTATAGAAAAATTGAAGATATGTATGCACTGAAGATCCTCATTGGTAGTGATATTCATTCTCCTGTTGAAGAAATTTTTGGAGTTGATTATCGGCACTGATAGCGAGGACCTTTTTTATTCTTTTGAAATCTTCTTCAAGTGTCGAGTAGAGTTCCAGGTACTTGAATCCTTCCCATTTCTGTGATCCCTCTCTGCCCTGACTTTTAATTCTTCAGTCTTGTCCTCATTTATGTGAGATTACGCTGCAAGCTTTCTGGTACTGTTTCCGTAACTTTCGTTATTCGGGGCTCCAATATTAGTGTGAAAATATCCACCAATTCTTTGTTACTCTAAATTGTAATGGTAACATCCTTACAGTCTGATAGAACATGTGTAACTCGTCAGCACCAGAAACTTTCCAGTCTTCCAAACACATAGGATAATCTCTCTTGATACTGTCAAAGGCTGCTCAGTATAGAAGCAGTATATTGATTTTAGATCGGAGGATGTAATGGCTTCTCCGCAAGAGACTGAGTGTGAAAAATTGCTCTGTAGTCCCCTTCCGGATCTTATGGCTGCTTGTGAGCAACTTGAGTGACTCTTGAGTTTTTCTGTTGTCCTTGTATCATGATGATGGCTAGGACGTTCCTGATCAATGATAGCAGTATAACTGGTGCGAGGTTCTTTGGAGGTCCGGACTTTTCCGGGTTGTGGTATGGTATTAGGATTTCCGGTCTTTATCTCATTGGGAAAATCTCATGTTATAGCCATGTGATTGAGTAGATCAGCAATGCATTGATGGATGATTGGGGTCCATGTTTTAATTAGTCTGCTTTCTGTTGATCACAGCCAGAACTCCTATTGTTCTTTAGAGATTTCACGGCTGTTGGCAGGAGCTATCATATTAACTGGAGAGGCAACGCGTGAAACATTTGGAATTTATGTCCCCTGGACCCGACTGACACGCGATCCCCTCCATGTGCGTTATGGTGTTTGACCATCTACGGTATTGCTACTCTACCGGGGACAAATTGAGCAGAATTCCCCCTGGACACGGACTGACGCGCGATTACATTTTCGTGCGTTAAATTGTTGATCAACTACGGTACTGTGTTACTCGTCGGGGACATTTTCAGGTTAGGCGCGTCTGAAGAAATGAAAACTGGCGTTACTGCCCTTTGACACACCGGCCGTCAGCCCAGCATAGGGCCCGTAGCGTTGGATTGCCGGGGCCTAGGCATAGGGCCGTTAGCGTTGGATTGCCAGGCCATTGCCGGGGCTTTAAAAGTACGTCAGAAGCTCCAGTTCCCGAGTTTATGGCGTATTCAAGAATGTGGCGGCGGCCTAACCCACCACATTCGGCCTGTGCCGGGTATACGAAGGATGCGTAATTCGGCGACGGTTTACTGTAATAGAATGCTGTTCCAGTTGTTCTCTGACCGTACTCTTCCTCAGGAAGGCCTAATTATTTCCGCCCCCTTCTTTATTCCTAATTCTTTGTTTGTTTCTCTCGTTCGGTCTTTATACGTATGCATGTTCCATTCCGACTTTTTTGTCAGAGGGGGGAACTGATCTGAAATCTGAGCCTGTTCATTTGCCGACTCGATAAGAGAACGACTCGGTTCACTACGTATTCTGCCTATAAGGCCGGCTTTAGGAAAGGAAAATTAGAGTTGGGGGGGGGGGGGGTGTAGTCAGTGGCGTCGTTCCCAATTGGGCCCGGGCACCTAGTGTATATCTGTGGTGTATATAAAGCAGCAGGTAACTGAGAATATCAAGGTATCACAACGTCTTAAACACAAGGCTACCTTTGATAACATCATAGTACATATACCTGATATCCACACGTGAAAATCCTCTTTTAAGGAATGATTTCTGATTTTTTTTTTTTTCATCTGGTCTTAGTCGATGGGGGGGGGGTGGGGGACGGGGGGGTACAGGGGATAGGGTTCTCTATCGCATTTTCCAAATATATTGCTCTTGGCAGCAATAACAGTAAGATTACTTCCTTCAACTACTTAACTTATGCGATGTGTTGGCGCAGACAGATCGGTGTCACGAGCTTAATATTTTCACATATACGTGGTGAAAAAAACCTCTTAGTGGACTCCGGCAAATGGTCAATTAAATTTGAATAACACATAATATTCATTGGAGCAAGTAGTTTGTCAAATTTCCTCCTTCAGGTCTTGTGTATGAACGAAATCTACCTCAGTATCGCAAGAATCCATTTTTTACTATCGCCATATCCCCCCCCCCGGGATATTGAAATAATATTAACAGGTCCAACACAACGTCCACTAACTTTCCTAAGCTTGAACGCATCCATCTCAATCCCTAAGAAATGGCACTAGGTCTCCCAAGTTATACCCCGAACCTGGAAGTCCCTGCCTCAGCCAACTGAGCTTTGTAAGGGCGTTCCGGCGAAGCGTTGCCCCTACGCCAGTACTAAATCACCAGTTCCTATATATGAATTTGTCCGCATTCGATAGTACGCCCTTTAATCTGTCCGTCCTGTGATCTCTCCACCTACACAGCAGTGGTGGCGCCAGATTCCCCCGACGGGGGTCCGAGCTCCCTGGCGGGGGGTCCAAGTTCCCAGTCTCACCCTACCCCCCTAGGTCAAAACCTGCATTTTGATGTTTTCCATTTTTTAACTTTCCTCGGAGAAGATAAATAAATAAAACACATTGTCGAAGGCATTGTTCAATCAGTCTGTCAGTGGCATTCCACTCGATTCAGGCGCTCTCAGTAAAATAGTGATACCGAGAGAAAATGCCTCAGAACTGGAAGTATTCGTGTCGTGAGAGCGCACCAATTAACACAAGGCAAAACAGTGGTAGACGGCAGACGACCATCCTCCCCAACAGAATTGTAACATTATTCTCCTGCAGTGACATATCGACGATATTCATACGACATCTGTTTATGCCACGGACTGTAAAGTCTGTAGGAATATGGATACGCTGACCTTGCAACTGAAGGGGAAACTCCACAATAAAAGAATAATTTTTTATAATCTTTGAATCAGGATTTTTTGTTTAAAGAAGTTGGGAAAATGTCTCCTGTTGGGGCAGTAGGGCCCCTCGTCCCGGAGTGTCTTAATTTTAGCGTACCCACTTAGGCTCCCCGACGAAATGGGGAAAATTCCCCGACGGGGGGGGGGGGCAGGCTTCCCCCGACGGAGGGGAACATATGGGCCCTCCCCTGGGGAGCCACACCCTGGCTCCAACAGAGGCGAGGACAGAGGAGAAAGGGAAATCATCATTGGCATTCACAGTCGCGTGATACATACAGGGTGAATAACCAACCATACGCCGAAACGACCCAGAAGGGTCTGCAGCAAAACTGTACTACCATCTATCATTTTAGGATGATGAATCTCAAAAGAAACAAATACATCTACGTAACTATAATGTCTGATCCCCACTTGAAGAAAACAAGACAGAAAACTAATTAGCCAGCAAATTGTGGCTACCCCCAAACACTTATAAAACAAGGGAGCACTAGGGATGAGCTGAAGGAGTGGGCAGTGTTGTGTCATGGAGGGGGAGGGGCTGAGACCGTTGCCTTGGAGACTGGTTGTTTCAACTAGATACCGATGGTTCCGCCTCCGCCTCCACTTTTCTGTTGGCACTCCATGCAGTGGCGTAAGTAGCTCAAGTACGGGGGCTCGGGGAGGGTGGCGTGTCCCCCCTCCCCCAATATTCAACACCAAGGCACCCCCTCCACGCGCTCCTCCCACTGAGAATTTGAATCTTTTTCTTCTTGTTTCATGTGGTGAAAAAACAATCACAAATCTCTTACAATACGAAAGTAGTTGCGCTTTGTGAACGCGAAGAGGGTATACAGGTGGAGGCGAGGATTTCCCCGACGGGGGGTCCGAGCTCCCTGACGGGGGTCCAAGTTCCCCGACAGTCTCACCCTACCCCCTAGGTCCAAAACCGCATTTTGATGTTTTCAATTCTTGAACTTCTTTTCTCTGAGAAAAAAAAATGGTAAATAAAACACACATTGTGGAAGGCATTGTTTACTCAGTCTCTCAGTGGCATTCCACTCGATTCAGGCGCTCTCAGTAAAATAGTGATACCGAGAGAAAATGCCTAAGAAGTATTTGTGTCGTAGAGAGCGCACCCCAATTAGCACAAAGGCAAAACAGTGGTAGACGGCAGACGACCATCCTCCCCAACAGAATTGTAACATTATTCTCCTGCAGTTAAAACGATGATATTCATAGACTTGTGTTGCCTATGCCACGATTGTATAGTCTGTAGGAATAATGATACGCTGATCTTTCAACTTAAGCGAGGATCACTGCAAATGAGATAAAATATATGACACGCGCGAAGCGCGCCGAAAATGTTTAGCTTTAATATAGGATGTTTTGTTTACAAGAACGGTGGGAAAATTTAGGACTGTCGGGGCCGCAAAGGCCCTCGCCTCGTCGAGGTGGGTTAATTTAGTGTACCCACTCAGGCTCCCCGACGAAATGGGAAAAATTCCCTACGGTGGGGGGGGGGGCAGGCTTCCCCGACGGAGAGGGGGGGCATGGCCCCCTGCCCGTCCCCTGGCGCCACCCTTGGGGTAATATTTGACATATTCATCAATTTGATCATATTCATTCAGTATTCTGAAAAAATCTCTGTTTCTGTCCGCTGTGTTCTCACTGCGCTAAGATAGACTGCCTCAAGTTTCCGGTTATTAATCCAGGACGCGCAGATTCCAAACTTTGGGCAGGGTTAGGCAGGAGTTTTATGTTTGTAGAAAACCGTGCACTAAGTGCAGTTGGGTTTGTTCGGGGAGTGATTCCAATGACTGCCGTTAACTGTTACCGCGACTTCCATGGTTTATTACGAACATCAAGGAGTTAGGTTAGTTAAGTAGGTGTAAAGCTCCACAATTCGGGGGTGGGGTGGGGTTGTCCATTTCGCCCATAAGTATACAAAATTAACATCGCTCAGGCAACTAACTTCACATTGGTAGAAGGCCAAGAGGGCAATGATCTTCCCATACTGCCATTACATTACTGGGCCGGCAGGTTGTCCAGGAACGCGTTCACGGCAGGCCAGCGTGAGAGGGAAAAATCATGAGGTAACTTTCCTTGGAATGAAAATTTTCGAATCATAATAACCAATATGGAAATGGTTCTAACAACCTCAAATGGCTCAGGAAGTGCAATTTCCTGTCACTCTAGAATGGCTCAAAATATACTATTTAAACGTTCCCACAGAAACATTCTCTCCATCGCACCACTGCCAAAATCGTAAACCACAACCGAGCAAGGTCTTCCTTCTGCGTGGTCCCTGGTTTGGTGTGCTATATTGCACCAGATTGCATCAATCGACGACCACCTGAAAATGCCCAAATTTCCTGAAGTTACTGCGACCCATGCGATGGAAAAGCCAAAATTAATTTCCGAAGCAGACTTGATGTTTGCTCTATTGCACCAAATTGCATCCGAGTCAACGGCTGCCTGGAAATGCAAAAATTACCAAGATGCTATGAGATAGTATATGAAATCAAGCAGTGATGAAGCAAGTTTGCCGTCTGGAGGCCTACGCGCCACACCATGGTGGCGCTCTGCTTAGATGGTGACATGCACCCTATAAATTCAGTCCCCCAGCGCCCACCCCCACTACACAGAAAAAAGTGTGGCTACGCCACTGACTCCATGTCTCCCAGTTGTTTAAACCCACAATCTCACTCTAAATATTCTGGGTACCGTATATATTCCATCGAGCCTACTCTCTCCCTGTGATATACTACTCAAAAAAAACGCAACAAATTCAAATGGAATAACCAAATCCCTCAGGTGGCGGTGATTTTCACGGGCTCATCGCTGGGAAAGAGTCCTTGAAGTTCTTTGCGATTTCCTCCTGTTTGTAAACAACTCTTGACTCCCCTACTATCAAATCAATTTCGATAGGGAATAGTCCTCCTTATGTGGAACCCCACCCCATTCTGATACCACACGCGCGCCATATTTGGTCAATGTCACTTCCTTTCTAGTGTCACTGAACCAAATCACCATGTTAATTGCGAGGCAATATTGTCCGCATAACGTATAGCCCCATATACCTTCATCTATGGAGATGATTAGGATAGGAAAATCGGAAAGTTAATTGCTCCTGTTCATTAGAGAGAGGGATGTGTGGTTTTCGACCAAAGGGACGAAATTCGAAAGGACTTGTATTTCACGTAGGAGTTATTTTATTTGCTCCCATGAACTAGGTGTTATGAGCACGCCATATGAAGAAGGAGGAGGAAGGCTGCTTATGGAAGTTAGTTCCTCGTGCGGGAAAAAGAAAAACATTCACATCTAGGTCTACGTTAGCTCTGGTGCATTCTACTTGTTGATTATTCGCATTTGCTCATCGGAGGTAACACATGGGGTTTCAGCAGCTAACTACGTGATGACTCCAGTTGGGGTAGGAACATGGAAACGGTTGTGAATGTGAATGAAAGCAAATTATTCACCAGCAAGTCTTGTGCTGTACGATCTGCAGGAGTGTGGCCACGGTGTGAAAAGCAGTGGGAGAAAGAAGACACATACCAAACGGCGTTAGAGCAGCAAGTCCTACCGGCGCTTCCCCTACGAACACAAGCGATGGACCGCCTGCGAAGAAAGAAAGAAAAGAAACAGGAAGAAGGACGAAGGCCCCAGAGTCAAAATTTAAAAGGGATTTATTTATGACAACAAGCTCCGTCGATACACTACATTCAGCAAGCGCAAGACCGGTATCATGAAAAAGGTTAATAATTTTTGCACGCTATCACTGTAACATTGCTAGGCTAGGCCTGAAAGTTGATTTAATACGAGGCTAGAATGCCTAGCCTAAGCTGGGGCTAGGCTTACAGTAGGGGGCCAGGGCCAAATGTGGACAGTTGAGTGTCTGGTACCAATTCACTGATTCGCTGTAGGTTATCGCCTTGTACACAGAGTGGCAGAAGGTATTTGTTACACACTGGGAGGAATTACACGAGCTTTTGACGCTGAATTATCACGTTTTGTAGCATTCGTTTGGCAATTTTCTGCATAGGCCTGAGCTAATAGGAGGGAATATGGTACATGAATTTCTCGGAAAGCTTGATATGTATGCGATGTCAAGACCCATTGTTTCATTGTGCATGGGCTGCTCCTTGTTTACATTTTTACCCTAGTGACGTCAGGAGTGATGTTTTTCCTATTGTGACGTAGGCATTTGCACGTATTCGGTTGTGAGTGTGAATGTCATGGTGGGCCTGGCCCCCAGGCCTGCTTTATTTGAATGGTAACAATGTCCTCATCTATTGTGTCCAGCCTGTAGGCAACCTGGGTCCGTGTTTCAATCTCGAACCACACACTGTGGTCCACAGCAGGACCAATTGTAATGTTGAACACTTTTTCATGATGTAGGCCCAGAGGCCATAGTAGAAGCCTGCAACTTCATTAGCCCTTTTCGCCAATAGCCTCTCGCATTGGGCCATTGTGGTCTAGCTCGGGGGAAGTAGGCATCTATGGAAGGCCAAATAGGAATTTTTCAGAGGTAAAAATTGATTTATTGGTGGCTAAAAATAACACGTTCAGTCCAATTAGTCACGATAAAACTGTAAAAGTTATCGGGAACAACATACTCAGTTTGGGCAAATATGCTCAGACATAAGGAGATAATTGAAATTATCCAAGTTTTTCCAATACAAAACACAAACTGTCCCCCTGAAGTATTCTCCATGCATCAAACTATCCCACAGTGCACCGCACAATGCTATTTGCGACAAATCTATGGATACATAAACAAGATTAAATGATTGATCGTGTCATTCGGAATGGTACTAATCACTTTGATCTTGCACCTAACAGTGTGTCGAACAGCTGTTGAAAAACTTACCTGACAAAACAAAAACAAAAAAACAACCAGCACGAAGCTGCAAATTTCTCCCTTAACAACAATACAAATTATAGTAACAGACTATCAAACCCACAGCCTAGGATGAATTGGTACAACTATCAAAAAGTGGTGACAACTAGAAAATATAGTTGTAGCTGTATAATATCTCTTGGGGAGAATCATTTACTGTATCTCCCCTAACTAATGTTTTTGGCAAAGAAACTTATGAAATAATGACTATCTACCCTCTGCCGCAGGCCTCTAATTGAAACTTTTTTGGGCAGTATTTTGGGGTTTACTACCGCGTCCAAGACAGTCCTGCCAAAAGGAGTAACTTGACCCAAAACTGTTGAGAGATTATCTGAAATGGGGGTATAACTCTTGCCAGTTGCCACATATTTATTACATTATTTTCCTCTCTGGTCTCACTCTTCAGTGTGATCGGAATGGCAACTGTGAAGGCTGGGTTTTCCGTTTCTCCTCCTCATCGAGCTGGTCCATGTGGGTTGGTCTTACACACATTCATCGGTGTCGTATTTCTGCTAATTTCAAAGCACATTTTCTTTGCAACCCAACTATTCAGCATGGCTGGATGCATCTGACTTTCAAATGCATGTTTTTCCTCATGATGCAGGCAATAGCTCTCAACCCTGACCTGCTAACCAAGTGATGCTCTGGTTGCTAGTGAGACAGGTCACGTACACATTTGCACGCGCAAGCCAGCCGATTGATCACAAGCGACATCGGAAAGGCCCTGAATCCAGACGGTCTGAATTCTCCGGACCTTCCGGGGGAGAACCAATCACGTCCGTCAGTTCCCTAGACCAGCGGATGTGCCGCGCACAAGGTTTTCGAAGAAACTGAGGCTGTCCTATTCCTGTGTCTGAGAGGATGAAAAAGGTAACTAAATGTCCCATTTTTCATTCAATTTTGAGCTTTGTGGGCACCAGTCTGTGAACTATCTTAATTTTTACTTACAACAACATGTGTTGATGTTCAATGATGAGGGTCACATTTGACATGTAAAGCAGAGGCTGGCAAACTATAGACACTCTTGTGAAGCTTTTACATGCTGCTGATAATATTTGCCAACTAGCCAATCCCTCTATCACGATCAGGATGGTTGAAGCGGACTAAATGCCTCCACAGAAAACAATTACTGATCACAAAACAGGCTCCACTAGCGGTTCGACAAACAGGCTCCACTAGCGGTTCGACAACACTGTTTTCAACTCTACTTGCCATGATCCTTATGTGAGAGTGCAGATCACCATATCGCTGGCTCGAAGTTTAAATTGATTTGAAAATTCGAAAGATGCCGAGCTTTGTAAATTGCAAGTTCTGGATAATGGTGAATTCAACCATTATTCAAACTGGCTGTTATTAGCACTTGGCAATATTTCCTAACATGACAGTTTGTAAAGATAATTTTGCCTGAATAAATGTTGAGTGTTTAGTGCTATTTGCCTATAAATGCCCACACACATTGATAAATTATTAATTTACATCTCTCCACCCCAACCCCTCCATGGCCCTACCCTACAGAACATGTTCATTACTGGTCCAACAGGTGACTGACAGCAACCATGAATATATTCTTCAATAACTTTGTTCGCACTTCCTGGGAGAGCCTCGACCACCTCAATCCTCTCCGGAGAAAGGTGCAAATGGGGTGAAAAGATGAAGTACTGACATCGTTTGACAAAGGGATTATTGTATGCAGACCTCAATTGGAAATGCCAAGAAAAAGCTTTCCTGAAGTGCACTGAAAACATTTCTGATTGTTTTGCACATTCTGTGATCTCAAAACTGGGCTTAATAGGAAATCCGGAGGATATGCCAAAATTAGGAAGTGTGTTCAATTGTCCATGTCCCCCCCCCCCTCCCTCTAGGCAGAGGGTTAGCTATGTGTCTGGTGCCAAAGTCCTAGCACTAAACTATTATCGAGGCTAGCCCTCAGTAGTATACAATTCATTTAAAAATGAGACTAGATGACTTGATGATCAGGAAGTGGGGGCGGAGGATTAAGATGGAAATGCAGGCATTTAGCCTAGGAAGGGAAGGGAACATTACTTGGTGCACGGGTCGTTGCGTGGTCTCAAAACCAGGGCTTAATTGGAACTCCCAGAGGAAATGCCGAAAATAGGGTAAAGTATTCATGCCCCCTCCCCCAGTGGATGGCTTGCTATGCGTCTGCTGCCACAGCCCTAAACACGTAAACCCATCTAGGCAAGTCCTCAGCAGTAAATTACTTTCTCCTGAATATAGGCTAAGTGAAATCTTGTGCAATTAGAGTAGCATCCAATGCAGGCTTGTGTAACAGTTGGTGTTCCCTGAAAATGCCCCTATAAATCTAATTGTGCAGGCACTTGTATCCTAGCTCTTGTGAACCATCATCTTCACACACAGTTGAATACAACTAGTTTAATATCAGCAATGAAATGTCCCACTATAACTGCTCTGTAGGTTGACTCATAAGAAGGGAGGCAACATAGAGAGCTGGTCCATGTTGAGCATGCATGGTGGTCTCATTCATATTTTTGTACTCTGCACAAACCTGCCAACCAGTGATTGTGGTTTTTGTGGCAATTGAAGAAATGGAAGGTAGGTACCGTAGGTAATGGGTGCATACACAGAAATCTGTCATGGCTCCATGTGGGGGGGGGGGGAGGGGTAGGGGGGCTCAGTATTTTGGAAAAGAGAGCAACAAAAATTTTCAATGGGGATGTATTCCCCCTCTTGAAGTACAAAAAAAGTTAAAACATTTTCATTCAAGTGACATTCTACTCTGCCCCAAGTTAGTCAGAGCTTTAGTCAATCTTATTGTTAAACAACATATGTGTATGTAAACTGTATCCCACTATTTTATCACAGAGTCAATACGATCTTGCACGTTATACTTGAAAAAATCCAATTCCTCTCAACAACCCAAGTCCTGGCCCCCTGCACAGACCTATGACCTCCAGGCATGCATCCAAAACCACAAATTCCTTTTAAGACTGGTGGCAATTCCAAATTTGTTATGAGAGGAGTGTGCCAGGCGTGCTGCCAGTCCATGCAGGGAGATGTTGTGACCATATTTGGAACAGAGGCCGTGTGGCAGGGTGGATTTAATGCCCCCAGGCTGTCTAGTATTTCAGTTAACAGCTTTGATTCATGGGGCTTGTGGCAGCCAGGGTCTGACTATAGTCCTTTGTTTCAAAACTGGTGGGCTTATCATCACAAATTAGGACTGGTTGGAGGTCTTTGTTGTAGGACAACTGGCATATGATCCTATACAGGCCTACATCTACAGTAGGCTAGGACTGTTTGGGAGTACTGTAAAAGTATTTGTCACTAAGCAATATTATCTCATATCGAGTATTACTGCAGGATCTTTTATAGAGAGGGTACTATTTACTGTAGAGAAAAACAGATCTGTATTTCATTGGTTTATTGTAGTGAATAACTCAACATTAGGCATTTCTGGGAGTTTATACAATAGTAACCAACCACAACTACATCAATCTACCTGCATTGTTCATCATCCTCTCGCATTGACCTAACTCATTTTTCAAAGTCGAATTAACATGTAAAACTTGATTAGAAAATGGAAGATTATTTGCAAGGTTGTACAAGTATGACATAATTTAATAGAGTGAAAAACAAAAAGCTACTTTTTTTTTTTGGGGGGGGAAGAAAAGGCGGCCACCCCTCTCCTGCACAGTGCACCCCCTCTATTGGCAGTCATGAGAGATAAAAACATCAGGCATTAGAAACATAGTACATGCATAGGCTTGAATAATGGGTCAAACATAGCACCATTAGTAGGTCTTTTCCATCATTTAATAGCCAAAATTGCCCGACATAGATCCACCCCCCCCCTGGACCTTCCCAGACCACCCATCCTCAGACGGCGGTCAAGCCTAAAGCAAGGCTTTGCATTTCCTGTAATGTTCTGGATACACTTCCTGTTGTGAATCCTTCTGCAGTCCTATAATACACTTCTAATCACTGTACGTCATACGTCACACGTGATGAGCTCATAACCACCCGCTGGCCCAGTAATGGCAAAATGTATATAATTCCCTCCCGTGAACATTCAGTAATGCAACCCAGCATCTAAATCTAGACAGCGTTGCTAAGCAACATTTGTTGATCTCTGGTATCATACATGCGCAGGCAGACGCCGTTAATTACACGTCCTGTACTACTGTATCAGACTCCATGTAGCGCCGTTTACCCCCAGGTGTACCGGGGATCCGATAGCTATTATCTGACAATTACGTGGCGTCCCGTCCCCCTAATCTCATCGGCTCAAATTAACCTCCGTACGAGGAGGTCATCGTCGTCTGTTATAATTACCTCAAACTCGTAAGTTGATTTCATAGTGTGCGGGGGGCGTCTCGAGTCACCATAGCCATGGATTCCTGGGCATATCTTGGCAAGTATTACTGAGACATACCGTGTAAGCTCATGGGCATTCCTAATTGGGCCCAGCCTTTAGATACTAGGACTAATATGCCCTGTTATGGTCCTGGAGGTACGGCAAAGGCAGGGCATTAGCATATTTATTTCTATGGCCCTCGGCCACGCCGCCTATCCCTATTGTGCCTGCGGTGCGGGATGACTTAATTCCCGTTGTGGACCGTTAAGACCCTGTCAATGTGTTGATAATTGTGCTAATTACGTTCCATAGTGACCATTAATCCTTTCAATGCCAGGCCAGATCTTTATGACCACAATAATGGTGTAACACTGGTTGGTTCTGGCTTTCAGAAATTACAAACATACCGGCAGTGGTATTGTGTTATCAGAGGTTGTAGGGGGCAGTGGAAAACGTGCACTAGTCGAGCCCTGAGGAATTTGGCTCCAGGATGACGGGGGTATCTTGATCCTGGTGCTCTCTAAAGGGAGGTTATTCAATGTGCCATTATGTTGATGTCAAACTCTGAATGAGTGTGTTATGAGCATTGGTTAACAGGTCCAGGCTCGGAATCGTATCAAGGTATTTGTTTTTAGCTCATACGTTGAATTCATGAAAAGCTAGCAGGAGGCGTACAGGAGGGTAGTGAGAAATGAGTGTTTCTTTTGGAATTTACATTTTAGTATTGGAAAACGCTTTCTTTGGTTCTGAACATTTTGAAGCATACCACCTAGGAGCAATATCAGGACTCGAAATTTTTTATCATTCCTGTATTTTCTCTTAGAATTCTAGAAATACAGTTTCCTTCCATCTACGAATCTGGTACACAAATTCCACTCGCGATTCCAGATTTCCACAGGCAAAATTGGTCGCTACTCGGCCAATGCAGGTCATTCAATTCAGCCTAATTTGCCTTTGATTATAGTTTTTTGTCAGCGGAGGTTGCACTCACCTCAGCCTGCAATATTATTTCTATTTTCTGAATCCTGAATGAAACAGATTAAACAAGATGCACAAAATCACTGCAAAACTTGTTTTGAACAAACACAATTGAAGCGCACGAACTTGAAACGAAAATAAGAGAATTGTTCAGGAGATGTATGCGGAACAAGAATCTTGTATTGTAAATAATACCCTTTATCTTGAACTTCCATAATGCAATTCCCCAGCTATCACTTTGTAGAGTGTTCCTCCACCCCCCCCCCCCCCCCCAACCCCCTCAATCCCCAAAAAACATGAACATACCCCAAATTAATAACCGGGTATATGATTGTGGCTATGAACTCTTGTTTAGATTCTGCTAGTTTACACTAAATTTGCTGCTTGTTCTGCAGCCTCCAAAACATGCAGTTGTTTAAGCTCTACAAACTGTGGTGGAGGAGAGTGTTGCATACTTGGTCTCATGGTCATTGCTGGTTCTGGTTGGCCAAGACTTATCTGGTTTAATGGACTTTTCAAGATCACTGATCCAGTACAATAACTTGTGATATCGTAGCCACTGCGTTGCGCTAATAGTAAAAACATGTGCAGGGTGGAGATGTGTGGCATGGACACTTCCTTCTGTGATATATCTGCAGTGTTATTATTAACAGTAGTAGCTGGCAAATCCAGGTCAGCAGATGACATGTAGATAATGTACCTTGGATATCCTCCAAGGGGACCTGAGTAGGGTTCTGTTTAATCATCAAAGCGAAGTCGGAGGTCAAGGTTTCCAGTTTAATCGAGCCTGCTATAACGCCCTGGAAACATGGATACTACAGTAACTTGAGTGAGAGTCTAATCTACTCTACTACTGCCATGACAACCTTGCAGTATTTTGCCTCATTCCACATGTCAACAGTATTCACTCTACCCATTTGTTCGCTCCATCAGTGTCCACCTTCTCCAGTTTGTTGAGGGGGGGAGCAATATCAGCTTTTTTCAGTGTCAGTGCTGGTGATTTCGTTTCTTAATATGTTTCCTCGTCGGAACATCTTTGGATGGGAATAGGCAACCATAGTTTACGCACTCTCAGGACGGGTTACATTGAGGGATTGTGAAATCCTAGTCCACGGTTGCCCGCCTTATAATTTTCTGACTATGAGTGTTCCAAGAAGGCTGTTATTGTGATGTTTTCCTTCAACCATGAAAGTTTAAAGAGGCTGTACCACCTCAATAGCCAACTGGGGAGAAGCATAACAAATCGCAAATACATTGATACAAATACCTGTTACTCAAGCAACAGAGTGTACCGATAAAGCCAACAGCCCCATTGAGTTACCGTAAGGCACTCGAAAATTCCGAATTTTCTCTGCTGGAATCACTTGTAATTAGAAGTCACCTAGAGCAAGGCCCTTATAATTTCTACAACATACAGGGGTGTGTAGTAATTTCATGCGAGAATGTTAATCCGTAACAAAGTGGTCAAAACATTTTTTTCTCATACAAAGTTTTACTTTGGACTTTTTCGCAGCAGAACACACCCAACCCATATGGCGTGCGCGCAGTATTAATGTACCTTGAGGTTCCCTTTTGACGCTTGGGTCATTCAGGGAAGATCCCACAGTACAATTTGATATTGATACAGGTTATTGTCACAATAAATTAAGCCTGATGTAACAGGAAATGGCTTTCTTCATGGTTGTCAGTATAATGATATATATAAGTCATTTTCCCCACTGTTTCCCAGTGAAAAATATGCAGGAGTACATTATCATTTCCCCCCCTTTCCCCCCCCCCCCTGCTCCCCCATTCTTCCAGTCTGAAACCCCTCTCCCTCATTAAAGAACATTATTTGTGGAATAATTGAGTGAATTTTAATACTTGAATATTCAATTCTGCAAATGTACAGAACACCCTCCTCTTGGACCACATCTATTAGGCAACAAAACTGTAACCTATAAATGCCAAAATCTGCCCCCGGTTCCTGTCATATAATTCATCATGATTCATTCATGACCTCTGATTGGAGTGTGACCACCGGCTGGCATGGGTGAACAATAAAATTAACAGGCTATATGAAATAGCCAGAGGATTGCGGTCACGGAAAGCTCTTTAAATACCTAGCTACAATGGTTGTTAAGTCACTGTTCTCATTCAGAGCTTTTGTCGTTTTCTAGCATCCTTTGGACAGAATTGGGATTTGGATGAATTGGACCATGCCAGAAAATGTTCTTAAGATTAGGTGAAGAATTAAATTGGTCATTTGGAGGAAAAAAATTGGAGGGGGGCAGGCAGGTGGTTCAAGGATTATAAAAGTGGATCATACAAGGTTAGCTCTTCAATTAAGTCCATGAAAGTAATTGTCGTCATCAACACTACACATGAGGAACTGCTGTGTAAACAGATTCGAAAGTTCACTGCTGATCAAGACTTTGGCTGGTACAAGTATTCAGAACATTTACCAAAATCTACCTTGCAGCCTGTCGCGTCCCAGACACTTCTGTCAGTGAAGGAAAAAAATCAGTTGTATCTGGAATGACTGATATGTTGAACTTGAGTAGTCATGAATCTGTTGAAACTTGAAATGATCCTCATTTCTGAATCAGTCCCTATGTTAAATCATGCGACCGGCCAGCCCCAAATAACCATTTACCCCTCCCTATAAAGATGTGAGTGGTGTGGATATAGACTGAAGTAACTTGATCTAATGTGTCAAATGAATGGCACGCATTTCTGATTCAGTGATGGTTGATCCCCCCTTTTTTCTAATATGCGTAGGCACTTTAACATTAACAAGCCCCCCCCCCCCCCCCCCCCTCCTCTAAAATACATATAGAGTACCTTGCAGGTGTGCTACTGTGAAATACATACATGTTACAGAGTACCTTGCAGGTGTGCTAAAATACATGTACAGTACCTTGCCGTGTGCTAAAATAATTGTGCAGTACCTTGCAGGTGTGCTAAAATACATGTGCAGTACCTTGCAGGGGTGCTAAAATACATATAGAGTACCTTGCAGGTGTGCTAAAACTAACATTACCAATTGTGACTTTTTGTAACCCTCCCCAGTACTGTAGATCATGGAGCAACAAACATATTTATTTGTAGTCTACTGCCTATCTCTCTACCCAAAAATGGGGTTACATAACTGTAGCCTACATAGCCAGTAGTGGCAAGGACACAAGATTTTTCTCCACGAACCTTGACCAGAATTCTGAAATGTGGCCCCGAATTTTTGGGGTGTGCTAATCTCATTGTACCCCTGGTAATGACATTTCAGGTCCATCACCGCATGCCAGTCCATGGCCCAAGAATTCAGGTGGCCCCCCTTGCTAGTATTCAGTTATTTTGAAGTCATAACTCTGACTCTGATGGCTCCCAGTGATCCCTCTGCTCCTGGCTGCATTGGCAGCTGAAGCCTGTGATGTCATCCCCTAAATTAAGAGGGGAGGGTAACACTCACATAACTACGAAAAGATCACCAATGGCACCAGTGGTTATGCAGGATTCCATATGAATGGGGATTCTTGGCTGGCTTGCAGCTGATTCCCCTTGGAGATGTGCTGAGCTGCTGCCTGTTGAGGCCCAAATCTCCTCATGTATAATAATCACTTGGCCTGTACTACTTTGGTTGAGATCATAGGGGGGTTTGTATCATGTGCACGCCGCCACCATGATCTTTATTATCTGTGTGTTGTGTGCATACTAAAACTGTAAGACAGACCAGACACTGAGTCATTTCCATTGGACTGTGTGTGAACATTTCTTCCTGTATGTTAATGTACCAATATGTCATAGCGAATCTGAATTCTCTCTTAATAAAAAATGGCCTCCAAACTCCACTGAGCATTTTTCACCAACCCTATATCCAGTACTAATGGGGCACACCCAAACCTCCAAGCTAAAACCTGTACGTTAGCCATGCTATATTTCAAATTTTTAAGCCTGTGGCCTCATTATCCAACACTACTGCAGTGATCTTCACTAGCTTTTACCCCGGGGGTGCCCCCGACAAAATTTGAAAAATGGCTCTGTCACTTGGTTAAAGTAGTGTCACCCTATAAAGAAAAAATGTAAAAAAACGACATGACAAAAATTATGCGTTAATGCTTCCTCGATTGACCAAAAAAGCAATATAACTTTGAGCTGGGATCAGTGAGGCCCTCATTGTCAGAGGTATCCATAATCACATTCATAGTTCATTTTTTTAAACATTCTCAAACTCTCCTCTCTCATGCCATTTTACATAACTGGCTTCTCAACGTGGGCGTTATAGTTATCCTGTTGACGGTCCACTATTCATGATCCGTTTTCTATTCCTGTTTCTTTTCAGGATCCACCTAGGAACCCAATGTTCACAGGCACTGTGCCAGGGGCTGGTCAGAGATGTCCCAAGTGGCAGCAGTACATCATCCTCAGGTACAGTATATGCATCAATTTGATATTTGGCTCCAGTTCTACATTTCACTGCAAGTGGATGATGCATTCATCAGCATCTCTGTTTGTTTGTTTGTTTGTGTTCATGAAAGACGCAATGGAACAAATGAGCAAAACAAATGTCAAGTCAAGCCCTCCACAAGAAACTCTTGGATTCCTGCGACTCTTCGTCGCTCAAGTACAATAATACTGACCTGTGTCCAAGGAATCTTGGCTTTTCTGTCTATGCATTTTTTTGGTAGCGCCATGAACCTGATCACCATCATATGAGCTATGTTACCTTTTAGTGGCAAAACAGATATGAATGAACCAATGAGATAGAGTGGAAAAAGTGCCTGAAGAGAGTCTGGGATACTAACTGGATAGATCTCGTACTCGCTCTGGGAGAAACCGCACTGCCTAACTTGTGCTCCAGTGACCCAGTGGCGGTACACACCAGGGGGGGGAAGGGGTGGTCTGGCGGGGGGGGGGAGGGGTTTGGGAGAGGGGGAGTCGGAACCTCCCCCATGACCAAGTGAAACAATAATTTTTTAACACAAAAAAGCAGATTAATTTTGCAGTTCAGTAGAGGTTTTGCAGCTGTTATTTAGCAAATAATATTGTGTGCCTGGGCTAGGGCCCAAAAGGTGTACTTATTTGCCAATAGGGAGGTGAGGTCAACAAGGGGTGCACTCCCCTTAGGTTCCGACCTAACCCTCCCCCCCCTCCCAAAAAAAACAATCTCTTGTACGTGCCTGCCACGCGACACTTTTATTGGGTCATGGCTGAATAAACACGTCAGCCTTGTCATCAGCAAAATCAATAGACCCGAGGAATTCCAGAGAGATTCCAGTTTACCAAGGAGTCAATATGATGAGCTGTCCATGTTCTTCTTTCCTCTTCCTTTCCTTCTCTGGCCTTTGAAAAGGGTTACACTTGTGACAATTCTCGACAAGGAAACACAAGGAGAATGATAAAATTAGCCTTATGAACCTTGTAGCAAACATCTGTAGGTGGGAGGTGGTACTGTATAGGGAAAAAAAAAACCTGTCATGTTTTGCTATAGTCCTGAATGGAATATTGTAATTGTATTTTATGGTTTGTTGGTGATTTGTATAGCGGGATATTGATTCCTGGTCAGGTAATTCCAGACTTGAATTGGGGGGGGGGGGGGGGGGGACGGTGGACCTACTAGGGAGGCGGATTAGCTCAGTCGGTAGAGCTCCCGGTCTGCAAAACCATTGATGACGAGTTCGGAGCCCATTTGAAGCCGAGGACTTTTCCGGAGGGTTGTTGGACAAGGCATGTCTCCTGAATGTCCAACGCCACCCACGTGTAAAAGGGGGAACCTTGTGAGGTGAATTGTAAATAGTATCGAGCGCTGTATGTGGCCAGCATTGGGAAGTCCCTCAGGGGATATGATGAAGCAATGTCCTGGAATGGTTGCGTCGGGGGAGAAGAGAACAAGCGAAGAGGTGCGTGCTATAGTACGGTGGACAAGTCACTAAATGATCAGGGGGTGGTGGTAATATGTGTAAATGGCTCTGAGCATGTCTTCGGCGTTGGAAAAGCACTTATAAGAACGAGATATTATTTTACTGACATTTGTGTGGAGCTCTGAAAAGCACTGGAGTATGAGGAATATTCCCCCACAAGTAGTCTAATTAAATGGAAAGGATGAATGGGTGAGACGTTAGGAAAATTGCTACCACCGAGAAGGGGGGGGGGGGGGCTCGCTCATTGTGAGTTTTGTGCGGTGGAGGCATTTTGCCATGGCAAAGATGGGGGACCTACGCCATGGTGGAGCTCGACACAAGCACCCGAGTAATGAAAAGGATGAATATTGCCCCACAACTAATCAGCATGAGAATGGGACGTGGACAAAAAAAAATTACACTGAGGGGTGGGGATTAATTTTTTCACCCATTGGGAGTTTGTGCATGAAGCATTTTCGTTTTGGCAAAACAAGTTGGTGCAATACTCATAAAGAGGAGCCCTGTTGAATAGGTGCTTCTCCCCTCCCAGGGTTGGGTATACAGTATCTTTGCGAGTTGGGGGATTGATTAGTGTAATGTGTGTATTGGTTGTTGGAAGCATGACACTATAGTGCTGGGGGAGGAGGGAGGCAAAGACACTGCAAATCGTAGGGCATGTATGTAGTGTACATAGACGAAGTTACCACCAATCGGGAAGAATTTGTACGACAAATTCAAACATTACAAATGCCATCATGTCATCATTTTTGATTATTCCTTTTGACTTGTCGCAGGTTTATCTCTGGCAGGGACTGGCCATACCTATCCCATGAGAAACGTTACATGACCACACTTACAACTATTCATCAGGAATGAAGCACAGTCCCTCCGCTAACAGCTAGCGCCCAACAAGCATTCGGCCCCCACAGCTAGTTTTACAACACTGATCCCTAATGGTGAGAAATAGGGGACGAGGAGCGTGGGTTGATCAATTTGTTTTGGAGTATGGGTATTGGTCCGTCATGGACAACAGCATGTGTAATCAGGCAACTTACCTTTCCTGTACTACATCATACAGATTGAAATGATGTCAATAGTCACAGGACTGATGCAGCTGTCTGTTAGTTCATGTTTTCGTCCCCCACACCCCCTTCCCTGGTTGGAGGAAATAAAAGGCTCTGTATATTGGGGTGAACCAGACGAGCCTCTGTGCTCCCGATAAGAGGCGTGTTAACTCTCCAAAGGCACCAACCCTCGTAGTTCTACCACTTAGTTAAACTGTTAGTTTGCTGTGGTATGTTCATGGCGGTCTCCCAAGCAGAAATTTAAAAAAAACTGACAAAGGGAAGACATCAAGCTATGTTACATATCAAAAAGGCGAAAAATCTTCTTTTTTTTCGTTTTTTTTTTTTTCTCCCAATTTTTTATAATTTGGTTTATTCAATATATTCAATTTAACCATAATTGTTCCTGCGCCCCCCACACACTACTTGTCATTGAATACATCTGGCAAATCACAGAAGTGGCATTTGCCACCCTATGCCATTCTTATTTTGGGATGCCTCTGCCTGGAAAAATGTTGTTCGGGTGGCGTGCAATGTTCGGAGGCCAATGGTCATGTATCGTCTGGACTTTTTTGGCACTTTTATATCACATTCTGACAGGCAGAAATCCCAAACCACATTCCAAAATGAACTGTGTATGCCGATGAGTGAGGTCAGCTATTGCCAATTTGCCTTGTGACATCCTGGAGAGGGGGGGGGGGGAGGAAGCAGGATGCCCTTATAATAGAAGTCTGTAAAACTTCTGTACCAAATAAAATATAGATGGGATCCGTATAAAAAAAACCTACAGAATCATTTATTAGGTATAAAGAACAATCTCATTAATTTCAAGTTTCTTTGTCTGCTATCATGCCACAAAAATGCAGCATTCTATGTGAAGGGTCTGGGGCGGCCACATTGCATCGTTCCATGGTGAATGTCATGAATTCACCAAATTCTCAAGGGTTTCCCTGTTGCCCGTTGAAATGTGAATGTTAATTTCTCCTCGAAATAAAGGGGCATGCCAAAGTTTTCAAAATGAAAAACATAGGATACATTGGGATACACGTACAAGGGTCATGAAAAAAATTAAACTTTTCTCAATTCTCTGCGGAAGGTATCAAAAGGTGCAAATGGCTTGAACATTTCCATGAACTGACTTTCAATGACAGTTAAAACTAGATTTTGTACCGGTGCAGAGGGGACCTCGTGAGACACGAGATTTTCGTCTAGATTGTGCGGTGAATTCATGTGACAACATGTGGGTTCAAAAGATTAATGAAAACATGGACGTCTGATACATGCACTGACGCGAAGAGTGAGACGTTTCAATTTCTGGCCCGCGTCTTTTGTGATGTGGAGAACCCGTTTAAAATAGACGGAACCCGTGTGTGTCTGTCTCTGAAGCCAAATTTCGGATAAATGGGACATACAGAAGCAGTGTGTGAATTTTAATTAAAGAAATGCATTTAATGAACATTTGCTTTGAAGTTGTCCAGCCTCAGACAAGAAAAATGGGTACGGCCCCTTCAATTTCCATCTTTACAACGAAAAAAAATAACTTCGCAAAGGAGTATCCTAAAAATGGGGTTCAGACCAATGGATTCAGCTGGCCTTCCTCTGCAATATGGGATGGTTTATACATGGACCCCGCGAACACTCTTTTACGATCATCTGAATACCCTTGTGCAACTGTATTTTCTTGGCTCCCGGTTCAGTTTCTTGGTTGCAGTGACCCACATTTGTGCCTTTATGAGAAGTGGCCACAAGGTTACCTTTTAGCTGGTTTGCGGGTAGAGTCATTGATTGATTTTTGTTCCACTAAAAGGGCATCCCTGTTTTATTTTTCTCATTGTTCAGGTACCTCATGACCTCAGGAGGGCTGCCGGCCGGACTCGTACAGGTCACCAGGCTCAGACACAGTCCAGTTACAAGCTTTACAACTGCTCGGGTACATCTATTGTCAGGGAGGGCGGTCATATTCAGGCGGGTGCTGCATGTAAGGCTGCATATAAAGGCAGGTGCTGCATTGTAGGCTATCATAATAAGGGACGGTTCATTTGTAGATGACAAATACGAGGCTGTTGTTGTATATAGATGCCCCGATTCCACCCAAGTGGGATTGCGACTAATTATTCCAGTGATCATGTAGGGTTTTTGCCCCAATCGTTTAACTTGTATCTTCCTAATGGTATGCCTGAAGGAAGCAGGTGGCAGTTGTTGGCCACACGAGTTGTCAGTGGTGTATGCAGGGTGGGATGGGGGAGGGGGAGGGAGTTGGGTTAGGACCTGTGTGTCCAATATTTTTTCTACATAAGAAACCACTTTCTTTACTGTTTAGTAGACGTTTTCAGCTCCGACGGTTGAAGGGAGGGGAAAAAAATTGGTGACTGTTTGGCCTCGAAAACGTCTGGATCTGTATGCCCTTGTAGAAACCTGTGTCTAATTTTTTCCCCATTCAGACTGCCACATCAAACATCTGCAACCCTGCCAGGAGCACCACGGCAGCAGTTACTGACGACCATCCTGCCATCAGCATCGCAGCACCAGCAGCAACAGGTCGCCACCGCCCAACCAGCAAACGCTTGTAGCCATGCTGGCTAGCACCAAACCACAGGACGTTATCATGTGAGTGGGGCCATGCACGAGATATCAGTGTGCATCCTGTCATTGAGCTAGTCATCGTGGAGTTGCTGTCTCCCAGCTACGCTATGTTTCCCACACAAAAGACAAAACAAAACAAAAGACTTGGTCATTGTTATTGACGGAGTAGAATATTGAGCATCCAGACCAAGATGGACGGAGTCAGACTCTCCATATCGAAAGAATATACTTCTCTTTCCCAAACTTACCAGAAAGGTCTGGAATTGTCTTACATCCTCATCTTCGGCCTCACAGGGTATTTGAACATTGAATCTGGGTGGTATTTAGGGTTTGTCGAATAGCTTGGCTCGAGTTCTGGTGGCTGTGTATGTAACAGCAGCTGTAGGTAAGTGAACTGGAATACACAGTCGTGAGTCAGCGACCAGTCATCATCATGTCACAGCCACAGACAGTATCATTTTGATAAGCCAAGTGCTACAGGCTTCCGGGGTGTAAATTCTCAATGGCCACAAAATACCAGAGGGTGAAATAATTGTACTGGTGATAATGTGCTAAAGGATTTTCAGGTTACGGTTGTGTTGTTATTCTTGGAATTTGGGTCAGGAGAAGACCAACTGCATGTTGATGCTCTCCTCTAGGTTGTGTGACAGTTTTTTAAGAGAGTACACAATAACACACCTATGTATGGCAAATAGGTTTCTTTTTCAAATTCTAAAAAATAGTTCAGGTTCAAACTTTATTGTTTTTCTCACGATAATTTTGGAGGACTGTGTTTGGTCATGTTTGTTCATTAATGAGTGTGTGTGGGCCAGACATGTACTTGAAGCCCCGGCTTGACACAGTTGCGAGTTGGATAGTGTCTATTAGAATTCTGAGGAACCATTTCTATGCTCTTTGTGTCATGATATGGTGAGAGTAGCCTGTAGCTTGTAACACTCTTCTGCAAAAAATAAACCACTGGTCTGTGCACATGTTACATTGCTTAAGGAATGGCTTCTTGAATCAGTGAACAGTAAACAGCAATCATTCATGGAGTTGATAAATTCTATGTACAGTTGTATAATATCAGTAATCGCTCTAGAAACCACCCAGAGGTCCAGTGGACTCCTCATGGAAAAAACAAAGATGAACAAACATATAGTGATAAGGCATCATTCAAACAAATGCCTTCTTTTATGTTTTGTAAATGTGTAAAAAATACCCCTGCCCTTTTTTTTTTTTTTTTTTTTTCTTGAAATAATTATTGAGCAGGATGTCTAGGGGATTCCTATTCTCACTTTGACATTTTCCCAGTTCACATGGTCAAATAGATTGGGTGCTGTACCAGTTCTGCAGAATGTCACCCAAAAGCACGACATCAAGTATTGAACATATGAAATAATTCGCAGCAGACCCAAAATTAGTTAGCGTTTCTTTCTGTATCAGTGGTTCCTAAACTTTTCAAAGCGGGGACCCCATTTCATGTAGCGCCATCCGAGCGTGACCCCAAGTTTGTGTCTCTGGAATGATGAAGATGTGCAGACATTCACTCAACTGTAGTACAGTACGGTAGTTGTATGTGAGAGCAATATATATCTGAATATACAGAGCAGGGTGGCCAGCAATAATTAAGGTAAATTCTGAGTTAAATTTTGGGGGACCCTCAGAGTCGTATATTTTGAAAACAAGCCTGCGACCCCACAAGAAATGCCAGGTTTGCAGAACTATGGCCTATATCTTCCAGTGTTGCTGAGATGACATGCAATGGACTGCAGGCATCATGCATGAGTATTGTGATCGATTCAGAACATTGTGAACTTTCACTATTTTTGGTGTGAATGGCACACTCCTGCACCTAGGGTAGAGACTATATGTTGCTAGGATCACCATAAGGTCGAATGGACAACTGATGATTGTCCAATCTTGCACAACACACATGCACAAAACTCAAAGAACCGTAACTCCGAATGGAAAATCGTGTGAACTTTGGGTCTGGACTGACTCATTCAGTTTTTCTTCCGCTAATATATCAGCTCTTCATAATTTATCCTGCAGTTGTCCTTTAAGACCTATTTAAAAGTGAGGGTGCAGCTCAACCCCAAATTAGGTGCTAACAGTGTCCTCATCAGTTTGTTTTCTTTTCCCCCAGCAACCAATGCAAGTACTTTCAGTGCACGCATACCAAAACACCCCAGGGGTTGGTGTATGCTACAGGGCAGGCACTGTGAATAGTCTACCAGAGGCAGCAGTCCTTCTCAACTATCAGACAGCACATCAAAGTGAGTCATCGATCTATGTACAGCACCTTGTTTTTTTTGTGAAAAAACTTCATTTCGCTAATTTTGGTTTGGTTTGTTATAGGGACCCATCCTATGTGGATATTCGAAGCGACCTTTTGAAGTCTTGATCAGAGTAATGGCAAGAAGAAACATGAGGAAGTTAGCATTCTAGATCCACTAAAAATCATATTAGCCTTCTGGCCTTCAGGCATTAGGCCAAGTCGTAAAACATGACGTTGGCATCAATACTCGCCACCAGGCTGCTCCTGGGTTATATGGTTCAAATGATCACTGAATATCATCCCGCGCGCAACCTCTGGTCCGACGGCAGGTCATTGCTATAGTCCCCAAGACGCGCCCTCCTAATGTTTTACTTGTGGTATGGGATTCATGGGGCTGCTCCTGTGCTGTGGAATTCAATTCCACAGCACATTTGTGACTCAATCGACATTGGACACATCAAGCTTGATGTAGAGACTAACTTGTTTAATTATTGATTGATTGTAAAGCATTTAGAGATGTCTAGACTGATTAAGCGCTATATAAATAATTGGGATCTATCCTGTTCTGGAAAAGTTTCACTTCCGAATGCTGGAAGCATGGCTCCTAATTTATCTGGAGTAATCTATGGTCTATCCATCATCATATCAATTCATTGGCTACGGTTCATGTCCTGTCATAGATGACCATCTTTGAAGCCATTTGTTATGTATTCAATTATAGGTACAATATCCAAGTTCTCTATTAGCCAATAAGTCCAACATTCAGTAATAGGGAGAGTAAATGTTTGAATTCAGGATTACTTTAAGGGTTACATTCTAGCAGCAGATGTGATAGGTCTGAATTTTGTTCAGGCAACCTGTTTCCAGTTACCAGCCGACAATTTGAGGAAATGGGCAGTGATTGTCCAGACCTTGTTCTCACACATGCCTGGTCACCTTGTGATCATGGAGGACAGTCTCTTAATCTATTTCTTATAGTACAGTAGTATAGTATCTATCTCCCTAACGCGACTACCCATATTGCATATGCACCCCACCCCGCGCCATTGAACATCTGGCAATCTTTTACAGTAGTACTGGATGGAGCCACCCTATCGGCCTTCTCATTTGTCAGTTGAAGTTTGAGTGCATGAGCATCTTGGCTAAAAATCTCATAGTACAGTAGTATAGTATCTATTCAAGACAAAGTTTGGAATATTAAGAGGGGAATGTTGGTCATACATTTTGCACCTTTGCTCTAGGGTATCGAGTGTAAACATTGCAACTCGCCTGCACATTTTTGCCACTCAGTGGTTGGATTTGACCTATGTGTTCCTGATTGTAGACGAGAATATCTCATCTGGTAAATTTTTGTCATTACACTCCACCTTGTTACCCGTGGTTTTAAATGCCCTTGTATGATTAGAGACAAGCAAGATTTGTTACCCCCCCCCCTCCCACCATATGATTTGAGTCATGGTAATATGTTACCCCAGCTCGGTGTTACTCTTCCTGTATTGTTTGAGACATGCTAATTTGTTACCCCCACTTCCTCCCCCATTGGTACTCAACCCATATGATTTGAGTCATGGTAATATGTTACCCCAGCTCTGTTGTTACTCTTCCTGTATTGTTTGAGACATGCTAATTTGTTACCCCCACTTCCTCCCCCATTGGTACTCAACCCATATGATTTGAGTCATGGTAATATGTTACCCCAGCTCTGTTGTTACTCTTCCTGTATTGTTTGAGACATGCTAATTTGTTACCCCCACTTCCTCCCCCATTGGTACTCAACCCATATGATTTGAGTCATGGTAATATGTTACCCCAGCTCTGTTGTTACTCTTCCTGTATTGTTTGAGACATGCTAATTGTTTGATTGTCCACAGATGCAGCTCAAACAGGGGCTGGGAGTGGTCAAGCCAGACAACAGCGTACCCGAATACAGCTCTGTCTATGCTCCCGCAGGGTGTAGCACTATCACAGCAGGTATGTATCACAACACAAGTGCCTTTGTGAAAATCAGAGGAAATATGCTGAATGTGTCCGAAATGTTAGGAGCCTGAATGACTGGGATTAGGAAAATTTTTTAGAGAAAACCAATTTTGTCTAGGGAAAGATGAAAACTCAGAGAAACAAACTGAATCTTGGTGTCCAAGATTAATGTAAATATACCGCTGAAAGTTCTGAATCCATCCATGCCCAGACTTTGTGTAGTTGCCAGATGAGATTATATTAATTGGTATGGGGGTGGGTTGTTGTTAGTGTTTTTATATGGGGGGGGGGGGGGTGAGTATTTATAATCCTCAAGATTCACACACCTATACTGTTCTGTTGAAACAGTCCTGTCTACCTCTGTACCTGTACCCTGACCTGGTAGTTTTTAGCCTCCCACCACACACTTTTGAAGGATGAGCAATAGGATGACAAGCCTAAACTTCTGTAATTGCCAGGTGGTCAGTGGTACCTGGAGTCGGTGCAGGAAGTATTGATCATTCACAGATGACCCCTGGCAACATATTGACGGCAACAATGTGTGATGTTATAACCTGGGCCTGTAGTATTGGCAGTTCAGGTAAACTTGGTTTGAACTCATCCTTGGGTTTTAACATCGTTTTAACATTTGACATCGAGGTTTTAAAATAAATCAGCTTGCACAATTGGTGGGTAAGTTTATGTTAACTAACCCAGTGCCCTGCATAATCAGGAGTTTGGCACTAACCTTCAGTTTAACTCCATGTTAGCCCGAATGTCTGAAAAATGCCTGAAAATTACTACAAAATGGTTCATGGTTCATGCTGGTATTTGAGTATAATCCATGCACATGGACTGCAACAAATTTCAGGCTACTCAGGATCCTGTATGCCTATGTAAAATAGTGTTGTCTACAATACATCATTGGGAACCCTTTTAGTGACTATAATTATCAGGGTGGTTTGACCCTAACTTAACCCTATCTGCCTGTCTCACTAAAATATTACATACACAGGATTACGATCTCTAGATGGGTCAGAAAATAGTGTTAACCGCCTAGGTGTCACAATCTCAGTGGAAATGGTGTGGGAGGAGTTACAAGCACAGGTGATATCGTTTACCTTTTCCTAGCTCAAAGATCACCTCCATGACAGCTTCCTCTCCCTACTCTGGCACCTCTATTAGTCTTATCCTCTTTCCCCTGAGTTTCATTTCGTCAGCCAGAATTTGGAATGACAAAGGTGGCCACCTCCGGGCCGTACAATTATGCCAGATCTAGGCTAGCTGGTAGAATTATCAGGGTGGTTTAACCCTAACTTAACCCTATCTGCCTGTCTCACTAAAATATTCCATACACAGGGCAACCACCCCAAATTTTGCAGAGCAAAACTACAGCTTATATTGTTCGCACTGATAGATTGCCCAGGGCAAAGATTCTTTCTTTTGAACCCTGATGGCCTGCCCCCCTCTCCTCTCCCTGAGGCCGAGAAAGTGGCAAAATTTTAAGATCCGCTTCTGAATTTTTCGCTTGACAGAGTAATTTCACTTATTCTTCTGGTACTCTGCATGCATGTGAGGCATGATTTTCAAGTTTTGGTTATAAGATTTGAGAACTACGATTGAATACCACCAGAAATGTAAAAAAATATTGGCAAAAGCAGGGATTTGTTGAAGCAGTGAAACACATTGGGTAGTGAGGCATACGACTACCCTGTCTAATGCCTCTCGACCCCCGGAAAACCACAAACTCTCCTTGAACTGCTGTCCTATATCATGGTGACATGTGGGTACCTCATGATGAGTGGGGGTATGGGCATATGCAGGCCAAATATTAATAGGCAAAGTTGGTTGTTACAAAGTATGCTCCTAGCACCTAGCTGCTTATATGCATACAACACTTCTGTTCTTGTCATACAGCAACTTCCACAGGGAACAGTGCTCAGTGCGGAAACCAACAAGAAAGTATCCACCACCCGGACACAGTCAACGCAGTCTACGTAGGCGCTGAGAAGAGTCGGTCAGTGGACCATGGTTATCTGGATGAATACACGTGTTCGGAATGGAACATGTACGGTAGTTGTGCAAGATTAGGCTGTGCCTTCTCATTTGCACACTATGAAAGCGTGGTGTGAGGGCGTTTCAACGCAGTATTTTCTTTCGACACTTTGGTGGCTGTTTAGTTTTACTGGATTCACCCAGGGATGGTTCGACAGGTGGATGATGTCTTCCACAATTTATTTGGTGAAACAATGTTAGCATCCACAGTGAGACTGCAACAGAGATGCAACAGATACAGGTCTGCGCCAATCAATTTGCCTGTGTATTTCTTTCTGTAGAAACTGAGTGCTGCAAGAAAAGTTCAAGCATTTTTTGCAAAGTGCCTATTGATATAAATACTCCGTAGCTAGTTACTACAGCTTTTGACTGATTAGAATTATCATTTTCAACAAATTTTGCTTTTCCTATTATTAAAGTTGTTTTGTTAGGATCAGTATTGAAGCTCGATGAATGTTTGACCAATATGTTTTACCAACATGTTTTACACTTGAAACCGTTCTTATCGATTCTTGAGAGCAGCCAACTGAACGGAAGTTTGTTCGTGGAAAGTTGGGAGAATTAGAATACTTTCCATCATAGGTAACATTTTTCAAGAGTCAGTGGTCTTGAGTTGCACAAAAAGTTTGTAAATGTTTTACACCATTGTATTATTGTTACTTTTCCGTAGCCTTAGTCATTATTTATTCAAAAATATTTCCTCACTTCTAAGGCAACAAACAATGAATTTGACTGGTATGTAAGACGCTCCAGTTTTACACTGATATTTCCATGCCTAGAATTCAGTATACAGATTTCTCGTAGTATAACTAACACAGTAATTTTACACAAAACAATGGATGATAGTTGTGGACATGTTTGGAGATTACAAAACATTTTGCTCCACAAGCCACATACTTTGTAATTCATTTTCGAACCCGAAACAGAAATGTTCACAATGAATGAGAAAAATTGTCCACAAAGGGCCTAATATTTGCAGGCTCACTTTTCCATTCTCAAGGACAGTTACAAATAGGATTTTTCTAAACATAGTTAGATTACTGGAGTGGCTTTCAAAGTATGAAACGAGGTATAAAGTTCAGTTGTCTAACTAATATTTCTGGAGCCATCGAGATTGGGTGGATCTTTCGTTACTCATCCTTTTGGACAATTGATCTGTCACTCAAAACAATGCCCATAATTATCATATTGTCAAATTCAGTGGATCACAGGGTATTTACACCTTCACGTTCGTTCTGATTAGGTAATTAGTAAGAACCTGAATCTAGGGAAACTGCACTATCTTGTGTGAGCGTAAATTGTCCTGAGAAGAAGTCTCTGGCTAGCACAGACTTGTCAAAAGGTGGTTTAAATTAGAGTTGCAATATGGATAAGAGATACGTTAGGTAGAAATTCTATTGGATCTATAATCTATTGGTGGTGCTTAAACCTCAGAATGTAGAGTTGACCTATGAGGTTGTTGAACGACACAGACATGTCCCTTGCCTGAAATATCAGTTCATCTGATTCCTCTTTCGCTCTAGATCCGCTGAAGAAATTCAGGTGGAGGAAAAACCCTGTCTGAAGCAAACCTGGATCAACTGTAACACTTTGGAAACTCTTAGCTTATGTTATATAGCTTTAACACAGCAACTGCCAGTTTTTGTAACATAGATTCTGAGTTTTTGGTCACTAGTACAAAAAATCCGTTTACCCTGCTTCATGCATTAATAAACTGCATTCCTTGCCCTAAGTGTTGATTAGTAACATTGATTTGTGCGTCTGTTTAGGGTGGCTATCCCTGGATGGCGCTCACCTTCATTTGAGGAAGGTTTATCATGTCAATACGGGATGGTAATTTTGTCCTGACCACCCTAGATTAGGTATCGCTTCTAAGTTGATGTAGGATAAAGCTTATACTTTATGTTTTTTCTTCGGTGCAATGTTTTCAATTTTTTTATGTCTCGTTTTTTCATCCAAACAGCCTAATTTAAAAACAACTCTTTTGAGAGGTGTTTTTTGTACTTCATGTTGAATCGTTCATTGATTATGGGTGGAGTGTTCTGTCTGTTCTACACATATCTGCATTTTCAAGGGCATCACAGCTAATTTAGTAGAAAGGTTTGCTGTTTTTGCCGTTTAAATGCACTGCATCCGACACTTGTATCTCTGTTCCAGCACTCACACATGAAATGCTGTGGATTTACTGTGGTTTAAACCAGGACAAAGTGAGGCATAAAATGAAAAAATCTCAGACAAAACCAGAGTGACGTACTGATTTTTACTTGTACTTTTCAGATTGCTACATTTTAATTTATTTTTAATTTAGTATCGCTTCATATCCTAAGTGCCACATTTAACACCTCCTGTTAATGTGTCATTGAACCCTAAATCTGATTGACTAACATTGACGTCACTAGAGTAACAAGGAAAAGGAGAGATTATTTGACATTAGGAAGAACTTTTATGGAGATGATCACTAGCGGTAGTTGATTTGAAGTATATCAATTTATCTCACATTACAAAAAGCAACAGGATTAGGGAGTAATTACCCAGGAAAATTGGAGTTATGTCTGTCAGAGTACACATATTTTGCAAGGAGGAAAATGGAATTTTATGTTTATTAGGTCATCCCATCTGTCAAATTAGGCTTTTCTGGAAATTGAGCATGCTTTTCAATTGGCTAAGAACTTCTTGTTGTTGCTACATCTAGTGATATGTGTTGTCAAATAATATCTGTATTGATCGAGGAGTTGGCTGTCTCCAAAGTGGTGCCCACAAGCTCTCTATAATCTTTTCCAAGGTATTACAAACGGTGACAAGTGACTGGATTTCCAAATGGTACTCTGGATGTGAAACAAAAACTACAGGCAGTTACTTTCAAGTGTCGATGCATGACTGTGCTTCATTGAATGTGGGCTGTCTCTGACGTCAGTAACTGCTGTTTGTTGAATTTGCTTTCGTGAGGTTTGTAGTTGGATGATGCCATGAATTAATTTCATGAGTCGGCAAGGGATCCTTATAACTGACTTTGTCGTCTTCTAGAGTTGTTTTGACCCTAGTTCTGGGTTGTTGAACCTGGTCTTTTCCAGCTTCGTTCTGCAGTTGTTTTCCCCAAAGCTAATACTCACAAAAGCAAATTTGAATCTTTATTTTTGCAACAATTGTTGCCATCTCAAAAAGGTAATAGTAGGATAGATAGGAACATATAAGTTTGTCTTTTTTTGTTACATGTGCTGATATCTACCAAAGACCAGTTGCATGATTTATTTTACAGTTTTTATTTGGTACAGGCTATCCACATATACATTTGGGGTTTTAATTCCAAATAGGTGGCAGATAATTTGGAACATTTGTAGGATTACTAATGGCGCAATCCTGTGGACTTATGCAAACAGTTTACTTACTCTTTGACTTCGTTTATTAAAAAATAGAAATCAAAAGCCATGATGTAGGGTAGTGATGCATGCCACTTAGGCCAAAATCGATCGTCATGTGGGTGGTACTTTCAAGTTGTCAGATGCATGACTGTGCATTCATTGATTGTGGGCGTTCTTGACGTCAGTAACATTGCTGTTTGTTGAATTGTTAATTCGTGAGGTGTTTGTAGTTGAAATGATGGCCATGAATGTAATTTCATGAGTCGGCAAGGGATCCTGTAACTGACTTTGTCGTCTAGAGTTTGTTTTGACCCTAGTTCTGGGTTGTTGAACCTGGTAGTTTCCAGCTTCGTTCTGGCACGTTTGTTTGCCCAAAGCTAATATCTCACAAAAGCAAATTTGAATCATATTTTTGCAACCCTTGGCATTCCAAAAAGGTAATAGTAGGATAGATAGACATTACAATTGTCTTGTTTTTTGGTTACATTGTGTCTGATATCTCACAAAGACCAGTTTGCATGTTCAGTTTACATTTTTTATTTGGGACAGTGCTATCACAGTATACATCTGGGGTTTTACTTTTCACAAATATGTGGCAGATAAGTTTGACCATTTGTAGGATTACTCATGGAGCAATTCCTGTGACTTATGCAACGTTTAATACTCTTGACTTACGTTTATTAATTATAAATATAAATCAAAGCCTGCTTTAGGTTAGTGATGTCTGCACTTAGGCAAATCAGATGTCATGGGGTGGTCAGACGGTCAGTGACCAATTACAAGATTGACAATGACAAGCACAGGAGCTGATCTGCTTGTAAACTTTAACATGTAGGGAAATTGACTTTCCGTATATTAGCCTTTAAACCTCTTCACTCACGGTTTAGGATTAATATAGATCCAATGGGGGGGAGTGGGGGGGGGGGGGGGTGGGCAAATATCATGATATTCCAAGTCCTTCAATATGTTTTCGGAAAAAACTGTTTTTTCTTGAAGAGCCCATTGAAACAACCAACACTTATAGTACCTCAGTATTATACTTCACCTATGGTTAGCAGTTGCATTATGGAACCATTCTTTGTATAAGTGCCCCCTTGAAGTTAGAAGCGTTTGCTCCCACATATTTATTTTAGCTCTCGTTTCGACAAGAGCCTAGTGTATACTGCAGAATAACAGAAGTAACCCAATGTTGTCACACACAGAATATTAGTAAGCGTGGTTGGAAAGGAAGGTATTTTTTCTTGCAACTCATCATTATGTCATCCAGAGTAGATCTGTTTCAGTAATGTATTAGATGCAGGGGTGGTATTTGAACGATTATACTACAGTTGCTGTTTTTGTATCGTATGTAAATGTGTGTGTTTGTATTGCATCGGCTGTGGTAATAGTTCGCTCCCTCTGTCTTTCCACATGTTAGCCCTGTGATGGTTACAGCAGGAGCTCCTCTCCAAGCGGTGTCCAGACCGCCCCTTCCAAGACCTTGGAGGGCTTTGACACCTTGAGAAGATTGCTGACCATGATCATTGTGTGTTCCAAGGTTGAAGGGGGGTGAGATCAAATGAGATTTTTTTCAGTGCAAAAAAGCAGTCAATTGAAGGACCACCAAATCGCACCATCTGACCCCTGGTTTGCCCACCACAATTGGAGAGTGGAATAATGGGTGCAAATTCAAGAACGGTCGTGTTTGTTATAGACAGGGCATGCACATGGCACTACCTTGGTAGTATAATTCGGTTGATGGCGGATGTACTGTCTTGAAATAGTGAGATCAACGGGTCGAACCCGTTTATGTGGATGGGATGTTCAACGTCGAAAAAAAAAAGCCAACTATGTTTCTTTCTATAAAATAGCTATTTTGTATTTGTTCATTGTAAAAAAGTTTTAGATATTGTAAGAAATTTGACCAATGAAACAAAGAAGGCCTGAATCCTTTTGTATATAATTTAGTTTTCAGAGTTTCTCCTTCCTTTTGCCTAACAATAATGAAAAAATGGAAGTGATAAGCTTTGTAGACTGTCGTCACAGGCGTATGAGGCCAGGGATATGTTAATAGTTGATGGTATTTAATGCATAATGAATAGGGTGGTAAAGGTAACAAAATGCTCCGGCTGTTTGTTTGACCAGTTATTGCAAGGGATCATAATAAGCATCAGAAGATTCAACATTTGAACTGTGGACTCTTGTCACATGTCAACAGCAATATGAATTCCAGCGAACTCGGAACATTATGATAATAGAATTGAAACTAGCTAAATCGTTTGCAACCAGGCAAGTCGTGGACCATTTGAGAAAAATAAGGACTTTACCCATCTTGGAAGGCTGCTGAGAATGATCACTTGTCTAAGCATATTCTTGAAATGTTAGAAAATGGATTCTTGGACTGCATTTGACATTTCGGAAAGACCCCAGTTCCAGAATCAGTGAACTGCGTCTTACCAATCTTCCGAGTTCAACTCCTCGATCCACATGCTGTACTTCTATTAAGTGAAAATCGGTTACCGTTAGTTGTCTTTTGTGCACTGTTTATCTGCCGCCTTTGGACGTATTCCCAAATCATCTTTCAATCATTGTTATTTAGCCAAATGAATGAAGCTACTAAATGGGAATACTGTTCTAACTTGAGACACCAGTATATAATATAGGAAGTGTTGCAGGTCAAGTGAATGAGTTGAAATACTTAATGTTTGCAAGAGATGATGGTCCATTGTTGAATTAGAATGGAGTGATGAGGTATTGCAGAACGCCATATATATTGGGGGAAAAAAAGCCCGGTTGTGTGATACATCATAGCAAAGAATTGAACTTGTTGTCAACTTGCTACCTTACAGTGAATATTACTCAACTAGAATATTTGCATGAACGATAATGTTCATATCATGCCTCTACGGATAATGCTTCATGATCAATGAAAAAAAGTTTGTCAAAAAAGTGGATAATGTTATACTGTTTTCTCTTGGATGTCCGCTGTTGAAACTCCATCAGAAATATCCGAATCACATCATGCCGCAAAGGTCAGTTCTCAAGTATGGCTGGCGGTAGGTGGATTGGCCAATGGATACCCTCTCTGCCTGCCATACAATAAAAGGTGACTGACTGGAGGAATAGTACGGAGGAGATGCCATTAACACCAGGTTGTTGATAGATCAATGCAGACCCACGGTACCCCCCTTGCAGGCTGGATGGTTGAATAAGGGGGATTCCGTAGATGCGTTTGCGTGTTATGGTGGTTGTATATGTACATATTTAGAGAACGAACGTTGTCTCAGAAGAGTTCGAAAAGACCGAAAAAAGTTTAGCAGCCCTGCCATATGTCGTGGTATAATTCCATAGCATCATGCGCGGTGGATCCCGCATCCGGATTGGCTCATTCGTCTATTCAGTGTTAGTTGCCTTCACTTATCGTTCAGGTAATTAGAGCGATTTCTCACTTGCGTACCGGATCCGCATACGATCTATGGATGCCCAGCCCCAGGCTTCAGGGGTATCTCGCTCCATGGAGCAAGCATACCTGGAAGGCATTTGCACCATGCATCTGTCGCTTCCAATCACCTGGCCTCCATTGAGCAAGCTACTAGGTCTGGGCAGCAGGACCCAAATTATGAGAGAATGGGAGGGGGAGGAGGGGGGGGGGGGGGGAAGGACTCATTTGTGGACTATCAAGGTCCTGTCTGCCTGTCTTCTACATGTACTATATGCCTATAATGAGGTGAAAATCTCCTTGAACACGGGCCATCTTCCTCAATCCTCCAGACCGAACGTGCTTACATTAAACGGCCACCTGGGGATGCCAAAATTTCCCTTAAAACCAGGTGAATCACCATCACGCCAAATTTGTCCCCAAAAAGGGGGGGGGGGGGGTTGGTTTGGGTGTGCTTTCTTATCCTCTCCCAGACCTTTTCCCGAAATATCGGAGACAGGCGCACGGTCCTCCTCCAAAGATTGCTTCATCAGGTCTCTCTTACGTGGTCACTCCACCTTGTCCTCGGTCTCCCAGCCTCTGTTGTCTCTCCCGTCCCTTGTTCAAAGGATCATTGTCGGTTCACCCTCCTATCTCTGTAGATGAATAGACCACTTAATCTGTCCCCTTTCACTTCAGTAGTCCGTGGCAACGTACGGGGGTGGGGGGGGGGGGGGAGGGGGGGGAAGATTCTGAGAGGGGTTATGATTTCGTGTTTATCGTGCTAGGCTATATTAGTTTCTCGATATATTTTACATTAATTGTTTAGTATTTGTAAGTGCGACCCGTGGTCGCGAAATAAAACGTGAGTTTAACTAGGGTTTGTGAGTGTTTTCATTTTACTCTTTTTTTTCTGTTGCATATTAGTTTTCACTGTAGGCCCCTACTTATTGTCATTTTCGGTACTTTTGGTCTTTATTTATTTGCTGTTATAGGAGGAAGGATAGGCTGCTTAGCCTGTCAGGGTTGTGATATGTGGGATTGAGTATCTGAGGCGGGGCTGAGTTTTAAGGGGGTGGAGCTTTGAGGACAATAGCGGATGGGTATATTTATAGATGTAAGAAGTTGTCATAGACGAGCCGAGCTTGAAGCGAGGCTTGGGGCACGTGAGTATCAGTGGGAAGAGGTTAGGAGTGGTGCTGCTGCCGATACAACGAGGTAGTGGTTGTTCCTTTTGCTGCTGACACTAGGATAGTTTCCGTGTGCTGGCAGTTGGATGATGCGGTGCAGGGGGTCCAGTTGGATGGAGTGAGGGCGGGGGAGAGTACAGAGGACGGGCGAAACAGTTCAAGCCGGTGGTTCCAGTCTCGGTGGATGAGGGAAGGTGGACTTTGGGGGAGGGTATGGTAACGAGGGCAGTGTTTTTGCTGGGTGGGGGCTTCGATTGTCCGGTATTTGGCAAGGGAATGTAGTCGCGTTATAACTGAATCGTACGCGCGTTTTGTCTTCCGGGAGTTAGGGTGGAGGATATTAGTGCGGGGTAAAACAGATCTGGGGGGATGAGGAGGTGGTGGTTGTCGAGATTATGCCACTAATAATCCCGGGGTGACGTCAGGACTCCTAGATCCCGATTCCGTGAAGTGTTGTGCAGGCGAAAGTCTACTAGGTTCAAAGTCGCGATTTGTGGCATTCTACCTAGGTTTGGCGGTCGCGTTGCTGGTAGGACGATATCGGGTCTCAATGGTGTTAATTTAGAGTGTGCTCTGGGGAGGGCGTTCAGGTTGTGGATTTTCGTGTTTCTGGGGACGGAGGGATCCTTTTTTCCTAAGGATGGCTTCACCTTATGGTGCGGGGGCTTCACTGTTAGGCAAGTTGGGGTTCATTTCTTTCTTTCTGCGGGAAGGGTTGTTAAACTAAATTTGGGGGCGAGGGTGTCAGATTGTCCCCGTAGGCTTACTGGCTGGGTTGTAAATAGTAAGCAGCGCAGTGGGAGGTCTGGGCGAGGTCAACAGTAGCGATTGATAATGTTAGCCATCTGTCTTTTTCTGTGCTAATGTTCAAAGTATCCAGGAACAAGTTTGATGAGTTGGAGATTTTAGTCATGAAACGCAAGCCTGAGTCATTATTATTTACAGAGGAGTCGTGGTTGAACATTGATATTTTCAACAATCCACCGCGAAGTTCATCCTTTCCTGGTTTTTGGGGGGGGTTTATAGGCAAGATAGGATAGATACTCTCCGTGGCATTGGTGGTGGAGTTTTGTTGTAGTGAGGTCTGACTTGAATAGTTTGGAGAAGGCCGATATTGGTTTAAGTTTTGTCAACTCGGATTGGTGTGCATTCCGTCTAACTGGTATTCCCAGTTCTTATTAGTTGGCGTTGTGTACCGTTCTCCAATAGGCTCTGAAGACAAAACTCTTTTGCCTTTCCGACTGCTTTTCGAAGTTTCCTGGAAGAGAACAATTATTATGGGTGATTTCCATTATCCATATTCGTGGTCTAAGGGTACTAGTGGCAGTCACCTGGATCTGGCTTTTTCAATGTCACGCAGGAGTGTTTCCGTTCTCACATGTACAGTTTTTTTCACCCTAACCGAGAAAGCATAACTATTTTGGATTAAGTTTTTGAGCCAGTGATCCGGAGTCTGAAGATAATGTAGAAGCTTGGGTAGCTCGGTGGCCAGTGGAACACGATATTTAGCTTTCATGTTCTTGTTCTGTCAATATCCCTCAGAGTGTAGTGCTTGTTCTTTGTTTCGCGATGGCCCGATGTGGAATGGCATTCCAGGTTTTTTTAGCAAGTAAATAGGCATAAATTGTAGAAAGTACGAATGCTGTTGATCTCTTGGAATGGCGGGTTTTTCATTTAAACGGTTAAACGGGTTATGAAAGTTAACGTTCCTTGGAGGAAACGTCGCTAAGAACAAGAGGCCTTCTTGGATGAAAAGGGACGTTTTTCTGGCCATCAAACCCGTAATGCGCAACAACTTATGGCGACTTATCCGATCTTTCTGGGTCCGTGTCTGATCTATGGCATTTCAAAGTTCAGCAAAAGCATTTCCAGGCGTGTTAGTTTCCTGGTGGCTAAACTTGATTTCGAGAGGCGATCCTCTCATATCAAGGAGAATCCTCGTGCATTTTTCTCCTTTGTAAAAGGGGGAGCAGAAATTCAGGACAGCATTGGTCCCTTTGATAGATTCCCACTCGGGTATACAATCAGCGATAGCCAGAGATGGGGCTCCCGTTTCTTAAGTAATACTTCTCGTCCTGTTTTTACTCAGGAGAACTTGATTGTGGTGACCTAGTTGCGGGGTTTCTTCCGCAGAGTATTGGTAATATGGTGGGTTCGCCTGGTTTAGTAAACGAGAAACTGCAGAAGCTTAATAGTGATAAAGCTCCTTGTCCTGACGAAGTTTATCCTTTCTTACTAAACATCCTTCGCCGACGAGTGTCTGTTCCACTAGGCTATTATTTTCATAAGACTCTACAAGAAGGTATTGTTCCGGATGATTTGGATGAGAGCAAATTTTTCTCCTCCTCTTTTCACAGAAAGGTAAAGGTCTCTTCCTTGTAATTACGGCCAGTCAGTCTTACTAGTGTGTCTGCAAGGTAATGGAATCATCATTCCGGGAAACCTATTGTTAATTATTCAATGAGCATAGTCTGCTTAGAGATTTTCAGCATGGGTTTAGGAAGAAATCGGTTCGTGTTTGATGACTAATCTCATGGAATTTATGGACGATCGTTGCCTTTCTGTTTGCAACGGCAATGCTGTTGATATAATTTCCGGTGGACTTTCAGAAAGCTTTTGACAAGTTCCTCATGGGCGTCTCTTGCTAAGTTGGAGAGCTTTGGTATTGTAGGGGATGTCCTCAAGTGATTCGTGAGTGGCTTCAAAATAGGGAACAAGAGTTGTCATTATGGGCGGGGGTCGCTTATGGCAAAAGGTCGCTATTGGTGTTCCCCCAGGGATCGGTTTTTCTTGGGCTTGGCCGCTTCTGTTCTGGCGTATATTGACGATCTTGAAGGTTCTGTTTATTCAAGGGTTAAGAAGTTTGCTGACGATACCTAGTTGTATCAGGGAGGTCGGTTTCGAATGATTTATGCTGCAATTGTTCAAAGGGAATTCTGGGATATAATTCCCAAATGGTCTTCCGACTTGCAATGTTCTTCTTCGACAGTGCAAAGTTTGCATGTTTGGTTTTTCACAATCGCAACGCTTTCCTTCAAAGTTGAATGGCGAAAATATTCAGGAGGTGATTTCAGAAAACGATCTTGGGGGTTGTTTTGATTCTTCGGTTGAAAAACCTTCCAACTGTGCCGAGCTGCTAGAAGAGTAATTGGATGTCTTTCTTGGCTTGATTAACGGCACTTCAGTTTCCTTTGATATGATATTGTTTGTCAGGCTGTCGAAGCAGCTGGTAAGACCGCACCTAGAGTATTCTGTACAAGTGGTGGAATCCGCTACTTCGCAACAGACAAGCGTAATTTAGACCGGTTCAAGCGAGGGGCAAACTAGAATATTCACTGTCTGAAAAGATTTATCTTACAACGCGGAAAGATTAATACGGCGTCTCGTCTAACTACCATGGAGCTGAGCGAATTCGGGTGACTTGATTCAGGTTTTCAAAATTGTCCATGGACCCCTTGGCCTGTCCTTCCACTACTCTAACTACTCCCTACTTCTTTTTTTTCCAATGTTCTGCAAATAGAGGCACGTCTCAAGCTTCGTGGCCAAGCGCTGCAAGGGACATTCGTAAATCTTTTTCCTCGCAGAGAGTGATCAGTGCGTGGAATTGTCTTCCTGAAAATGTTGTTCGCTCTAAGACGTGTGAAATGCTTCAAGAACCTTTTGATTTATTTTCAGGAATCCAGGGCGGTATTATTTTAGTTCGAGTTTTTGGGGGTCCATCTTTCATTTCTGTCCTTGGATGTTGTGGCTTCGGGTCGTTTCTTAGATTAGTCCTTCCTTACTCCTTTTCACTAAACTAAAACACTAAACTAAACTAAACTAAACTCACTAGAACCCCCCCCCCCCACGAACCCGTATCAGTAAATTTGTGAACACAACACTTAGTTTTTGCAGTTCAGTATAATTCTGTTCTCTGGCAGCTGTTTTTAGCAATATTGCAGCAGCATGTGTCCTAAAGGTGCCCATAAATTGTACTTATTTGCCGACAAGGAGGGAGGGCATTTAGGTGACGCATTTCTCCCTTGGGTTCCTTGGGTTCCGCCTCAACCCCCCCCCCCGCCACCCCCCTCCCCTCATGACAATCCCTGTGTAACGCTACTCTGCTTCCCTGTAGGAGCCGGACCGACAGTCCCCACCCGTAAATTCCCAACCGGACAATTCCCTCCCCCATCAACGGAATGTTTTTTATGGTCAGAATTAGGTTAGGGTCTAAAGTTAGGGTGCACGTTACGTTTTGGTTGGAATTGGTCCGGGTGATTGCCGGGGGGCTGTCCGGGAACCGGTTGGAGCACACACGCCTTGGAACCTAACCTTTGTCCCTGAGAATCTCTCTTCCTCTTTTGTCATAGCCGTGTCGCAGACCATATAACAGCAACTAGTCCTTATAACATGTTATGTCATTTTTGTTCGCATTCCCTTGGCATTCTCTGGTTAGGTGTGGCTATGTTGCACCCAAGTGCAACCTGAGTCCGAAGTGAAAAGTTTCCCTCCTAGGGCGGGGGTGTTTTCCTTCTGATAATCAGGTAAAAATACAAATTCCACTTCCGCACAGGGTGGATTGTAGAGGTGCTACATTCAGAATATAACATTACACATTTACATCAAGACCACCTGGAAATGTCAAAATGCACCCCTATCAGGCATACGACCAAAATGAAAATGCGAAATTCCCTAGCCAGAATGTCCATTATAGTGCACCAAATTGCATCCACGCCACCTGCCAATGCAAAATATGTCCGAGGAACCCTTCGGCCCCATGTGAATGCAAATCTGTCCAAAGGGGAGAGAACAACCACTCCGCCTGGACTTCTTCATAACGGGTCACCCCAACTGTCATCGTGCACGATTACCGGGCGATACCGATATATAAAGCTCAACCAAACCCTGTGCAGGTCGGGTTTCGTGGCCAGCAAAAAAACATGCAGGGACCAGGTAAATGTTTCCTGAAGTTATGCTGAAATAGATGGCACTTTTCCGTTTAGGGTATATGTTTCTATATACCTATCTGGTTACCTATAATTGGTCATTGCAGCTATAGAACAACTGTTTTGCGTATTATGGTGTCAACCGCTGACCGAGTTGGTCCATTACGGTACCTGCGATTTGGTTAATAAATGTCAGCATTAACCTCGGAAGAAACTATTCAGTGGATACTAACAAGACGCCATCACTACAGGTCTTCGGTACGAGCAATAGAAAAATCGCTTGCAGGTGAACGTTTTGCCGAATGGTAACTATTTGGAACTCTATTGCATTCTCTATGAAGAGTGTAGGTCCTCGATAATCGGTGTATCAGCATGTAACATTTCGTACGGGCTTCCTGTAGTCGTTCATCTGCCTAATCTTACTTGGCGAGTTCTTCCTCTTTTCCGTAGTGTTTTTTTTTCTTCCTCTTTGTTTTCTCTCTTTCTTCCTTTTCTCAGACCCTGTCTCTGGATATTCTCCCTTCTCCCCTCTTCCTGCCAATCTTCCACAAGAGACACTATGGGCCAATATGTGTGCTTCTCATACTTTCGGAGGTCACAGGCATCTCATGTGCCGTTCCAGAACCCGGTGTACTCTTGTCCTGGATCGTTCTCTGTTTTCTTGTTACCAATTCTCGGGGAATTTCCTGGGCCTAATAGATCTATTATTCTGTCGGGGTATCTATTTGCTCATCGGGAGTATCTCGTGTGACTATTCTTTACTGTCGCTGAAGTGCAGGAAACTCCACTCTCAATGCTGGGATTTATTTTTGGAGCAAATATTTGGAAAAAAGTAGGAGAAAGTAGGATTTTCAGGAAATATGTGGGGGTAGTAGGGGTAACGGTAAAAGTGGGAGAGTTTGATGAAAATTGAGCCAGTGGCATGCCTGTCAATGTCCTCTGTACAAGGCCCTCGACCATTTGTTCCGCTGTGGCCCGCTATGGCGAAAACCATATCACTGGTGGAGGGGTGAGTGAAGAGCAAGTGGCACTCCTGTCGTTTCGTCAAGCCTCTGTTTGAATTTTCCTGCGCTCGTATGAACCATTGGATTTATAAAGACCCCGAGGATCGCGTTGTTTTTGTCTGTCCTATGTGGACCGCATGACCATTAACATCAATCATCTTCTGCCAACACCTGAAAAACGCGATGCTGCAAATCATGCAATGATCAACATAAGAATAAACAAATCATTTACACATTGGAGGAGAAAACCTTGGGTGAGAAATTTCTTCCCAGATTGGCTAAATCTCGGCTAATATTCCCTGACCAGGAGGAGAACATTTTAAAATGACTACGGAAGCACAAATTTTATTTTAATAATAACTGCGTATACAATAGAGAGGTATGCAGATAGATAACTGAAAGTTAATGACAATCTAGAATACTGGGCATGCGTGCTACTACGAATTGCACAAAAACTATAGCACGTAACCACACAGTCGGAGGGATGTATAATCAATTTGTGAGTCAACACACCTGATGTTCCACTTTACTATCCGTGGGTGTCAAAATAACCGCTTCACACGTTTTTTGGCTACGTAACATTTCATAAGTTGAAAATATCCTATCAACTGTGTAATTTCACAGCCATAAGTGTAGTTTTAGTGACAATAAGTAAAAAACAATTTTATGATGTCATTTTATCTATTTACTCATGTGTTGTGCGTTTAGTTTGGTAACCGTCTTGTTTACGATTGCAGCAAAACTGGGAATAATTATATTTCTCTTTTCTAAGGATTTACAGGTTCACTCTTTTAAAATGATTACTTGAATGTAGATTTCAGTTTATGGACAGGTCAAAAGTCATTTAGTGTCTGTAGGAGTCAGAGTTATAGTGATGTGTTTTGTTGCAGAGACCGGAGTCAATATAGGTAGACAATGGGACATTTGTGAAAAAAAAATGTGTTGGCTACTTTTAGCTTCTGCAAGTCTGGATGGATGGAGCCCGTAATAATAATGTATGTTTCCTTCCCCATTATGTACCCGTGAACATCAATTGTTTGGAGGTCAGATCAGGGCTCATCTGTTGCCAACAAAAGTCAAAGTTTAACAAGTTTGTAAACAAGGTAGGGAGGTCTAGATTACGATTGGTCTGATTAAGTTTTCATAAATTTGGTGTGAAACTATATCAAGGAATAAGCAACTCTTTTTGCTCTCATCTAGTACTCAGATGTCGCAGATGATACCGGGGGGGGGGGGGGGTGACCAATCCCAACCTGTTGGGGGGGGGGTGACCAATCCCAACCTGTTCGCGGGACAGCTACTTTACGTCCTCATCCGAAAGAGCGATTATTGAAATCCAGGATCCGATCATGCACTTTCTCGGAACGTGGAGGAGCGGAGAATTGTATGTCCACGTGACTACTCCCAACCGACGAGACTTTAGATATTGCAAATATCCCGGAATCATGGAATAGAGACCTCGATATCCCCCCTGATAGACTGGTAGAGGGTGATCAGTGTCGGAGATGAAAGCGGTCAATGACCCTTTCCCGGAGGACGTTGCTTAATTTCGCGAAAACGATACGTTCCCCCCACGCAGCGAGGGCGTTTTGGATTTTGGTAGAGATGTAAACGTAAACTTTAGGAATGAGGCATGATCAATGGACCGATTTGCTCATCGCTAAAAATGTAGTCGATATAATCGGGCAAAGAAATCGTTGTTCGGGGACTGGGGGATCATGAGACGACGTCAGGGTATTCTTCAGTAGGAAGTGAGATCAGCCTTGTCGATTATAGGCTATACCACATGGACTATAGTGTGATCGTGTAATTCATCTCGATCAGCACGTTGGCACGTACACAATTCAATAATTCAGTCAGAAGAGCGTTTCTCAACCAATTGGAGAATTTTCGGGGTCAACTTCGGTCGGCATATCTTACGCGGCTCAATTAGAGGGAAGGTCGAAAAAGTTGCGCTCCCTCTGCCCGCCTCTCTTCACATCTCTATACAGCCCTCAAACAACAGCCCTGTCAGCCGTGTGTGGGAATCCTGTATCCGTTACTGTGAGACTGTATAAAACCACCATCTTCTTTACCTTTCCGCAGTTTCCAATTCATTTGGTACAGTCACGTTTTTTCAATTTAAACAACGTGGATATGTCAATCAGTGACGTATAACATTCTTGCCGAGAGAGAATGTTTCGAATTAATGTGAATAAATGAACGTCCCTGTGCAATTAGAATGATTGCTTCGGCGTGCGTAGTCCCAACTGACGAGTGAGGTGTTCCGCTTATGTTAAAAATGTTCTTCCTAAGTTACAAATGGGAATTCTATAATTTGGAATCCCATACGGAGTGAGATGTCTAGGCGGAAAGTTTGTTTTGCTCACTCTTGCCGGGTTGTCAAATTAGGGAAAGCCTTAAAAAACAACTTTCTTAAATAAACTATCAATTTGCATATATCAAGGCGTCTTGGGCAGTTTGGTTTATGCAAATACTCTGTCAACCGAAGCATTAAAAACCGTGCAAACATAGAGCTAGGAGTCCAGACATGAAATTCTAAACAGCGTTTTGCGTGTGGAAACTGTTGATAGATACGACAGGTGAGGAACACTACGGGCCTAGTTCAATCGCAGAAGAACTTTACCGGTATGTTACTAAATATATATTTTGTTATGGTCTTTTTTATGGTATATTTGCCGAGCAGAGGATCGAACCAATTCAAGGCCAGCAAGGGTTCAGACCTGTATACTGCACCTTATTGTCAGCTGCGCAACCTTCACAGGTATACCGTTTTCTAAGTCTTTGGTTTGACCCGGCCGGGATTCGAACCCTGGTCTCCGAGAGGGAGGCCGACGCTCTATCAATTGTGTCAACCACTCGGGTATCACGACGACACCATTTCAGGCACACGACCCAGGAAGTACACATCATGTGCCGATGTTAGCCAATTTAAATAGTTCATGGGCAAGGGACATCGCAGGTCCAGGTCCACTCAATTTTATGCGCAGGTTCTCTGTGTAGATCTATAATTGAAACAACTATAATAGAACTTTTCCTCGACGGCCACAGATAAACCATGACCTCAAAAATTATGAAAGATTCATACCAAATTCGAACCTGACAGGGCCCCCGCTGAGCATTGTGGAAGTATGAGGTTTGCAGACATTTATCTTTTTTTTTTACCTTAGCTATGACCCGGAACTAATAGGATTCATGTACTCAACATAAGATAAAGACCAGGTCAGTTTGAGGTAGCTGAGTCTATTTGCAAGCTAACATGTATGTAAACTATCAACGCAGTGTTAGATTTAGGACATTTGTCCTCCCCCTCGAAGTAGGGACTATTTACGAAATATGGGGAAGACAAAACCATCCAGGCGACATGACTTCATGGATTCCAAGTAACATACTTTAAAAAAATAAATAAAGGGAAGTGCTCTACTGTACTGCTGATCTTCAGCCTCGGCAGATTCAATTGAAGATATGTCCACGGGGCTCCCGTCCGCAAAACGGGGGAACTGGTACCGCCGTGTCAGAAAGACACCGCAAATCCACGTCGACCATCGGTGCATTGGTAAGCCTTCTTCATTTAGAGAATGGTCGATCTTATTTACCCTCGATACAGGCTAGTTATGAAAGCAAATAACAAGTCATGTTAGGTCTTAGCCTCCTTGGAAAATAGTTGCATCCACAATTCAATCCTCGGTTCATTTTAGCAACAACTCTTACTTACAAAGAAGACGTACAGTATTATTTTTTTTACAATGATATAATGTAAAAGATCTTACAGACAGGCATAGAGGTAGTAAGGAAGTTCGAAGCCATAGCAAAGTTTGAAGATAACTGCAGCATTAGATTTAGCGCCACGAAGGATCAGAAACCGTTTCCAATGTAAGCAGTTGAAGTTAGAACCGCCTTATCGAAGTTTAATTTGCAGGAGCGCCACTAGTGTCACACTCACTGATATTAGCAGTCATTCACATTGATAGGGTTCACTCAGCCATTGCTAGGTAAAACACTGGGAGTTAATTAGTCGATCGCCGATTTTGCCTCGAAATCATTCTTCAGATGTCAATTACTTGATTCCAAATGCCCTAGACGTCTCCACGAAAACATTGGCGTTAGCTAGAATCTCCCAAATCAGTGTAAATAAACATCTCGTGATTGGAAATATTGGTACGTGACGGACTCGTGAAGTCATTCGTCGTCTCAGTCCGAAGCACATGAATCGGTGACTGATTTGCAAGATTGTCATGCACAATATTTCGCGCAGTTTTTTGGTCATATGACTAACCGACCGACTGACCGACTGTACCCGCAGACGTTGATGACTTACAAAGGCACTGAGGCGATAACTTCAGGTTCTCTTGTCTCAAAAGACAATACCTCCAATTTGTTTGAAAAACATATGCACCGCCAACGTCCCTGAATGTAGAATGTGCAATTCGGATTAACTACTACGTAGGTATCAGTCAACTCGGTCTTGCACTGTAAAAAAATACTGTAGAATTGCAGCAGAGTTGCCAGTAATTACTGTAAACTGAAGTCTACTATAGAGCTCACAGTGAATCATAGTAATTTACAGTAAATCACTGCAACTCTGCTGAAATTCTATAGTATTTTCTCACAGTGTCTCGTGCGACTCAATTCCTAGGTCTCTCCACGTATGTCATTGACTTGTCCTGAATTCAAAGTTAATGACCGAATGCTCACAACTTATCCATCGCTCACCGAACTTCCAATGGGAATTGGGAAGGCACGTACAGAGTGGCTAAATGTTTACCGAAAAGCGTGGAAGATGAAATATAACAGGGTATGCACGGAGGAAACATTCGTAGAAGACAGCCAAGATGTAGCAACCATTTTACAGAATAATTAAAAATGAAAATCTAGCACTTCGTGAATCGATTGTCGACGACTAGGATTCATTCCAAAAGGTGCCCTCAACTATGAAGAATTTGCGGGGCACGTGAAAAATTAATAAGGAAGTAATAATAAAGCATCGTTGTGGGGTTTTTAAGGGATATTTGCAAAAAGTTTCGTCGGTCGGCTGTGAGCTGGTACGTTAAACTTGAACTTGAACCTCCGCTCCTCCAGGTTCCGAGAAAGTGGTGGGTCCCGGATTAATTTAATGATCATCCTTGGATGGGACGTAAAATGGCGGTCACGGAAGCAGGTTGGGATTGCTTACACCCCGCTCGCGCTATCATCTGAGAACTAGTCCAAAAGGCGAAAGGAGAATTTCGCCAGTGCTCTTCCACGATCAATACGGCCAGGTATCTTCGACGAGCCTTATACTGGGTACCTGAAGCTATAGAATTGGAATCAAATAAAAATCACGAGGTTTTCAGACTTCGATCTCTGTGGGCGCCGTCAAACAAGGACGGTATGAGCGTGACTATGCAACCGAGGACGTAGTGTGCATGCTGTGCACTATGGAACTGTGGACACACCTGCAACCGTGGACACCCATCCTTGACCCTTTAATATCGAACAGGGGTCACACACAGGCTGACTATACCCTCCTAACCGAGGACCCCTTTTATATGCCATTTTTACATTGATTGCAATCACCCTATAATGCCATATATCGAAACGAGGACTGTCCACGGTTGCAGGTGCGTTCACGGTTAGTGGTGTGTATTCATGCGTACGTCCTCGGGTGACACCATGGACAAACGCACACACACACACACACATACAACACACACACGCACATACACACGCATACACACACTGACATGACTGCATAGATTCCTCTACTGATTGTCCAAGGAATATAAATGTTTTGTGTTCTTTCAAAAGTGTTTATATTTGGCAAGAGTTTCAAACGAACATGAAAGAGTTACCTCCAGAACACCGGAATGACTGTTCGTCATGTTCCGATCCAGTGACTTTCAAACACTATTGGTACAACGGGATCTGGTTTTATAAGAGGAATATAGCCTCCTCCTCCAAACATTTAATATTTATTTTCCTTTCTCAATGGAACCCTATGCGCTGTTGAGGTATAGAGATAACGCAATGAATGAAACCATGAGATGTTATTTTTGTCATGATTAAGTGCATGGTGTATAGGAACAGCGTAGGTGGCTTCCATATGCCTGCATGCATTCATACTTTTCTGCAAATTTTGATTAATTTTTTACACGATTTTCAATTGAAAAACGCCTGTATATCTATCTTCGGGAGATAACATACCAGTCAAGCGAGAGAACTCTCAAATTAATGTAACTATTGACGTCAAACTCAGCCAGAAGCCAGGTGATAGGATCGTATTCGTCTCGGTCCGTACGTGGAAATGATGGTCGAGGGTGTCCACGATGCCCCACATCATATTAAAATAAAAAAGAACAGGAAATTAGGAGTCGAAGCGTAAACCTCCCAACTGTTCTCTGGTGCAAGGGAGTTGCTATAATCAATGGAACATTCTCACATCCTCCTCATGACGACAAGCAGGGGACATATGGGCCTAATTAACGTGATTCCTATCTACATGGAATCAACATCATACACACATCGTTGCCTGAGGAGCAATCAACGTGCCGATAACAAGGTCTCGAAAGCGTTTTCCCAAATAACCAAATGTTGAGATTTTGCTTCGCTTTTTCTCCACAGATGTCAGTTAGTCTGCTTCAAACGACCCAGGCATCTTCAATGAAATAAATATCAATATCCGCATGCCTATATAGCGCTTTCCAACGTCGTAGACGATCGCAGAGCGCTTTTACAGAATTACCCCGATCACAGAACCAGTACGCTCTCGCCAATCCCGGAGAGTATAGTTGCTGCCATTGTATGCGAAGGTTGTACTCAAATTCCCCACAAGTCCCCAATTATCCCCTGGGTAGTGTGAGGCAATCGAGATGAAGTAAAGAAGGTGCACCGAAGAGTTGGACGTCATTGGGATTCTAACTCGCGACCTTTCGATCACCATTCCATAAGCTCTCCCGACAATCTAATCCTATCGAAACACCAAGTCAATATTTAACCAGAAAACATTCTGAACTAACAAACTAACTGACTGCACTGACTGACTGAATAACTAATTGACTGACTGAGAGAGAGATCGGGGAGAGAGGAGAGAGGGAAAGGGGGAGAGTGGGCGAGTGAGGGGAGAGGGTTGGAGGGGGGGGGGGGATGGGGAGAAAAGGGGATGCCGACACAGTGTCACTATTGAAAGAACCCAGAGTCTCCAAGCGTTTGGTTTCGCGCGAATAAGAGGAGTTCTAATTGAATAATTTTCAATAAAATGGAACGAGCACTTAGTTGACGTGACTAAAACGTGTACCGAACCGTATCACGGCGAATAGATTCGAGGGAATATCAATAGGCACTTCACGTCCATATCAATCAATGGACTGCTACCGTAGTATTCATGGCCTTTCCCAAAGTATCATGCATTTGCAACATGTAGGTTTTTCGGACTCTCTACTATTTGTCATTGAATGGAGAGATGGAAGATTTCCTATTTCAAGATTAGGGCATTGAGCTCTTTGATGGTCTATGCAACAATTGCTGCAAGTGAGGTTGTTTGGGTGTTGTCATGATGTAGAAAAAAAAGTTTCAAAATTTGGGAGAACTGCAGAAAATCAGCCGTATGAATGAATGATGATAGAATGAAAAATTCAATTTTGTTTTCTGCAAATTTTCTTGGACAATAAAAAGCGCTTTGAATGGCATGGAGCAATGGGAACACTAACAAATGAAAATGAGCACATAACCAGACGATTGCTAATCACTGTTTTGGAATAGGGTCCATTAATATAATCTCATTTTAGAAAGAAATTCTCGATTCATTTTACGGCCCTTATCTACGAAACCTTTCTTCGCAATTTCACTTGTATTTTCAAGTCGTGCTCTGCATCTCCACACCAGCCATAATTGGAATCTAGCCAACCCCGGATCTCGGTCTTCCTCGGCTTAATTATTCACGTGGCTCATGTTGTCATTAACTCCTGTGGATGATGATCAGGAGCTGATAACCGATTGCGCACAAATTGTCCATCGCATCTTCAATCCGGGGAAATTAGTTGGAAAACACGTACTCATACCCGAACGTACAAAACATCTATTAGGAATCACAGAGTGACTGGATGCTTACCGAGAGGCCTGAAAGATGAGATATGGCAAGGAGTAAAGAGACATTCGAAGGGGGAGAAAGATCGAATAAAGCGCCCAAGCCCCATTTGCAATTAAGGCTTCGAATTATCAAACTTGAAGATCCCGTGACAGGACTTTTGGCTTTTTTGACAGTAAGCGCGACGGTACAAAGGCCCTGTTACATATTGCAGCTGTCTATGAGTCATTCATTATCCGATGACCACATTTATTTTTTCTTAACCTAGTCAGCAGTTTTCGAATATAAATTTGTCTTCGGAATGGTGGGTTTATCCATGTTAATGCCAATATTTTTTTGGGGAAAAAACCCCCCATTTCTTTTAATTTCTTTTTGGGAAAAGAATAGGTGGAATATATATGTTTATTTCCTAGTTTGTTACCTTTACATCCTGAAACTCCATTTGTTGAACGAACAACAACGAATACTCATACTATCCTTAAAGCTTTTTTTGTCACAATACTACCAAGCTACATTGTTGGCTCGAACTTCGTTGGATAGCTGTGAATCGTTCAATAGCTCTAAAATGAAAACAACAGTCAAATTTCAATTTCTAAGCAATTACAATTTGGTTCGGCATTAATAATAACCCTACCCGTCACAAGCTAACTACTGTACCTGACATGGGTCATCAACTCCCCAGGTGTAATATCGTAGTTAGGGTGTTATTTGGAGATGCAGCACGTCTCTTTACACCTAGCCAAAAAATGGACGGCGTTGTTTTTATGACGTCACAGCAAAAGTTCTGCGATATATCGAAGTTGTTACTGTACTAGTTATCTAAGTATATCATACCTGTGATCTATTAGATTGCCTTGGAGCAGTTGAAGTGACGTCTTACAGACGTCGACGTCACTTTTGCCAGGAGCTACCAGATGATGATGACTCTTTAAATTGCCCGATAATGCCATTTACTTCCAAATTTGTTTGAAGCCCTGTGATTTCCTCGCATATTCAGAGGCCTAAAGGGAAGAACAATAAAAAAAGGAATTAGTATTTGGGGGAATTGAGAAGTACAGGGCCTGGGGTGTCCTCTCCCCTAAAAGAAGATCTGTGAAAGGCACAATAGACCAGTCAACAAAATCGATGCAATTCAAAGGCTCTCAATGTCCTAAAATCAAAAAAACGTTGCGAATGGAACGCATTTACAAGTGTGGAACGTTTCCTTCCTGTGCCGCTTAGCCCTATTCATATAATTGCCGAAGTGGCCCCTCCCAAATTGAAGAAGGTGAAAAATCGAAAAAATTATCAATTTTCGTTTTACTCATGACATAAATTGTGTTTCATAGAGATTATTGGAAAGTCTCAATGTTATGAACAAAATACGAAATGGGTGGTTCACATTGAATTTTCCTTCAATTTAATGGACATTACAGTGGGAAAAGGCAATGTGTTCCCCGTTTGAGGGTATATTTCATGAAAACACTCTAAGCACAATGGCTTAGAAATCAGAAGACGGAAGAATGAGTTCCTGACTACATGCCTTGGAAACCAGTCGAGGGTTTCCATCTCATCTGGATTCTTGACTTTATCGTGTTTACGGCTAATATATCATAAAAAAAGTCCATCAACTTCTCATTCCTCCGGTCCCCACTGAAAACAATACGGGTTCTTTTGTTAGAAATATATACACAAAGCCCTACCATACCATAGCTGGCATCCTGGACTTACGTCTTTTCAAACCTAGGCCCATACCAACTATATGATTGGATGCAGTCTTCCACAGACCGAGGTCGTAGAAATATTTAAAAATGGGATTCAAACTGTTCACTCACATGGCATTTTAAGGGACGATGTGCGGATTAAAAGTCCTGTAAGGTGGAGAACAGTGAAACACAAAGAATAATATTAGCTCCAACGATCGCAGAACATAATGAGACCATGTCATTGCGATTGGTCGAGGAGATGAGAGCCGCTAATTACTCTGAAATGAGAGCTAGGCTTCTGCAAAACAATTATTTGTCGTATTGCTACTGTTCTCACATTTCATTCTTCCACTTGTGTCCATTGACTTCTCGCAATTGAGGAGTTGATAACCGAATAAACACAGATTGTCTATCGCATGCCCAATTTCCGATGAAATCGGTTAGATATCGCATATGTCTGCCCTGTAGTAACCTTACGAAGTGCCTATTCGATGGTGAACATGCAGAATGTCTATTGGGGTATTGGTATGCAAAGCGAATATGTATATTGACATAGGCGTATTGACACAACAGGCGAATTTTCGCTGAATTTTTATGGTAATTACTACCTTAAGCGCAGCGTCATCAGTGGCCGTCGCGGAGGGTAGACAGAGGTTTCGAGTTTACATATGGCCGGATATGACACTGGTCCCGCGAGTGTAAGCTACATGTCCCGCCCTAATAGAGGTCTAACCATGTCTGTTAATGTTTCAACTGTTTGAGAAAGATTCATTCCAGGAAAAAAAAGAACTATTTACACATGAGATGACCGAGGAGACAATGTTGCTTTTCCTAGGAGTTTTCCTCTCCTGTTATTTGTCGGCCATCCACCCCGGAGACGATGTACGATTCCCAGTCGGGTCACACATACAAGAGACTTTACGATTGGTAACTGTTTCTTCTTGCTGGGCGCTCAACCCAAGGGACTTGAGCAGGGAGGAGATGCTGTTCGCATGTATGCCTACTGCCATTTGTTATTTCAAATCATCCAGGTATAAACTGTCTTGCCGACATATATAAGGCGATTCCATCTTCCGTTTAGAAGTCAATATTGTTATTAACCGAACATGAATTTGGACTTCATTTTCCAGAGGTAATATTTCGTATGTCTTTACTGTCACTGGAAGCATTAGAAATGATTTAACGCAAGGAGGCCATAAAAATGTCATTTCATGCGGCGTCAGGATTCGTTGCATTACTTTTACTACGGTGCATCAACCTTTCAACCCACGTCAAGTGTATCATTTGATGGGAATTCTATGTTTATGAATTCTAGGCGTGCTCATTGTTCCTATTTGTGTTCGCATTAGTTTATTTGAACAGCCAATAGCATACTGCTATACTACTTATTGGCGCGATTGCTCGACTATTGAAAAAAAATGTTAGTTGCCCATTTCATGTATTTCTTCTTGCAATGAAAGATGATCTCATCAAGAAGCGCTGCGTTATTAAATTAGCCGGAAATTAGGAGGACAGTGAACAGTTAATGAGGATGGCAGCGACAATGATAGGATTCTAATACTACCGTATTAGGTATTAGGTAAAACTATTTGAACTTTAAATATTCCTCTTATCTTAAGTGTCTGATGAATTGAGGACGAATATGTTCGCCGTGTGGGCTAAACTAGAAGGATAGACGTCTGGACGACAATATTTGCGAATAAGGCTGCCTTGTTTAATATAGTAAGTAAGAATATAACTGTTCATAAACAATTAAACATAAAATCCAACGGTTCGAGCTAAGCCCTTCTCCGAGATAATGTTTCACATCCACGAATACTTCTTCGGAATACGTTCATCTACTATGCCATAATTATTGCCCATAGATGATTATACTTGCTGTGAAAAACGTATGGAAAGGTGACGAAAATCCGCAACTAAGTGCAATTGACGAAATTGGCATCCAACTTAGTTTGTAAGGTTCCAAGTTTTTTTTTTAAAACAATATCGCACATTATTTTTCTTTTCCGTCAACTTTAGATGAAACTGCCTGTAAATTGTTAAAAAAAACAACAACACATTAACGTGATAACGTAATAAATAAGCGATGAAAGTCTTAGAAAAAATAGTATTTGTTTGTGGGGGGGCTTTATCAGTCTAGGAGGCCAGTAGAGCCTCACCGATATCCTGAATATTCAACAAGTGAAATTATCACATGATAAGGCCTACGTTTTGTTTGGAATAGAAAGCAAACTGAGATAAAGCGTTGTGCTTGATTGTTTATTGCAATCTGTTTTTCATTATATATGATATATATATATATATATATATATATATATATATTATATATATATATATATATATATAATATATATATATATATATAATATATATATATATATATATATAATATATATATATATATATATATATTATATCTTGGTTCGAGGTCGATTGAAGTAGCGTCAGTCACGGTTCCGACTTCCTCAAAGGTACTCAGGACTGTCTCTTTTTCAGGATGTACCTCCCCCCTATTCTAAAGTTATCCACTATGGGGTCAATTTCCAAGTGTCGTGGAAACGGTGCAGATAAGACACAACTTCGGGGTATTTTCCTTCGCAAAGAGTGCTCAATGAGAAATTGCTTCCCTGCGTATGGTCGCAGAGTTTTAATTCCTTCAAGACTTCTTCAGGAACTGTGGGTAGAATTAATTCAATTTCTGTTGTTCGTTTTCTTGCGTTGATAAAGTTTCAGGGTCGTGCATAAGTTCCTTCTTGACCCTTTCCTACTAAATATAAAACAAAGCAACCTAAAACTGAACTTAACCTCGAAGATTATTGATGAACATGCCCCGTGGTCTAATTTGTTGGCGGAGTTCTGAGAGATGATACCAAGAAAATTATCGGTACTCTTCAACGTGAAAATTTTACCAATAACTTTTCGTGCCAGTATTTTAGAGCACGGGAGGCCAAATTGCAACTATCCAGGTTCAATTGCCATGTTTCGAATGTGTCGTTTCCTCCAATCTACGAGACCTATTTTCTTAGAATATTATATCTGTTTTGCGCCCACTGGTGGTGGCGCTCAGCCTCATTACTTATCCGAGAAGTCTCCAACCATACACCCAAACAGACGTGGACCACTGTGTAGGAAAGCAGCGCCCATTCCGCTGGGAAACAAGCATAGTAGTGTGAAACCCGAAACGAGAGCTACAAATGACCTAAGCCTATTTATTATATCTGCACCCCAGCCCGAAAGGCCGAAACATAGTCTTTCATCACCTGCAATGAGGTAACATTGATCTGAGCAATGATAAAGATAGGGTGGAAGAATGGTAGAGTGGTATCAGTGACACTTTAAATAATATATAAATATTATATAATAAAATTTATTCCGGGTTCGAATTCCAGCTGTCACCGGACGATTTTCCCTAGGTCGGGCGAGGTCTTGGTCTCACTCTTCATGTGTTTCCGCTGTGATGCAGTGGGTTTTTCTTTTTCTGGGTTATACTGGATTTGTTACGCGGGATATTTGCAATAAGTCCTCCGTCTGTCTGGCTGTGAGCGTCACGTTGAACTTTGAACTTTCCCGCTTCCCCTTCCCCACTCCAAGTTCCGAGAAAGTGGTCGGATCCTGGAATCATTGACAGTCCTTTCGGATGGGGACGTAAAATGGCGGTCCCGGGAGCAGGATGGGATTGGTTCCACCCCTGCCTCGTTATCATCTGAGCACTAGTTGAGAAGAGAAGGCGAGTTATCGCAGGTGCTCATCACGATCAATACGGCCAGGGTTCCTAAATAAGCCTTAGTTGGCTTCCTGAACCCGCAGAAATCAAATCAAATCAAATGAAAAAGACCGGAAAAGGACTTGAACGAGAACGTTAAAAAAATGTTCGCGATAGTGTATAAGGTACAGGTTTCCGTGCTCTCGGGCACTTGCAAATATCGCCCGTGGTGTTTTTCTATTGAATGTATCGCATGTAGAAAAATTCAAGAAATTCTCAGTCCTGGTATATGTTAATGAAAACAGGTCTCGCTGTGCTAACTAGGGGAAAGTTGTTTCTTGAACAAGAAACATATAGGCTTGCATAACAGTTAAAATACATCTCTAACGGTCTAATAAAGTGTTTCTTGATTGGCTGCTCGTATTGTATAGAGCATGTTACGTTCTTTGTTAGGGATAGGGATTAAATTGAGGATTAGGAGTTAGCGTTATCCATCAAATGGTGAAAGTATTGTTCGGAGATGCGCATCGGTCCTTTGTTAAAAGGTTTGTAAATGTCACACAATTGAGCTAACACTGTCATTGACGATACTCTTTGGAAATGTGACATTTCCAACTTCATCATTTGCAGCAGAATCTACTGCATCCTATCAAAATTAGGATCTTAAGGGTTTACTCCCGTCTCGATAACACAATTACGCGGTTTTTCAGAAGTTATATATCGATGACTCGAAGTTATGATCATTTCGAGAAAAAAAATGCTACTGGTGATGATCAGTTATATTATGAAGAGAACATATATTGATATATGAAGACATGAGAGAAACACTTAATGCACGTTCCCAGGAATAGCGGAAGTAATGAAATAGTTACCAAAATATCCAACGAGGAAGGCTCGCGGCATAACAATTGAGCTGAAATTCTATCACTTTCGATACTTAGTACATAGCTTGGTACATTCCATTCATTACTCGATATAAAGTATAGGTTATTACGAGGACGACTTGGGACGTTGGGAGACTGAGACGTTCTCTGATATAAGTTTCCTATTTGTGCATCGATGAAGTATTCTATCTTGATGACCTTATCACTGTAACAGCATTCTGTGATGGAAGTCGCCCTTGACTGTTGGAGTCACAATGAAGAACAAGCTTCGTTTTCTGTGAACTACTTCTGCCATGTATAGTTCAGTGGATCACTTCACTGTAGCTTGGCAACAGATTTGTCCACAAAGTTACCTGGTTATACTGAACAAACGGACGCTCTTGAGACAATAAATCATTGCCACGTACTGATGAAGGACTTCATCAACCGACGACTCGTAACAAATCTGAGATACACTAAAAGTAAGCCGTTCCGTATGGTCAAGGTACAGTCGTAATTCTTCCTTGGCAGTACGTGTTTACGAGGAACTGGCTTTTGAAAACCAATGGTCATGTAACAGATTTGCTTTAAACTAGCACATGTTCTTATGACGATTTCCTATCTTCAATTTAGTTAAATACAGTGGAGGCGTCGGAGAAGCGTGTTATGATCCAGGTATTCAGAACTGGTAATGAATGCAGAGGAATAGTTGTTCCACTTTTTGGAAAAAAACTGAAACTGGTGCGTGGCATTTGTCTTCGTTATTCGGTCCATCATTATATCAGATCCAGACCATTGAGTGAATCAATTGCAATCGAAATTCATCAACCAATGCCATTTAAGAATATTTTGCCGTCGCGTTTATTGCAGATAGCGATTGCGCTATTCCGTCGACGAGGCCACCACTCTTGCCTGTATAATTTGATTTCTAAAAGAGGCAGAGGTCATCGTTCGGACGTGTGTATCAACTATGGAGCAGTTATGTGGGTATCGTTCAGCGTGTGATGAGCAGGCGCACATTGCACTCAGTAACACAGTTAGGTTTCTCCCATTAACATTGCGAGGAGAGGAACATCAGCTAGTATCACTATCACCTGCGACCCAACATTTGTTGTCAGCCTATAAATGTATTGCTTTACAACAACGCTACCCAGCTTCCGAGACAATACGCACTGCCCCGCGCTACAGCCTCACGACGCTTTGACTTGATCGGAGTAGAGATCCTCGACGTGGACATGAATAGGTTCTACTACCAACGTGGGTTGATAGGTATGAGAATCGATTACCTTAAATACAAAAGGGACCTAACTATTGCACCGCATTTACAAAATCGCACTAGTTTCCACAGTTTGCAATGAGGCAATATCCTCTGATTGTGAAACACCTGAGCCTATCAGATTTTTATTCGCTACAATTATGCAAGTTGAATAAGCAATATTCCGATCGACACACGAAGGGTAGGAGTCTGAAGTTTAATAAATCCGAAGCCTCACTGAATTGAAAAATGATAGAGCGCCCTCGCTAAGGATTTTTTTCACGAATGTCTCTTTCATATTCTATTTTTCCATGCAAGTTTCATAACAGCCACCCCACATATACGTTAATCACTCGAGCATCCTGCACTTAAAATCACTTCGTAAGGTTACTTCAGGGCATACATGATTTCCCAGGACTGCCGGAAGTCAGGTAAGCGATAGACATTTCGTGAGTAATTCGGTTATCAATTCCTTATTCACGTGGAGTCAATGACATAATGAAGAGAGGAATTGTCCGCAGAGGGCCGAGTACAGTTTGTTTAATTGTTTAACTCGTTAATAGCTGCTGTACTTCAGTGACTGGTGAATTCAGAATTCCGGATCTATTATCACAGGATATCAGCTTACATATAGCCTATGTAGTATGTCACTCTTTATAATGCCCGACCATGCACAGAGCGGTCGCCTGTTATTGTCATGAGCGGATCACCTAAATTTATCGCCTTGCTATGCTTACTCATTAAAATCTGATCTCCAATCGGTGAACCGAATTGTTGGATGTTCATAGTGTGAGTACTACCAAAATTTGAATATCCACGAGCCGTCTACTACTACTACTACTCTACTACTACTACTACTACTCTACTACTACTACTAACTACTACTACTACACTACTACTACTACTACTACTACTACTACTAACTACTACTACTACTATACTACTGTTAATGATGATGATGATGATGATGATGATAATATACAATACTAAATACTACTACTAATAATAATTATTATTATTTAAATAATTATCAATCAATTAATTTATCAATAATAGTATTGGATTTTTAAATCGTCCATAGACGAATTACTTCTCTTTATGAGTGAAACAACCTCCTAGTAAATGTTGCCATCCAACAGACGTATACAACTTTATCTGTACGATAGTGAACATCCATTATGATTTTGGAACTAAACAGACTTCTCTTATCGGTCAACAACTTTTCAATGACCTTTTCTGTTCTCTATTTTGAGGCAATTAATTCCCTTACCCTGTCGATTGTTTTTTTTTTTCACAATTCCCCCCTTAAATATGAAGTTACCCGTGAAGAAGTATTCCGGAATAGGTATTGCGAAATAGAACGTACTTGCATTGGTCTAATTGGCACATTCGTGAACTCCCACTCCTGGCTACTAAGTTGTATTCTATGAGCTGCACACACCGTTACTGGGCAACATAAAGATGATTTTACACAGTGACCTGTCTAGTGAATAAACAAACGATATTGAGATGACAAATCTGAATGCTTTATTTTGTGAAATCGAGAGGCAAATTCAGAAACATCGGTGGCAGGAGTGAAATAGAGATTACATGAGCTTAGAAAACAATTGTGAGATTTAGAATTAGGTTAGATTTTTGCTTCTTCTGATTATTTAGTTCAACTATCGGTGCCGAGTCCGGATGAAATAGATTGTTTTCCATTGCCTGTTGCTAAGGCGGAACACTGATCGCGACAGCATGACGTCATTTAAAAAAAAAACACAGAATACTTCCAACCTCTGGGAACTCCTGTCCTTGCTAACATTAAGGTACATACCCAGCAAACACAAAAACATTTTAAAAATATTTTTAAAATGTTTTCGCCAAATGTTTGTAAAATATTTTTTTGTTGAGTAACACAAATAGTAGGAAAATGTTCCTAAAACGTTTTTACAAAACATTTTGACAAAACGTTTTGCAATTTTTTTCCGAAAATCAACTTCTGAAATTGTTCTCAAAAGGTTTTGGTGGCAAAGTTTTCTGGTAAAAATATTCCTACAAATGTTCTCAATGTGAACACGTTTCATAACATTTATGTTATTCAACATAAAACATTTTTCTGAACATTGGGGCAATAGTTTCGAAAACGTTTCGTGTTTGCTGGGTAGAAAGACCTGAACTTGGTTGCATGTGATTATAAATATATTATAATAATATATACAAAGTTGCTCTAATTTTTCCGCTGAAAAACAATCTTACAACCACATGCCGCTTGCCCAGTTTTCCCATCCTGTAGATTCACTCCTGATTACTGTAACGACATTCAATAGTTTTATTGTACTGATAGACACGCGTTAATCTCGGATTCACCTTTCGTATAGGCGATACAGTAAATCACCATACCGTAACCGGCAACGAATTTATTTCCGAACACTTGTTTATTAAGCGAACGGACGATCCAGTCGGTGATGATAGATCAATGTCATTGTAAATGTCGTATTGAAGAAACAAGAAGACCCGTGAACAAATGTAGAATCACGGCGAAAACATGTAGTATTGGAATAAGTGGCCAAGAAAACTTCGTGAGTCGGCAGGCAGCTCTCGCGTCGGCTACGCGCCTCTAACATATCCTGGAACGTTGTCATTCTCAGTATAAGAGAGTTTCGTTCGACAATTCAATACTGACAATTGCCATTTGTGTGCCGCTGTTTTTCATACACATTTTGTGTAGTTTCTTATCGGGTCCCCTCTGTTTTAACATGAGGAAGGAACGAGAATTGGCTCATAGGGAACATTCCACCCCTCCCCAACAGCGGCATGCCACTGCCGATGGAACCGCAGATGAGTTAAAAGACTTGGAATTATCAGATTCTGAGAAAAATCGCTAGGGATGTAGGGTATGTATAGTAGGCGGACATTCGACAAGGACAAGTCGTCTCCCCACATCAGCAAGGACAACACATGACACCTAGAAAAATAACAGTACACGGAGATCATGGGGATGTTGCACCTGAAACACACCGTCACACGTATTTTCTGCCGAATTCGATTTTTCTGACGGATGTCATGGAATCATTTAATTGTCACATGGCCAATAATAACGAATTCGTACAACTAATCAGTTGTGAACTGGGGCAGAAAGAGATATCTTGTCCGACACAATCTTCTTCATTCAATAAATAGAAAACGAAAACAAAACAACAGTAGTCATAATGTGTGACATTCAGTGGGAAGTGGGGGACGAGTCTCCCCAAACAACCGCGGTTGCCTTCAAATTAAAAAATTCTGACGATTTTCGTGGAATCTTCCGATGAGATACATTGAGCGAATTCGTACAGGTAATTAGATTTGAACTGGAGCGGAAAGGAAGTCCTAATTAGTCTTTTTTCTTGCAATTAATAGGCGTGACATGTAGTGCGAAATGTGGGATAAGTTCGACTGGATTCAATCTACCAGCAATATCATACCTGTTCGATGACGAGAAACATGTCTTAGTTAAGAATTCTGTTATTTATCTTTTTCTTCAAATAATAGTTTTAATCATTTTCTTCATTTTTTGCCATGTTGTTCCTATAACTTTTATATTTTCATGTTCTACTTGTAGAGCGCTTAGAGGCCTCTCGGGTCATTTCCTTTCTTTCTGCGCTATAATAAGTGTCGTTTTATTATTATTATTATTATTATTATATTATTATTATATTTAGTGATAAAAAGGAAAATCCTGGACAGATGAAATGTTCGTTGCCATGCAAAGTACGAGTTTCTTCAGTAGTTTTTTTCTTTTACAGAAAGAACCCTTACTATGTAGTAAAGATTCATGCAAAACAATTGGTTTAGCTTCACTACGTTGCAAGGACTTTGAGTTTTAACCATGGCAATATTGTCTCTCAACACCTTGCGAAAATGATCAGTGCCGTCTGTAAAAAGTCATGGCGAAGAACTGTCTTACGGTAATGCGATATTAGCGACGTCATGCCTTCGTCGCTTTGCGCTGAAGTTGCCATCAGGCGATAATGTCTCCTTATGTTTCGAAAACCCGGCGATTCACTCATTGTGAGGGGAAAAAACGAGGCTAGCTCATGACTAGTGATTATTTCTCCTATTATATATTGATCACTTAAGAATTCCATAGAAGTACGATGTTTTGATTGGGTAAAGGTAAAAACCATTCATTATTCGGGTCGTAGAATACTGCTAGAATGTAGCCTACATAATAGCCTACTGACGATATAATAATTGAATGAGGAAACGCGTACCCTGGTACCAATATTTTGTCAATACAAGCTGAAGGTATTTTCTCATGATTGATAATAATGACGTGTATACAATGTCGTCACAGGTGACGAGCGTCATTCAATGGAATCCTAGAAATACAACACACATGTTGTCCGACTGGATTCACAGAGAAGGTTTACATTATGGATACTTTCATGACTCCTCCTACAAAACTATATTGGGAAGCATTTGAGTTGTTTCTAGGTACCTTATATGAACTCCTGAGTGGCGCGTGAATCCGTGTTACCCAATAGGATGAATCGCGTGACTGTCGCTATGGTTGAAGGACAGTAAGTTGCCTATGGAGATTACTTTAAACCACTTGGAATTCTATTGGGGAATTATCCTATACCGTAATCATACCCAACATTTCGGGGTCATCGATGATTTGTTATCTCGGGAGGTATGCACCCAACTTTCCGACAGTTCAGACTTTCAATCGCTAAGCAACAGTTTCGATGAATTTTCCAACACCAAAGTCTGACATTGCGGGTATTTCCCATAACATGGCATCATTTTTATCTTTGTCTTTTGATGATGTAAAAAACCTAACTTGTTCAGGCTCATGCCTAAAATTTGTTTCGAACCATTGTCACCGATCATAATAAACCTACTAATGTTGCTCTCCACTTTGTTCTTCCAGACCAATTCGAGTGCGCTCCAGCAACCCATTTGCTCAGTGAACGATTTTTCGCAAGTTCTTGCCAGTTCAAGGAACCATGCCACCTGTTCTGAAACGCCTTTATGACATCCATCACGGTCCTTCATTCATACCCCAATGGAAGCATGTTGTTATGGTAAGCATTCTTGCACACCCGTCGTGGCTTCACAAATGCTGCCCGAAGCTCTCCAACAAACCCACCACTCATCTCCGCCCCTGTTGTATGTACGCTGGAACCCTGCTCAAAGCACGAAGCCTGGAAAATGAGCTAATTTTGCCACTAATGCAAACCACAAAGCACAACCTGCAGGAGTGTAGCATCTTAATGGAGAGTACAGGAAGCCTATTTATTTGAGTGCAGAAGGGAAATGGAGAATGTTGATATTTTCCAATTTTCGCTTGTAAGCGCAATAACTCACCAGGTCTCGGTGGATCGAGCTCATACTTGTATGTCTCCCATGGCAATACATTTACCCTACTGCTCTGGGCGTTAGGGCAAAGGTTACCCAGGTCAAATCTGGAAATCCTTGTAAACATGATAAGTCCAGAATGCTGGGGCTGAGAGTTGTGTTTTGCTTTCGATGGGGATTACAGGAACATTTAGTGTAGTAGATCGGGGGTCAATCTTCGTGAGAAATGAGAAAGTTTGAATATTTCATATAATATAACTCGACCAGATATTTATGGATCGAGCTCATATTCGATATGAATAATCCCCATGATGAAGTTGATATTTGGGTCCAGCTTTCCTATGGTATGTACAGGAACCCTATTGCTATTTTTCAAGATCGGAAATTATGTCTGTCGAACAAAATCGTGAAAATGGATATTTTGGCCAATTTCCAGCCTGTATACATAATACCTCAACTCCACATAAAACATTTATACACATACATGGTTATATTGGTTTAGGTAAGAAGTCAAGATCCGAAGATTCCTTGTGAACACAGTAGATCCAAAATGCCTGGTCTGATCAAGTGTGGGCCGTGTGTGCTTTTTCTCATCGAGGGTACAGAAAATATATGAATATTTTTTCTTCAAGATGGTATCAGGTTGTGTGGAAAAATAAGGAATTTGTGAGAAATGTTTTTGTGTCCAAACATAGGTTTCAGAGATAAGCCAAGGAATCACCGACTACTTCTTTTGGTTTTCTGCCTACCTAGTCTTGTACCTTCGTTTTTTGCGAAGCCTATCACTTCCGTCAAATTCATTTGTTTAGAGAATTTCCGTCAATGCCATTTCTTGCTCAGATACAAGTGAGTGTAATGCGTCTGGTTAATTGTCGATCATCTATCATCAATGTCGGATCACTCGGACAGCAAATTATCATATTCAAGTAAATAGTAAATTGCGTGGATTTGGTGAATTAGCGGATTTAGCGCAATGATCGCTGTCATTTCATTATCCAACTTTATTGTTGAGAGGAAATCTATTAATGTAATGTGCTAAATCTGTCCACATTCCTCAATACATCACTTAGTAAAGAGACAATGATGTGCAGAAATGTGAGTGCACTAACAAATCACCACAATAAAACACTTTCCCGTTCAATCACATTGGGTGTGAGTACTCTACATTCTTCTCCCAGAGACTGACAGCCACAGTGATATTTGAATCATTACTACTGCAGACAAACAAGCAATAACTGAGACGTCAACAATATATCGGACTATTTTAACCACCCTGTGATATCGAATTTGTGAAATTTCGAATCTCTCCTTTGTAGATAAGGTTGTATCCATAAAATAGTGATGACGGGACGACTATAATATTGTGGGCTTGCTTTATATGGCGCTGCTAGCGTCAAAGAGATAGCATGGATAGTGCCCGATTCACATTGGCGCTTCCTATCGTGCACCAGCTACTTCCTCTGTTTATTTAAATACTAATGCACTAGGAAATTACGAATGTGCTGATTGTGAATATAGGGTATTCATAGGGTAGCCTTATTCAAGTAATTACTTTATCATATTTTATGGCAGGATTAGCATGCATCAGCTGACTTTTGGAAACGAAAAGAAAAAGAAAATGAGAGGCTCGAATCCGAAAAAAGGGTATTAGGTAACATTTCGAAATGCTTAGAAAATATGTCATGATTTTGTCTTTAAAATAGGGCATATTTTGGGTGTTTTTCGCTAATTTTTCCGCTAATTTTGAATGAAGACAAGAAGTTTGCAATATGTAGCTATGGATAGTCAGAATGTGATCAACTAAATAAGGTTTGTGTACAGGGCTAGGCCAACACTGTAGGTGGCTTTTTTTGTTGTAAGGTTTATATGCCACTAGTACCCAAATAAATAGAAACAACCATCTAAGAGACAAACACCGACACCAGGAATTAGTCAGATAGTAGTACTATAGCAATAACAGACCATCGAAGGGTGCCCGAAATTGAAGAGTGAGGTTACAGGTCATATATAATGGCTATATTCCTCCCACCCCCCCCCCCCACCCCCCGCCGACACCTCTATTGAACCTGCGTGCTCAATTGTTGTCCATTACACCGAGTGCTGATCGAAAATTTGATAGGTTTGGTTAGGAAGTGATCGATGTGAAATGATCAAATGTTTCCCCCGCCTGACAAAAGATCGAAGGGGCAAATCGGGAAATCGAAGGCTAAAAAACGGGAAATTGAGGAGGAGGGAAGTTCACAAAAAGTGGAGAAATAGTGGAAAAAAAACAAGGGGAGTTGAGAATTAAATTGAAATAATAGGCTTAATTGGCACCGGGGGTGGGTATGGTGAGGGTACTAGGAACTCTGCCTTTTGGACGCTCTCAAAAAGTTAGAGGTCACCTACTACACCCCTTTACCTACCACCGTCAACCCCCACAACCCCAACCCCACCCAAGAAGGAATGTTCAAATCGTGAAAATCGTTATGCGCGCCGTCTGACTCTGCAGCTAGGTTGAGGCTGTGCAGCAAAGATGTACCTTAGTGAATTCCTCTACATCGGCAAAAACGCATTTGGTGTTTTCAAAGCTTCTGCTTCTGCTCGTGTCTCGTTAAAACCCCTTTCGGGTATCACAACGAGGATGTTGGTTTTCAGTAAGCATCAGACAGCACTAGTTACTGTGTGTGGGCAGGCTGCCCCTGAACACTTCAAAAGTGAGGCTTTCCTTAACAGGGGATGTTAATTCATTCCAGTCTCTAGTAGTTTGAGGGTTAGATAGAAAACTGTACTGGAAGGCTCGTATTTATAGGGGATTTGGATGTAGCGACCACGCCTACCAAGTTTCAGTTTATTTGGAGCTGCCACCATGCCATTGATAACTTGATAGATGAGTACAAGCCTGGCTTTTTTCCTCCTCTAAGACAGTGGTTCCCAGTTTAGGGACTTCATAATATCTCTCACACTTGTCTGTCTACGGAAGTCACGTGTCATCACACGTGCAGCTCTTCTTTGATTTGTTTTCGATTTTAGTATATCAGATGATTTAAGGATCCCAAATTTGTGAAGCATACTCTAGGGTTGAGTTTTCAGATCCTTCTGGAGAATAAGGTGATCTTCAAATGAGCGAATTGGCCTGTATAGCACAGCATCATCAGCAAATAAGCGTAGTTGTGAATCATCTGTGGGTAATGTCATTTATATAACACAAATACAACACTGGGCCCAGACATGTACCCTGAGGAACTCCAGGAAGAACAGGAGCGGAGGCTGATGAAGTACCAACAATAACCACACTTTGAGTTCTATGAGTAAGAAAACTATCAATCCAATGGGAAAGATGATCACGAATACCATAGTGATTGATCTTGGCCAGCAACTTACGATGAGAAACAACATCGAAGGCCTTTGAGAAATCAAGAATTCTCATGTCAACCTGAACTTATTGTCGTATAGTAATGTAATCGGACGTTGCCATAGGTAGTTGTGTTATACATGAACGATTCCTCATAAAACCGTGTTGAAGGTCTGTTAGAATTGCATGACAGTCTAAGATGAGACATAATGTGTTTCACAGCAATATGTTCCAGTAGTTTCGAGCAGACACACGTAAGAGAGACAGGGCGATAATTTGGCAACAACCTGTCTTGTATGTTAGCGATGTTAGAATTTTTCCAATCATGTGGCACAACTCCTTCAGACAATGATTGATTGAAAAGTGATGTGAGACTTGGCGCTAATTCAACAGAAAGTTCTTTAAGATGCCGATTGTATGTTTTGTTCTGGCCCAGAGGCCTTGTGTGCCTCAGTGACAAGTGATGGGTCTATCGCTGGGTAAGGATCACTAACCATTGGGGGATGTTATCCAATGAATCACGTGTGAAAACATAACTAACTTTGCTTGCTCAGAATTTCAGCCTTGTCACAACTGGAACTATGGTCTATGAAGAGTACCTGAGCCTTCAAGAGGGGCTACACCACTGGCTTCCTTCCTTTGTTGTTTGATATAATTCCAGTAGGGACGGTTGTTGCCTTGTTTGAATGAACTTCACCATGGTGTTTCAATGAAATCTAGGTGTGCTTTCTTAATTCCCCTTTTAGCTCATAATCCCTCAACAGGGTGTTCTCTTCGAAATTCCATGAGTATCCTCCGCATATAGGAACTTGAATACAGTGTCTGACAATACTCTCCCATTCCCAATGGTGGTTGATAATCTGGAGACAAATTCGATAGAAAATGTCCAAATCAGTTTGACTCGGTTTCCTAATTTCTAGATAACCGAGTCAACCAAAGATAACGCGAAGTCCCCTTTAATGTCGCCAAAATGAGGGAGTATGATATTTTCTACACATACCTGCACAATAGCATGGGACACGAAAACCCTGAAGTCGGTACCGGTTTTCCAAGTCGGCAGACTGCATAGTGATATAACATTGTGGTCAACGTACACCTAGTGCCCGATACTGGTCTCTATCACATTAGATTACAGTAATAGTAACACCCTATACATCTCTCTAGCAACCACCAACAAGAATGCGCTTTCCTCTTAAATGCTGTCATGGGTCAATATCTGAAGAAACGCCGGTACCAATAACGTGAACTTAGTTGACCCCGTCGCTTGGGGGTCTCTAGGACGTTCCATAAGTCATATAGAGGAATACACTGGCCACCACAATACGAACGTCAAAATATCGTTCATGAACACTTCTTTCCTGGAATTGAACCATTTTACAGATATGTTCTCCTGCTAATTAGTGACTTCGAGCCAACTATGGATCAAATTGAAAACAGTTCTGGTATTTTTATTTCCAATTTTAGGCCTCGAATTTTTGCGAACGTTTGTGGTGTTCGATGTTACTGAGTCGCAGCCGCGCGTTCATTCTGTCAGTTCAGCTCATCATTCTTAAAAGAAATTCAACGTGTCGGTATTTCATCGAGTTGCTGGGTGCCACGAAGATTCCCGTGAAACGATATCAACAAAAAATTCAGAGATCTTTCCCTTATCATTAGATCAATCATCAAAATATCCTAGTCATTCTACGGGCCATATTGGAATATCTTCTATTCAGTTGCCTAAGTACGCTAATTAGCCAACGTGGTACGGAGACCTATCTTGCCAATGGATGTCGGGGAAACACAAATTAAAAATATGAAACACTGCAAAATTGACACCTGTATCTGTGTGACCAGATGTTCTTCACATGTCACGGCTTCATGGGAAGTTCTGAATTACACCCTAAATACCACTTTTCGAGGTATATGAGTGGAGTGGTTGTGTCGTTAAATAACATCTAGCACATTAATCGCCCCTGATAATTCTACAAATTTTTCCAAATGAGACCGGGTACGTATCTACGGAACGCGATAACTAGTAGTTATGTGGTGGCGACAAGTGTTTACCTGATAGTAAGAAATGGTTCAGGTATGACAACAAATCGTCCCCTGTTAAATATGCACTGACGAATCTGCATTTGCATGCAGATTGTGAGATCACGTTGAAGCATACATCAGCATTCTATTAGTTTTTCGATACAACACATTTTCAAAATGATGAGTTGATGAGAATGTTTACACAAATGAGATATGAATATAGCTGGCCATGTGACGACCAAATGGCTAAGTACTGAAAATGGCAATGTCGTAACAAATGGCCATGTGGAGACAATTAATGATGTGACGACCAATAGCTGTGTAGTGGCAAATAACCATGGGATGACAGAATACCTCTTATTTGTTCACTCCCGACACATCCTGTGTCCTTTCTTCCCGAGAATTCCCAGTGGGGCAGGTACTGGCACATACGACGCGCAACCCACTTATTTCAAGTCGCCCCACATGGAGCGTTGGCCAGTATTTATCTTGATGTCTTGGGAATCAAGGGTAGTGTGGGACACTCGAGAAGACATTGTAATCCAAAAACACTGTGGGAATCGCCCTCGGGCTGTCAATGGTTCGGAAATATATATATATAGCGACAGCATCGCAGATGAACTCTTAGCACGTCATTTCTTACCACAGTATTTCTTACCACAGTATGGGCTGTGCCATAGCATGACGGGTTCCGGACAACCACTCACCAGCTCACCCAAGTTTATATTAGGCCCCAAACTAGCAGATCATTTGGAATCGGATTGGGTGACGGTCACTGCTGTCAGTGAGAATAGTCTAACTGTCGCGTTTATTGAGGTCGTAATTACACTATTTATGAAGGGCCACCGAACATTGAGTCAACGTCTTCGCCAGTGTAATTACTCTGAATGTAAGGAACATTAATAGACTCCAGACTTCTTCATTCCGCGTTCAATTAATTCCATCGAGGAGGGAGGTACGACGTTTGATTCTCCACTGAACACCTATTTCGTTGTTGAAAGTATCGCGTATACTGTTCCACATTCGTCCTCAGCGTCTTTTTTCGTGATGCATCGAGGTTCTGTTTGTCAAGATGGAATATCTGATTGCAAAGACCCCAGAATAAGAACGAGGCCTGCAACTTTTTGCCAACTAGTAATGTCGCCTTCCGGCAAAACATATCAACTAGTACAATCACAATGCTATATTCCTTCCTGTTTTTTTTAATATTTTTTTTAGTGAAACACAGTAGCTAGGTCGAGGTGGAATATTTTGTCTACTTTAGGTTGAAGACCCAAATGAAGAGAGCAATCGATAATACCACTAAACGGTGGCAATATTCTCATTTGTTCACTTCTGTGATCATATCCTCAAATGGTAGGCCAGCAATAAATACACATGGAAGAGTCATTTGCTATGTTTAAACTGAATGAATTATGGTCCAACAACAGGGGTAATACTCAAGAACAGTACATGTACAATGATAGGACTACTCTCTTTAAGGATGACAATGGACAATGTTCTGAATATTTCAGTTGGCCTAGAATATTCGATACTCTATGAGAATTCGGCGCTGGTCTGGATGTGGTTGCATTGAGAAGTGAATAACAATGTTGGACACAAATTTTAGCAAACAAAAAGCTTGACCAGATATTACTAATATAGTGAATTCTGAAGTTAGGCAAGATTTTAGGCATGAGATTTGCCGAGTAAGTGCTGTTACCCTGTAAGGTGGCATACATTACCATCACAGAACCTATCGGATCAATTAGTAAATCTTATGACTTTTCTGATATAGCTAAATTTGACAATAAATCTATTTTCAATAAATCAGATTTGTCAATTTGGCCCTGACTGATACATTAAAGTTGTCAGACGGGAGCGTTCAGCAAGTCTATCCAGTAAAACTCTTGAAAATAGTAGGAAGCTGAATGTTCAAATTCCATTAATAGTAATAGAAAGTGAGGTCTAGAATAAGGTATACAGTAAAGATCGACAGAAATAGAAATACCCTTCCATAAGCCCACTGTTCGAAATGTTGGGCAAGAATGTTCCAACAACAATTCATTACTATGATAAGCCAAAGGCCCAATCTGATATTTGTCTATCGATTTGGGATTTTGTTCTAACATCCCGTGAGAGATCATCTATCCCAGTAAATAATTCAGTAAAGAAACCGGGGTCAGGCCATCGGCAGTCACCAAAATATGCGCCATAATACCGTGAATCTTTCATAACAATACGATCCCTCACTACAGTATAACTCCGTCCTCCAGGTGAGGTCTTGGTACAAGTAAATTTGCCAATTTCTCACAATACCCCCCCCCCCTCCCCAAAAAAAAAAAAAATGCCGTCTAACCAACAAATAGGTTCACGTTCTCCCCAAACAAAGCTGCATACCAACTTCAGCCCGATTGACAGACATTTCGGACTTTAACCGTGTTAACAAGCTTTGCAGACTTCAACTTCCGACTTCGACTTCTCTTGACCCTCAGATGATTTTCGACCTGCCTCGACACATAGGATGTGTACTCATTATGAGGAACCCACATACCAAGTCAGGAACTTCAAATCAATCATCCGAGTGGGTCCGGGTTTTCGTGTAACAAGGCTAGGCGTCACCATAATACGAATACAAAACACACCACACACACCAACGCACCCACACGGCATCACGCATACACATACCTGGTATGACTACAAGGATTCTCTGATTTCGTCAAGGAGTAACAGACCATTGGTCCAGAGATATATTGGGTAGGTGTTAAAGGAAAGGACCTAGCCACAATTGGAGGACTGAAAACTGGTCAATTTTCCTTGACACCCGGAGGTCAACCTATTTTTTAAAGCTTGTGTAAACTACTGCACATCAGATTGATAAGCCACCCAAGTGAAGTCTTTGAACAGGTGACTGGGGCTGCAGCAGAGGAGGAACATTATTGCTGAGAGAAAAGGGCTGGTTTCGAATCAGGGTGCAGCACCACTGAGCAATGAGGTTGTACACACTGATGTAATTCAGGTCGGTATACAACTTGTAATGTAATCATGGTAGGGATACACATGTGTATGTGATCTAAGTAGATATGCATATGTTAGTGATTCATGGTAGGTATACACATTGTTGTAATTCAGGGAGGTATACACATTGTATGTTATCAGGTAGGTATACACATGGTATGTGATTCAGTAGGTATACACATGTAGGTGATTCAGGGAGGTATTACAACATGTATGTAATTCAGGTGTGTACCACACACGTATGTGATTTAAGGTAGTATACCCATTGGAAGTGATTCAGGTAGCTTGTTACTACTGTGTTAGTGATTCAGGTAGGGATACACATTGTATTTAATTCAGGAGTATAGACATGTATGTAATTCAGGTAGGTATACACATTGTATGGATTAGGTAGGTATTCAAATTGTATGTGATTCAGTAGGGTATTACACATTGTAGAGATGGCAGGTAGGGTTAGGTAAACACATGATGTGATTAGGTAGGTATATCTATTGTAAGTGAACCGGAAGGTTGATGACACATTGTATGTGACTAAGATAGGTATACATATTGTGTGTTATCCATGTAGGTATACACACTGTATGTGATTAATGTAGAGGTTTAAACATTGCGATAATAATTCGGTAGGTATACACACGGATGTGATTCAGGTAGGTCTACACATTGTATGTTATTTAGGTAGGTATACACATTGATGTATTCAAGTAGTATAAACATGTTTGTAATTTCAGGTTAGGTATACACATTGTATATGTAATTCATGTAGGTATACACATTGTATGTTATTTAGGTAGGTATACACATTGTATGTATTCATGTAGTATACACATTCATGTAATTCAGGTAGGTATACACACTTGTATGTGATTCAGGTGGCGTATACCCCTTGTAAGTGAGTCAGGTAGGTATACACACTGATGGGATTATGTAGTTACAATGGATTGGAATTTCAGGTAAGGTTTACCAACATTGGTATGTTATTCAGGTAGGTATCACCTTGTATGTGGATTCATGTAGGTAACAATTGTAGGGATTCAGAGAGGTTAGACACATTGTAGGTTGATTCAGGTAGGTCTACCTATTGTAAGTATTCAGGTAGGTATACACATTATGAGGACTAAGTTAGGGCGGATACTACAATTGTATGTGATTAAGGTAGGTCTTACCACATTGTAAATGATTCAGGTAGGTATTAAACCTTGTATGAGAACTCAGGTAGGTCCAACATTGTAAGTGATTCAGGTAGGTAGAAACATTGGATGGACTCAGGTGGTCCACATGTATGTGATCAGGTAGGTATACACATTGATGTGATCAGGTAGGTATATACATTGTAAGTGATTCAGGTAGGTTACACTTGTTAGTGATTCAGGTAGGTGTAACACATTGTGATGTGATCAGGCAGGTATGCCCATGTATGGTTATTAGTAGGTATACACCATGGTATGTAATCATGTAGGTGTACACATTGTTTGTAATTCAGGTAGTATAACATTGTATGTATTCAGTAGGTATTACACATGTAGTGATTCAGGTGGGTAGGGTTGACACATTGTATGTGACTCAGGTAGGTACACACATTGTATGTGATTAAGGAGAGTAGGTAACACATTGTATGTGAGTCAGGTAGGTATACACATTGTAGTGATTATGGAGGTATGCCATTGTATGTTATTCATGTAGGTTACACATTGCATGTACTTCAGGTAGGTATACACACGTATGTGATTCAGGTTTGTATACCTTGTAAGTGATTCATCAGGTAGGTATATCCACTGTATGTGATTCATGTAGTTTACACATTGGATGTAATTCAGGTAGGTTTACACATTGTATGTTATTCAGGTGGTATACACATTGTATGTGATTCATGTAGGTATACACATTGATGCGATTCAGGTAGTATTACACAATTGTATGTAAGTAGGTGGGTGTATCACACACTGTATGGTGATTCAGGGGTTATACCCATGAAGTGATCAGGAGATAGACATACTGTTAGTGATATATTTGTGTAGCAGTCTTATACACATTATGTAATTCAGGCCCGCCCCGTAGGTATAGACAGGTATGTAATTCAGTAGGTATACACACATGAGTTATTTAGGTAGGTATTCACATTGTATGTGTTCAGGTAGGGATACACATTGTAATGCATTCAGTAGGTAACCAACACATTGTCATGTGATCAGGTAGATTAATTATGGGAAGTGAACCAGGAAGGTTGACAATTGTAGTGACTCAGATAGGTATCCATATTGTGTGTTGGTTATCCAGGTAGTATGACACAATGGATGTGACTTCATGGTAGGTTGACACAGTGGATATAATTCAGTAGAGGTATACACACCGTATTGATTCAGGTAGGGTATACCCATGTATGGTTATTAGGTAGGTATAACATTTGTTAGTAATTCAAGTCCAGGGATACACATTGTTTGTTAATTCAGTAGGGTTACAACATTGTATGTAATCATGTTAGGTATACACATTGTACCGCTTATTTAGGTAGGTATACAAATGGTGTTATTCATCTAGGTATACACATGCATGTAATGTAATTCAGTGAGGTATACACACTGATGTGATCGGTGGGTATACCCAGTGTAAGTGTTCGGTAGGTATACACACGTATGTGATCATGTAGGTTACACATTGGATGTATAGTCAGGTAGGTTTACAATTGTATGTTATTCAGGTTAGGGATACACATTGTATGTGATTCAGTAGGTATACACATTGTATGGGATTCAGAGAGGTTATAACATGGTATGTGAGTCAGGTAGGTATACTATTGTAAGTTGATTCATTAGGTAGGTTATACCAATGGTATGAGAACTAAGGTAGGTACATAATTGTATGTGATTTCAGGTAGGTATACACATTGTAAATGAGTCAGGTAGGTATACACATTGTATGCACGACTCAGGTGAGTACATACATTGTAAGTGATTCAGGGAGGTATACAAATTGTATGTGACTCAGGTTGGTAACACATGTATGTGATTCAGGTTAAGGTATACACATTGTATGTGATTCAGGTAGGTATACAAAAAACCTTGTAAGGATGTTCAGGTAGGTATACCACATGTAAGTGATGATTCGGTAGGTGTTACACATTGTAGTGAGTCAGGCAGGTAGGGCCCCATTGTATGTTATAGTTAGGTATAAAACATTGTATGTAATTCATGTAGGTGTACACATTGTTTAGTACTCAAGGTAGGTATACACAATTGGTATGTTATTCATGTAGGTATATACATTGTAAGTGATTCAGGTGGGTATACACATTGTAAATGTGACTCAGGTTAGGTAGCCTACACACATTGTAATGTGATTTCAGGAGGTATACATCATTGTTATTGATTTTTCAGAGTAGTATATTCAGACATGTTATGTGATTCTGGCAGTATGCCCATTGTAGTTATTATGGTAGGTATACAACATTGTATGTATGTCATCGTAGGTGTACACCTTGTTTGTGAATTCAGGTAGGGGTATCTACATTGGGGGGGGGGGGGTATTAATTTCATGTAGGTATACAACATTGCATGTATTCAGAAGATGAGCACACCGTAAATGTGATTCAGGTAGGTATACACTTATTGTAATGTGATTCAGGTATGTATCACACATTGTAGTGATCCAGGTAGGTATACACATTGTAAGGTCATTTGGTAGGTATACGTCACCTTGTATTTGATTGGTAGTCGAAACCTCATGCTTTGCGGTTTATGTGTGTTTGTTTTTAACTATTCTTATCACTACGCATCACTATATTACATTATTGGAATAATGTTCTGTATAGTAGGGTCCCGGTCCACTAACCCTGCCCCATTGTGGTTTCTGATTCGGGTGGTCATCAGTAGTATGTACTTTAGCTCGACCTGTTTGTTTAAAGGAACCATATTAAATTGCATCACTTATCAAAAATATAGATCTGTTTATTTCGAACTTTATGGATATATATCCGTACAGAAGCCTGAGAATTCAGGCCACTCTAGGATCAATATAATAAAGGTGATATAATGCCAAGTAACAATCATGTGGTCAGTCCAAACCCGAGACGTTGTACGATTCCTCTGTCACGGAGTTACATGCCTTTGAATTAAAAAACCAAAAAAAAACACAAAAAATGTGCATGTCCATTGCCCAGCATATCTTAGTTTGGCTATAAAAGTTTCACAACATTACTTCCTTTTCGAGAAATGATAGGGTCCATTATAGGCACTTCCGTTTTTTTTTTTTTTTTACTTTGTGCAGAATAGGAGGCATATAGAACCCATGACGATGTTGATTATGCTAGCAACACGAAATGGTTCAAACTGGTAAGGTCCATACCTCCACTCAGAAACACATCTCGAAATGGGGGTTGCAACTGTAGTTATGGTTCTTCTTCTTTATTTACTACCCACATAGCCACTCCTGTAGTTGCCCTTTCTGTAACAAACAGCTCGATGGCTCCTGTCATCAGATCGCCGTTGGTGGTACTGGATCATCATTGATTTGAGTAGGTGAGTGAAACTCTATTTCATCTCCCCCCCCCCCCACCCGGGGCGCCCGCCGGAGCCCACCACCCCCAAAAAAAAAGAACATTTTAATCTCGCATATACATATCAGAAGAATACAAGAATATAAAGGTAGAAAGACAGATAAGAATGACATGATGTGATGTTAACAGTATTGGGGCCCATACAGGAAGATAAAAGAAGAGGCAGATTAATATCGATGAAACGACAATTAAATAATTAAATATCTTCATTTGCACGGGAATAAAGTAAGATTTGTGACGATTTGTAACTACATTTGGAAACCTCATCCTCACTCCTGAGGGATTATTGCACTGCTGAGATTAGGAAACCATGGCGGTATAGTGGGACATTCGTTACATGATGATCGTAATAGTTGTTGGCTGATCGACTGACAAACATTCAATACATTTTGTGACATTCATGCTCTCGGCAAAAACACTAACATGTCGGCCTTGTGGGTATTTAACACTCACTGAATGTGTTGAGGAGAAACACTCTGTCAGGAGGGACGTGGTGACCCTCCAACTGCGTTTCCTCCCAGAACTGGAACATGCCGTTTACAATTGTCGTCTGCATTCTACGGCTAACTAATGCAAACCCAAATGACTGAGGGCTGTCACAAATGACTAAACTTAGAGATATACCGCCGCCCAATTCTGAGTTCGGTGTCCGCTCGTCAAAGGGGCCCATTGTACCAAATATTTTTTCACAGTTTTGACCACTGCCAGTTCCCAGCTTAGGGCGGCCAGAAATGCCCAGGGTAGGGAAGGGAATTGCGAGGGCTAAAACCCACCTGTAGGCCCGACCCACCGCTTCAGCCCGGTTAGGGGATACTCTGATACTATTCGGCTTCGCTATCCACGAAGCGGTGCGCCTGGTTGAGCTTATCAACCGTGTAGGTTGGATGGACAGCAGTCATACTTGTTTGTGAATTCTAGTCCTCAAATCTCACCCGGCCGGAAAACTGAAGGTGGTACCATGGGACTCCTTCCATTACTTCCAGACAGCCCCAATTAATGTCAACGACCGACCATTATTTCTTTCTTATTTTTCACTTTTCCTGAGAGAATGTGGTTTATCGACCTACAAAGGATTCATAGGTACAGGATCCCCCCTTCGTCATTTACGGACAACCTTCTAAGGGTGTTCACCGATTGATTGGCTTTACATGCCTGGCGGATTTCAGGTAATCTTTAATGGATTCTTCTTCACTATGTCACGATAAATATGGCGGCCCTCGGCAAATGCATCATTGGAAGATTGCCGTCTGGGGCCAGAGAGTGTGAGTCTGCATGGATTATTCCCGAAGATGGACGGAAAACCCGCACTTCCTAAATTGATATGGTTTGGTATAACTGCTGCCAGGATGTTCGTATCAGGACTATCGAATATCTGTGACTTCTTGTAGAAGAGTAAAAACTCACGGATATCTAACCGTATTATTTAACAGATGAATATTATTCCAAGTATATGCATTGCCTGATTAGTGCAATAGATATATCCGACGGTCTGAATTCCGCTTGTAAATTTTGTTATATAGAGGAATATCTAATCATGACAGTGTTTTTTGTTTTTTTTTGAAAACTCGTGGAAGGATAGTTCGTAATAATGTAGCCGTAATCGAGAAGCAATCTTTTTAATTTAGTGGTTTTATTCAAACGCCCTGAACCGAATACGAGGACCCATTGGACCACATTGGGTCGCTCGACTCGACTCTAATCGGCCAACCATAAATTCACTTCAGCCCCTATCGCCAGAATGTGACCCTGCCAAGGCAAAAACGTATATTTACCACTATGGATATTAACATTGGCAATTTGGACAAAATTTCGAATGAAAAAAAAATGGCCGCCACCGCTGGTTGAAAAGAGGAATGTTTATTTCTTGGGCCTAGATCCCTCCCATATGGCCGTAGGGGGACCGAACGAAGGCTGCATGCAAGGGCGGCGATTTTTGTTGGCGATTGGGGGGGGGGGGATGAACAAGATGAAAACGGAGCGGAGCGCCACCACAGGTTGGAGCGTAGCGTACAAGAAATGTTTCGTTCGACAGACCCCCTATTGCAGGAAACGGCACTGGGATACGGGACGGACAGTAAGCAGCATTACTTAAATTGATGACATTTTGTGTTTATCTTAGGAGAGGTTCCTCAAAAACTTATCGCCTTAGGGATCAATTTCAAGGTTTCGTGTTGGGCACTGTGACATTCTAAAATACGATGCAAGTGAGGGTACGGTCAGAAAAAAGCAATGGAAATGGGCAATGCCAACATCTACGTTCGCCTGGAGGATTATTGGGAGGAACTTGTCTTCTTGTTATGATTAAGATTCCTGAACTGCTGTTATGTTGCTGAGATGGTAACGTTAGCCACTGCCAATCTTGCTCCTCTCGCTGATAGGAGAAAAATAAGGCGCCTTACTGTTTTCGAATAGTCTATTTCTGGCCACCTATCATGATCACCAAATCGGAACTTTCTTCAGCCTGTTCAGCGTCAATCGCGGCACCACCATCAGGATTCATATTCGCTCATTGTCGGAAATAAGGATCCTTATAAGTTCTCCTTTGTCCCGAGGACTATGCCGTTTGGATTTAACTGGATTTACCTGGACAGCCCTCTGGTAGTGCTCTCTCCCAAGAACTCGACATAATCCTCCGCTTTGATGTTATTTTCCATTGCATAATGTTATGAAATCTTATCACGTCCTGGCGATGATGGCGTTGCTCTATCGTCATCAGTCTTAATTCTTTTAATCTTTTTAATGAGTCTGATTCTCATACTTTGAATTATGTTTGTCATTCTCCGCTGTACCTCTTCAAATAGTTGTATGTCCTTTCTTAAGTATGGTTTCCGAACTTGCACAAAGTTCTCCAGATGAGACTCTATCACAGCTTTATATAGATTCAGCACCACCTTGCGGTCAAAATTTGTAAAGTTTCGTTTGATGATACCCATCACTTTGTTTGCTTTGTTCGCCGATTCTGCACACTGCCTGCTGAACTTCATAGATGCGTTGACATACACTCCAGATCCTTTCTTCTCTTGTCTCCTCAACTCCTTATCACCCATTTTGTACTTAGAATTTGGGTTTGCATGTTCAAAATGGCATTACTGAACATGTGCTCACATTGAATTTCATTTGCCATTTCTTTGTCCATGACATAAACTCATTCAAATCTTGCAGTAACTTCTGCTGTTCTGTTCCTTTCTTACTGACAAATCACTTTGGTGTCATCAGCAAATTCACTAATTACACACTGCATTGGAATGCCTCACCACAAGAGATCACATCGATTACGAGAAAAGAAAATTATACGGCTGCTGTTACCAGGTTCCCCACTACAATGAAGCGGGATCAATAACTATCACTTCTTCGTTCGCGGCTGCAACCCATTCCTGGTCGCTATGCTCCCACACTGCAGCCAGTATCTGCTCAAGGTTTAAGTAAATTGGATGATTTCCAGAAAAACCGCGATTGCTCTGGGCTGGACTACTGTGTTTTGTGAACCACATTATTATTCTATGATTCAAGAACGCTCATGATGATTCGACTTTCGGGGTTTGTCATTTCCAACCTGACGAGTCACATGTAAGTCTCGAAGGTAATACGCATCATATTTGGGGTAAAACGCTATGAGGGTCCGTTTTCGTCCCAACGTCAAGGAGATACTTGGCATCAGTCGATGGTTACATAATTCAGTCATGTTACATTCAGGATTTACCGTACGCTTGTGGCTGGTTAAAGTCCGTGTGCAAACTTTAAATTGCTACAATGGTCATGCAAACAGATCATCTTAAAAATGGCACAGATGAAAAGAGGCGTGACAAAACCTCACAACCGAATTTTTGCGATTCTAGCATGTTCCTTGAATATTTATTTTACTTAAATGAATTTCAACGAGTAACGATTTTTTTTAAGGTATACTTGCCAAGCAGAGATCGATCCTATTCGTGGCCCAAGAGTGCAGACCTGGATATGCACCAAATTATCAGCTGCAAAGGTCATCTATTAACGTTACACAAAATTGCTGATATTTTGCACCATTATAGCAGAAGAATATTAGTTGATATTCATGAATGAAATTATGACAGTATTATTCATATCTCGTGAACAAATTTTGTTAGGGTTAGTTAGGGTCTAAGTTTCAAATCAGATCACTGTTTTAGGCTATAGCTTACAAGATTTAAGACACCAAATAGCAGAATTTATGTTCACACGATAATAATGTATTTTAATTCTTCATGTATAAACTAAAACATAAAACAACGGTTCAGCAGTGCCTCGTGGGTATACTTTAATGTTTTAGCATAGAAAGAACTTGACTAGTCGTTGGTAAGGGGAGGACGGGGGGGGGGCAGAAAAGTGAAACATTCAATTTGTGTTGACGAACGAACGACACAACGTGCGCGACACCATGAAGGTGGAAGGATGGTGACAAGCTCTTCAACCTTACACGAACACCTAGTCACGAGCAAACAGGGGGCTGGTATAGGCATGTCCCTATTCCATTCCTATTCCATTAGACACTGGGATGTAGAGGGAGCCTCAGAGAAGAAAAGACGTGAAAACGAGATAGATAGCCCATTGGCCTGCAGGCCCGTAGACAGGTGGTTTGGGGGGTTCGTACGAACCCCCCCCCCGCCGACCCCCCCCCCCCCCCCCCCCCCCCGTCCAGGCGTTTTTCTTTACTTAGGGTGCTGGCGATTTCCAGGGCAATTTGTCATTTTCAACACAAAAATGCATATTAAATATACACACGTATAGTTACTATTCAAAGACGGGGGCCCTCGATCAGGATCGTGCACGCGGAGTACAGTATTTGTTGTGTTCTCCTCTCTTGTAGGCCTCTCCAGTGTTGTAGAGAAAATCCAGTTCCTTGTTCCATTGTTCTGTTAGTTTGAGTACTATCCCAGATGTGTCAGAGCTGACCCAGTTCCATGAGCATGATCTGCCAGTCCAGAATTAATTCAAAGTGAAGTAAAGATGTGGCGTATTTCCAACATGGGCATCGACCATGTGGACGCGCCAAGACATTGGCAGAAGCCTGACAATCTGAGCGCTAGAACCCGTAGCGGCTACAGGGGGGGGGGGGGGTCCAGGGGGTCCGGAACCCCTCTTTTGGTTCGAACTGTTCGAACCACTAATACTTCTACCAATAATGGATCCAGATGGCATTTTGGGGAGTCGGACCCCCCCTCCCCCCTCCTCACACTTTCCCGCTACGTGATCGCAGAATGTTCCGCGCTTCGCGCGCACTATGTGTGCTCTCTGTGGCGTTGCATATGGTGCTACTTGTATTGTATGCAGGGTCGGCCCACAGAGAAGGCAGGGCCACACACAACCCACCATCAATCTCCACCCCCATAAAATCACCAGCCCTCCACAAAAAATCCTGACTACGCCTAGAGGCCTTGGGAACACTCTTAAGCCAGGTGAAGTTTCCCATGATATGTGCCCCGCGGATATTACATAATCACAGAATTACCCACTTTTCAGTTTCATGATGACTGGGTCCAATAAGGCGATTATTTTAAGACTTACATTATCGTTGATCATTCGTGTTTTTCCTTCATTCGCAGGAGGTTGGAAGGAACGTGTTCATGTATGGTTGGAAGGGGGATGATTGACCTCCAAATAGGAACAAGGATGATTTCGCCCTGCCCCTGCGGTGCTATCGACAGGCTACCTCGTTTACCCCGATTTTTCATGTTGTCATTTGATTGAACATGTTTAGAAGTTCCAGCTTAGGTGTTCACTAGATCGCTCAATTGCGATGTAAAAATTGCAACAACGAACTGGGTGGACGAAAAAAGAACCCGCACCCTCTCCCCACTCGGTCGGATCACTGCAGCTGGCGCACTCGTGACCTGGGTTTGACCCATGAAAATCTGAGTACAGGCGGCGCGGTTAAAACAAGTAGGGGGACTGAGAGGTTTGTTCAGGCCCCAAGCGAGAAGAAGTTCAGCCCTCATTTCGAAAAATATGGGTGCCCAATATTTTTCAAGTGTTACAAGAAGCGAGGAAAAATTCCGAAATGAGGGCTGAACTTCTTCCTTAAAAGTTACAACACACGGGAAAGTGCCGTTTCCGGCCATCTGGGGGGTTTGAAAAGCCGAAAATTTTCTTGAACACCACGCGCCAACTTATGGTGGCGCTCCGCCTCAGATAGTCGACAAACCTCTCCTGGGTAAAAGCTGCCTTCGGACCTGTAAATGTTTACTTGAAATATGACAGTATTTCCCATTTTATGTGATTTTGAAACTCATGATAATTGTTGCAACTTTATGCGAGGCCTTAGAATTTGAGTTTGAAGCTCAATGATAATGTAGGCATGACTCGACTGATTTTCTATGGAAGCCAAACCCCCGATTTCCGATTCGAGTGCGCGAATGAAGCACAGTCGGCTGTTAAGAAACTCTCCTTATGTCGTCACTGGAGGACCGCCGGATCCTGGATTACAAAGTCGATGTAAAATATGTAACAAACAAACTATAGATGGAACCTGGGATCAGAATTGCTCGCTAACCGCAACCTCGGCCCGTTTAGCTAAGCCCCTTTTCCGATCATCATGTTTTTAGTGTTTATACAGGCCAATTATAATCATTTCACTCTGAAACGATTGTAAAAATTGACGAAAACAGAACAGCTATCATGTGTCAGAAATTATGGAACAAACCACCTAATAGGCCTAATTACAAATTGATTTACAATTTGCTTCAATTTTTCCTTGAATCGAGTATTGGCTAATTGAAGAAACTTTTGTGATTAATCATTCCACTATTCTCAGCTCCATAGACCTACCCATTTCATTCAACTCAGCTACTGTTATTAATAATAAATAGGTGATTGCGTGACCAAGATAGGCGGTCATCACGGTCTATGCACTCGTCGGCCGGGCAGTCATCTCGACTGCCGGGCAGTCTTCAGTACACACTGGGCAGTCCTTTCAACTACCGGGCAGTCATTTGTCCACCGGGCAGTACCGGGCAGTCTTTAGTAGGACAGTCAATAGGGAATAGGGTGTATTTTCATATACGCAGATGCATATCTGATCTGAGGGGTAAATGCCACCTGGTTGCTCTTTGGACCACCTTGTTTTCTAACGTCTGTTTAATTGTGGTTGATAGTTAACTGATTGCAGACATCATAATCGAATAGGGTAGAGTTCATACAAACAAGTCTGTTCACGTGAGACAATGCAGCGAGCTTTTGACCATAGTCATGGGCGTTACGTCACGCGTCACTACGTTTACCGGCGTTTGCGAGTTGGTCGGACTCGACTCTACACGCTGCAACAACCAGCACATCACTTCGAGTTTATCGGCCATTTCCGCGACGACGGGTATGAAAAACCGCTCTAGCAGTTAAAGCTGACAGCTAGGAGAAAACTCAACAGGGTATTCAACAGTGAGGTTACACCGTTACAGTACACACCAACATCGAGACTGGAAATTTTGTTGACGTGATCTCAGCGCAGGCACACACACACACGCATTTTTGCAGGTAAACGACCACCTATACCATGTATACCCACCGACTGTCCACCCACGCCACCAATATTCAACAACATCCCGCCTGTTAGAACTGCCGACCGTGGGCACCGAAGCACCAACAACAGGGCGGAACAGAAAAAAAAGTATTCCGGTACCCCTCCCCATTCATCAAAAGAGTGAACTTGGGGGCGAAATTTGATCGCCAGCACTTCCCGCTGGAAGTTCGATAAATGTGTCATACAGTTGCATGAACAACGTCGATAAAATCATCAAATCCCACAAGAAGGGGTGATGCGTAAATTCCAGAACGACCCCCTTGCAAAAACTTGCAACTTGAACACCTGCAACTTCAGAGTTATAGATGAATGAACCGAATGCACGGAATTCGAATGAATGCTGAATCGAAGCCACGATCTTTCAACATGGAATGTGGATGGAGTAGAAAGTGATTCCTTCCATCTATTTTGCTCTAGGATTCCCGAGACATAATCGATGGACAGAACTGATCCCAGCATCCATGGGGCCTTTTTTCGGGGGGGGGCGGGATCCCCTGCCACGATTCAATTCGATCGTAAACCAGATCTCTCAACACCGAATAAGGGGGAATGGGATATAGTGATGCGTCTCCAATCTAGTTTTGTCTAGGATTCCATCCTAAATTGATCCCAAGCCCTACAATGGGGACCAAAGTTGTTCTTCTTTCTTCACATTCCCCTTCCCGCCAACGCTGAAGCGAAACTAATTGTGCATTGGGGATAACGATTGTCTTAGGACTATCCGAAGCATAGATGCAAGTTATGGAACATACATAAATAAACCGTGGGTTTCGAGAGCAGAGCGTGCGCATATTGTATAATCGGGCAATAGGCCTCTATGGTGGGATACATTGGTGAACATGCAGTAGTCGCTGCACAGAATGGGAATCATTAATCGTCCTGATTTGTAATTCGGATAAAACAAAAACTTCCAGATTTTACTATGCAGGGCCATAATCTCTACCCCAGGAACTTGTTTTAAAAAATGTCATAATGGTTACTCTTTTGGGGACGATACCACAAGCAAAACTACTTGACTCCTGGAGATTCAGGCACAGTCCATACGCGTAGACTTTCTGAAGTCCATTTCAACTATAGCAAAGGTTTTGGCAAATGAACTTGCGTAATTCGCCTCCCACTCAAGAGTGTCTCGATGTGAACGCTGCAGGTGTTTCTTCTTTTAAATTACATTTGAGTTGGTAATGAGTCAAATCATATCAATGATTACAAGGGGTGTGTTTACTGTCCTTGTGCGTTGCTTCTGTGCAACAATAGGGGTAGGCGAAACAACTCGTGGTTCATGTTACGTCCTAATTTATTCGTGGTTCGAGGGAGACGTGACTTTGAACACACAAACACACACCTACAACACATGCACACACCCACGACCAACATCAACGTCACAGAGTTTCATGCAGCCCTCTTACAAAAATAGCGAAAATAACTCGAGGCTTATTTACTCTGGGCCAATGCCACTGAACGCTTGTAGTGTGTCTTTCGGTTTTCGTTTCTGCCACAAATGGTTCATCTTGTATATAAATACTTCGATTGCAACTACATATACTACCCGTTACTGTTTGCTTGAGATTCACTGAAACTTGAAACTCACTGATACCGCGGGCTCACTTCTTGGACGTTCCTGGGATAAGTTTTACACACAGCTGAACCAACATCGACCGAAGAAAGTAAGTAATGTAGTTTAGGATCTCATTACACTTACTAAGTTTCCTTGTCTACCCTCCACCGAGACCGATAGAATCACGTGAGCACAACCCTCTACATCGGTGACTAGGGATGTCCTGGTGGGAGTGAGGAGGGGGGGGGGGGGAGTTGCAGTTGGATCCATCTGTGGGATGTGTCGCAAAAAGCTCCCTTACCTGCATCAGGTGCATATAATTAGTGTACTTCAGTGTCGGAGCAACTCCTTGTTATTTAGTCATCCGAACACTGTCCCAGCCGTTGTATTTGGGCTATTGTATATGTCCGACCCCTATGATTTTTCTTTTTTACTTTTTGGGGGAGGGGCCGCGTTTAGTACTAATCTGCGGTCCTTTTTTATGGGTTCTAGTTTTAGTTTTGTTCCACTGTTATTGACATACAAAAAACAATGTACATATTCATATCGGGCAGGGTATGATGTAGAACTAAGTGTAATATAACAGATAGACTTCTTCTCCACGGGTCTCCGGTCTCGATTGCGAAGTGTGAGCCATAGGTCTGAGTACGGGTAAAACACTTTCCGTTGGCCCTCTTTTCTCACATGAACGTTGGTAAAAATACAGTTTCTGAAGCACGCTTCCTAAAAATGACTTTCGTTTGCAGCTCTCAAAAACTATTTCTCGAGCGCAGCCGTACAGTTCGAATGTTACGCAATAGTTGTCAATAGACTGTTATTCTGGAAACGTGTGGTCACTGAGCGAGTCCTGTAGCAATCCAGCTGTTGACAATTTATTGTAATCTAGCAACCCCCTGATTTTTTTTTTCTTTTCCAGCGCAGCAGCATACGTCCTAGCGACCAGCAAGAAAAAGTGTGTAACATTTGATTACCTTTAGATTCGTTCACATCCGAAACGAGTGCAAGCCAGATTCTTCAGCCAACTTTCCTACCATCTTCATTTCTAAGGTGCGGTCACTGTTATTATCCTTCGATTAAGCTAAATCAACCCAATATCCATATCGTCCAATTTCATCACATGACGACATTGCGTACCTTACGACGCCCTCACACCTTCAGCATTGTACTAGTTGCGCTACGGTATAGTCTACTGTAATCGATGTTACACGAATGTTCATTGCATTTTTTTTTTTTTTTTTTCCGGAAACCTCACGGCCACCGTCTTAACCTGCGACTCACTGCATCACTCGAACGGCATCATTCTTCACGATATTCACCACATATGCCCTAAACCGATCGTCTGCATCATCACTGGAATTACCGTCAAACTTCAGCTTGAATTTAGCTTCAACCTAAATCCGTCAGCTTGAGTTCACTCATTCGCGTTTCCTAGCATTCTTGCCGGTTTAGTGCCTAATCAGGCACGGTAAAAGCAGTGGTTTCACTCCGATTTGCACGTTAATTCGAAGCTTTTTCACAAGATTATTATTCAACGACAACTCATTCGTAGTCATTATCTACTCTCGCTTCGATCCAAAGGATCAACTCATTAGCACCGTAAATGGCACGCATCACCATTCAACCATTTCGACTTGCAGTTCAAACTCGTTCGCCATGCAGTGACCCAGGGACAAAAAATCATCAACAATCCTATCTACTCCAAACCACGCGTTGTCTACGTAGTTCTCTCTTTTATCTTCGTAGATCTGACGTCACTGCCATACCACTCCTGACCAAGCCAGTGGAGGATCATCGTGTCACATCGCACCACAGGTTTCAGTAACCACCACGTAGAACAATTACATTATTAGAGCAGGAGTGCCTGATCAACACTCTGTTCCTAAAGTCCTACCAAGAAGTTAGGGGTACAGTTCTCAATGACTCTCTCTCAGTGTTGTAACGAGTCACCTACCGGTCGAGTAACAAGTAAAGTAAAGTAGAGTTGCAGTGGTCGAATCACAAGTCAAGTCAAGTCATTTCGCAAACTACTCGGAGTCAGTTAAGTAAGTCAGACACATTATTATTATTATTATTATTATTATTATTATTATATTATTATTATTATATTAGAAAAAGGTGGTGTCTGACACTTAACCATATCGGACACATTGCGCAGATCACGAAGTAGGATCATTGCAAATGACACCCTTCAAAGCTGAAAGCTCCTACAAATCATACTCTATGATACGTCCTGTCTGCACCAAGTATGAGGCCAGTTTGTTAAAATCAGATAGCTCTACCACATTCCAAATTGTGGTAGTTGTAACTAAGACAAAATCGTTCCCCCCGAATAGCCCGATAAACGGATCACCTGCCTGCATATGGTCAGGGGTTTCCTCTTCATTCCCACGTTTTGGGCAGGCTGATTGTCTTTTGATTTTCAAGTGTATCTGAAGATTACAATGTCTCGTGAGGACTTGTAACAACAGATATAATTAGTCAGACACATTACCAAGTCAAGTCAAGCACAATCATCAAGTCAAGTCGAGTCAATATTTTCTAACAATGGGACTTCACTTTGTTAGATTCATCATGCAGACCCTCATTGTGGTAATCATGTACACTAGCGAACCAGTATTTAACAGCACCAGTCATTCGGAACATCAGCCACAAAATTGGGGAAATACAACCTCAAGTTCAACATTTCAGAAGAAGAGGGTTCTGCAATGGTTGGATTCTTGAAAAAATACTTCGGCCTGGTACTTAGGAGTTCAGGTATATAAAGCAGAAAAGAATTTCATCCCGTTAAACCTCAATGGTGGAACGATAGTGAATGAGAATTAGTGATTATTATCCATGAAATGCAGACCGGGGTTTCCACGCCAAGTGCTGCACGAGGCGCAGCTTAAGTGCATCCACAATGACACTAACCCCAGAAGTGCTTGTTGATATGAACACGCTCAACCCGGTGATAACCCCGTTGTTCATACAAAGGATTATTAGCCTCAAAGGGCAAAGTGTAAACTGTTCGTTGAAACCGACATAAATGACGAGAGCGTATTCCAAAACCTCTGAATCTCATTTTGGAGTTCAGGCCCATCTCAATTCTGTGTTTTCCACATTTATAATTGGATACCAGAAATGAGTGAGTGCTCAACTATCCCAGCAACGTTGGTTTAAAAGAATACTTAATTCGCTTTCGTCTATATACGTAATCAGAAGAGAAGCCAATTGCGAGAAGGAAAACAACAAATGGAACACAAGTGCATGTCACCTGATTGTGTCAAGCTGGTAGGCGGCGAGCTACCTGCTGTACATGTTGTGCATGCACTGACGTTTGATTATACTTTGCTGTACGCGAACATACACGCCATGCAGGGATCTGGGGAGCTGCCCATCGGGAACTACGGCGGACGACTCGAGTCGTTCGTCACGATTCGGGTCATTTACCACATGGTAGTGACTCGAGCCAAGTCAGGTAATTTGCGGGGTCCGACTCGAGGTATAAAGTCAAAGGTCATTTTGATTCCGGTCTCAAGTCAATCATCAAATCAACAGGGACTCGAGTCGACTCGAGTCCGAGATTCGTGGTGGGCGCTGTGCTGGTAGTGCCGAGGTGTCATCCACCTCTCTGCGCCGGTCGCCCCAGCTAACACAAAACGTTATCACAACGTTTTGAAAAAAGCGTCAAAAAACGTTTTTATAACATAAGGTGTGGTGTAATTTAAACGTCGTGAAAACGTTTTCATGAGCCAAAACATTTTTATCATGTTTTAAAAACGTTATAGTTATATGTTATAGGAAAGGAAAATTCATAACGTTCAAATAATGTTTTCAAAACGTTGTCGTTGTGAGGAAACGTTCTTACAACATAAAAATTACACCACAAAATACGTTATTAAAACATTAGCGAAAACATTTATATAACGTTTTTAAAACGTTTTTGTGTTTGCTGGGGCCCCGCTCAATTTGAGGCGGAAGGTCCGGTGTCGTTTCTGGAACATCCTCTCCACTCCATGAGGATGCCCGTTTGCATGTCTTGTCAAGAAACTTAATAGGTTTGGGCATTGTTGTGCTATCGTGGTCAGAGTATGTACGCGGGGGGTGGCTGTTGCTGTGGCCAACCACCACGTTTCCTTGGTAACACCGATCAACAAACGTATATTGGGATTGCGGATCAACCACACTGTGTTTCATCCATCGTCGCAGTGTACACTGCGACCGTGTGTGTCTGGAGAATTTTCGAGCAGCATGGTGTGTAGCCTGTTGAAACAGGCGTTGACTTTGTTCACCTCGATCAGCCTCATCACACTCATATGTGGCCCTTTAATCAATTCGTGATGATCGATAACACAAACGCCTGTGCGACTTTCGTTCTGCTCGCTGTCGAACTCAATCATGGGCGGGACTAGTGGGCGGAGAAAACGTCAAACGTTGATTGCGCAATGGAGATTCTCTGCATATTTACTAATTCACGGTAAACGGCCGTGCCTGCTAGAAAATTTCTCTTATGATCTGATCTGGAATTGTTAGACAACCTCCAACCTAGTTTTGGCGTACGTTAGATGGAGAATACTTTTTTTTATTTCCCCATTTGAAGGATTCTTATTTTTCCGAACTTCCGCGGCGATACCAAATAAACCGCAATACGCCTGCGCATAGCCGAAACAGGGGCTTCGGTCAATTTTTGCTTCAAATGCAATCATTCCTTCGATAATTCTCATTTTCGGTGTTGTGAAAGGTTATTTAAAGTCTCCTGTAAATATTAATTATCAAATTACGGGGCGATTTTTCCGCGAATCTATTCAGGGTTGCTCCCATCCATATCAACGCCCGTGCGCTGCTCCTGATGACTGACACCTACGTCACCATGAATCGTAAAGCAAAATCCTAATTTTTTGGGATTTGTCAAACGAAGTCCTGCAGACGATATGTGGTGATAATCGCCGTGGTATATACTAAAGAGCGGATGCCCCCTCTATTCGTCTGATTTCAGGCTACATGGTGTGCCAATCCATCTGTAACAACATGATATCCTCTCTGTATTCTGGAAGTGTGCTGGCGGAGTCTCTTCTTCTCCGTTGTTCTGTGTGAGACAGGGTGCAACCTGGCTTTAACACGTGTATGGATTTTTTTTTTTTTCAATTTATACCGTACTTTACTTGCCGAGCAGAGGATCGAAACCTATTCACAGATTTCAATTATGCCGACCTGGATACTGCACCTATTGTCCGTTATGCCTCTTTTTAAGTCTCTATTATGACACGACCGGAATCGAATCCCGTCCACTAAATGGCAGGCCGACGCTCTACCAACTATGCCAACTGTGTCAACCACTCGGATTGGATTATAGAGAGGGTTGTGTGTAGTAGATCTGGACTTCGCGTATGGTGGTGCTTTGCTCGCCAAGTTCGTGGATTCTCCGGTTGATCCGGTTGAATGAACACTTAGTTCGGGAGGCAAATCCGTTGGGCTTTCCTTGGGTGTCATTGACCAAGACTAAGATCAAGCCTTTTGGTGGAATCTTGGACAGTGCTGCTGGGTCTTTCCGGTGTTGGGCAAGAACATGGAGTTCACCAAGTCATTCGTTCACCTCGGCAATGCCATGAGTGACTTCTAACCAGCCCGAAAACCACCCGGACTGGCATATGGAGTTATGAAGTAACTGATAGTTGTGTGTGGCGGTCGCGATATCTGAGCCGAAGACCCAGGAACCGTGTTGTAAGCCCTATTGTGCTTCCATCTTGCTATATTCTAGTGAGGAATGGATGCTCCTGTTAGACTGAGCTGGTTAACAACCCGCACTTACTTCGCCGCATCCTCGGTGACTGCTGTCAGGATCAATATCTAATGCCAGGGTTCTCGAGGCAGTGATTGTGAAGTATATCTGCCTGATTCGCGATCGCCAACTGCGCTCCTTTAGGCATACGGCGCGCCTCCCCGCGGACTGGGGTGATTGGGGTTGACCGCCGGGACGCTCCCCGGCCCATAGTTGGCGCAGCTTCGTGGGTACCTCAGGGAGTGGGGCGAAGGAGTGGGGGGGGGGCAGGCCCAGGCCTTGTCGCTTGCTTGGAGAAGGCCGGGCGATTGGAAGCGGCGGGTGGAAGCTGCTAGGTGCCTTACTGGCGTGTGCTCCCACGAGTGAGTACGGAGCCGCAGACGGTATCACGTTACATACGGCAGTAATATGACAGGAGACTTATACGAGGAGATCATAAACAAACAATGTATGACGGATACGGGACTGGATTGACCCCCTAGCAATGACATGTCGTGGTAAAATTAGGTAATAAAACTAATCACCTTCCACGGATTGGGAACAAATTTCAAACACACTAGTCTGGTCGTACATGACACCGATGAAATCGGGGTGCATTCGTATAAATTGGTCGGAAAAGTCTCACATGGTTTCTATAGGCACGCCGTCTCTTGAGTGTGGAGCCCGACAATAATTCGGACGGGGATGCGGTCTCTCAGCTCGGCAGGTAGACGACCAATTTCGATTCACGCTGGAGTAAATCTCAATTTAGCCATGAAACCTTTTAAGCCGTCCGTGAGCTAGTAGAGACATGATCATGTGCTGATGTTTCTTTACTCGTAGAATCTCTTTTAATGCACTCTTCAATGTGCAGATCATCGTAAAAAAAAATACGCATGGTCCTGATTTGTTTGCTTGATGATAACTATATACTAACGTAACGGACATCTGAACGTATATTCTATGTTCTTCCAGCTTCGCTATCATGGCGCAACGCTCTTACAACATCGAGGATGCAAGAATACTCAGGCCGAGCGGTTCAAGAGGTACCTCGCATGATACCCCTGATAGGCCTCTGCTGTAACGAATGCCTGTCAGAATGGGTGTTGCCCGGATTACCTGCCAAGAGACAACCCAGACACGGAGGAGATGTCTATGAATGGCAGGTCATTTTACTTAGTAGAGGAGGAGCGGGTGGATGATTTCACTTTCTCGGTCCATCCGATTACAACCCGCATCGACAACCTCAGCAACATCGCTGAGTATCTCACTCCAGGTGGACCATATCAAGTAAAATTGGTGTCCAAATTTCGAACCAACACGCTATTGTTAAATCTGTGGAAATGAATCCTGACGGCCCTGACGAAAAACCCTTATTCATTGGCAGGGCGGGGGCAACACAAGCAAGCTCGATGCGAAGATAAAGGCGACCGTGGTTGAAGAAACGATTAGCGACATCAGCGAAAAAGCATCTGTAGTATACAGATGTGACTATGATGAAGAAGACATCGAGGCGGACAGTAAGGTCCTTACGTTAGCTCGAGCTGAAGCTTGGCTCGGGCAAAAGGGTTACAATTGTGCTCAATAAGAACTGCGAGCACTTCGCAGTTTTTTGCAAGATCGGTCGTCACTGCAGCTTCCAACGATATCGTCTCAATAAACGTTTTGTATCGTTCTGCGCGGGGGTTCTGGAACAAGCCCCGGAGACAGATTCTGATTGCAACGGGTACTGAGCTTTGGGGTACGTTCTTGAGGTCGGTGTCGGTAGCAATTTTAGTGTTAACGCACTGACACCGACTATGCAACTTATCGGCCTTGGCTTGACAGTTGTGGTCCAAGGGGTAGCTCTCTGCATTGATCTGAAGAAGTTGTACACAGCGTAGAAACAATGGGGACATTGGCGAGGAAGAGTTTGCCGGGAGATTTTGGCATCGTGTCAGCCACGGCCTGGAGAAGATCTTCTTCACAGGTGTTGTAACTGCAGGGGTGGTGGTTGGGATTGGCGCGCTGCTTCCTACAGGGCCTATAGGCGTGGGTCTCGCTATGTTAACCGGTGTATTTGTAGCAGGTGCGCTAGCGACTCCGTGGGGTACGACGGTAAGTTGAGTTTGGGTTGTTTCGCGATCGGAGAGATGGTCAGATACGTAATCACTCATCGAGTGTAAAATCAGTAGCTACAGCATACGGGAAAAATTTATGCTGGGGATCAGTGGTAATTCCAAGTGGTTCCTACATCCGAGATGCCATGGGATCGTATCAAGAGTTAATTTCAGCAAAGGGATTCTCTGGGTCATTCGATTGACCTACCAGCGGGGAGTGATTACGTCAGAAATCAAGTTTAGCAAACCTCTCTACAAAGTCTTGTCTGATGATCCCTATGACCCAAGGAAGTGATAAGGCGCGCTAACAACAGTGATGTCACTGTCGACCGATATAACATTCTCTCATTCAACTTACACTGCAAACTTGTCGCCTTTTGGTGTAAAACTGGCAAAGTTCCAGCATTACCGTAATGTCCATGTTATCTCTAACCCACTAGTGTCCGATTTAATTCCTTAATAAGCTGAAAGAGTTTTCAGAACTATATAATCAGCACGACTCTAGTAGTGAACAGAGGTGGTGTGAGGGTGGGCGGTGAAATGGAAAATGGTTTTATAGCCTAAACAAGTTCCTAGGATTCCTATGTCTCCATCGCGACTCGGGCTGGGGACCGGCATCAAATTTCATAGGACTGCGCATTTAACAAAACTTTGAAGGAGAAAATTCAATGGTTGAGGAATGGTTAGGAATTAAAAAACGAAATCATTATAAACATCGGTCCAATGAAACAGACAACAACGGGGTGGTAACTTCAGAGGGGGAGCGATTGGGGGGGGGGGAGATGGGGGGATTTTCGGGTCGAGGCACGATGGCGACTCGTCCGCTACACCCGTTTCCAGATTTTAGGTCCAAGTGTCACGTAGCACTTGTCCTGACTTTTTTTTTTGCTGCGTCCGCATGAGCAGATGAGGGTCAGTCTTGTTTCGTCAAACAAGCCTATAAACACCTTAAGTAACAATAACACAATGAAAAGCTCCGGCATGTAGCACACGAACCGCGTACTCAACAGGGCGTTACGCACTCTGATTCATCGTGGGGAGGGTGAGTGAAGTAACCTTTGAAGGTAATTTCCGGCAGGAATCTTTGAATGAGGCTACACTGTTTAGCAGCTAGTAGATACAACAGTGACGCAGGCCGGAGGCGCTTTTCTCAGTGTCAATACTGATCATCCGCAGTTTGATCCTGTGACAATAAGAGGGGGTTTTGCCCAGCGCGAAATATGCCGTTATGCCCTCCTGTTAATGTTTCATTTTCGCGAGAGGGGGGTAACTGCTCCCCTATATTTACCCCGCCTCCAATCACCGGATGTCACTGGGGGGGGGTAACCACTACTATTACATGTTTACCATAGCGTTTTTCCACGTCGAAAACATGCTCAAAGGGCATAGATGGAAAACTCCCGTCAATGTCAGTATGGCTCAGAAGTTATAGATATTCTCCCGGATCATCTCAAGTCGACTCTGTTCTGAACTGTTCGTGGACATATGATTCGAGACGAAAGCGGTGACGGAAGCTGGTATTTCCCCTGTTCCGGAATCAATGTAACTTCCTTCTTATTGTCCATGGTACCATGGCATCGGTGGCTACTCATGTATCATACAATGCAGAGTAGTATTGTTAAACATTTCATCGCATGTACTCTGATTCGTCAGTAGAGTGATTCGGTAGCTCAATGTGTAATATGTTGGTATTCGTGCTCTCATTCCATTTATCAGTTTCGCTGTAGTTCTCAGTACATTCAATCAGTGAAGTATGCCTACTGAAAGTGGCTATTCGAGATCGGGCGGGCACTCTAGAATTCTTCTTGTACAAAGCCGAATTGACGCTCACTGCCGGCGCATCTCGTTGCGAATATTTATACTGTCGGGGCGTTACCCCCCGTTGGGCTGTGCTTAGTTTAGCATTCTATCTGGTTCAGCGGCGGAATTTTTTCAAACAAATTCACCCGGGGCAGGCACCATGGCGGCGGGTACCACCCCCCTCTTGCATGCGTCACAATTGAGTCATGCCTATAATATATATATCTATATATATCAGCGACTATTAAACTCATTAAATACAGTCTCTGGCCGAATTTATGAAACGGTTGTGTCCGCATGGTCTGGTTCGAATTTCAGCCATTTTGTAGACCTTCGCAGAATATAATTTATTCTTCAGTTCTTCTAGGTCGATTTTCCTTTCATTAACCGCCGAGAGTGGTACCTATAGGTGTTGCCTCGCCCGCTGGGGTCAGGTTACCTACGCCTCACTTTGAAACTCCCTTTAGATGATCCCACTTCATGTAAATGTCAGTATCATCGAATGTATATTGCAATGACCCATGGCTTTATGTCAAAGTGAGCTATGGATGAATTTTCGGTTAATCTTGCAAAATATCACGAATACTTAGTATAACCACCCTTAGCATCGCCTGTTGCTCATCATTATTACTTTGAGTATTGGTAGGTCTCTACCAGTATAATGGTAAGTCTCTACCAGTATATGGTAGTCTCTACAGTATAATGGTATCTCTACCAGTATAATGGTAGTCTCTACCAGTATAATAGTGTCGCTACCATTATTTTGAGAACCAGTGGATCACTTTCGGTATCATGATTCGATGTTAAATATACCCATCAAGAGAGCATTTTAGGATTAGGGTTAACATTAAAATCATATTCCTGAAATTGAAAACTAACTTTTCAAACAAAACTGTAAGGTTTCATTTGCAGATGATGTACTCCCTACCATCTTTTTAACGCTACGATATTTGTTGTTAGTACTGCTGGATTGTGGGGTACTCCTGCTGCATCTTCTGATTCCTTTTGTTCTTTCTCACAGGAGGTTGACTAATTACCTCGTTCAACAACTCCCATACCTGTCTCCTTAATTCCACTCCTATCCCCACCCCTCGCGACTTTCAAAGCTTGAATTGAATCATATACATCAATAACGATTTGAATGTTTTCTTTATAACTGTCAATTGCAACCCATAATTTTTAACATGAATCGTCATTTAAGTAACTATAAATATTTCTCTACTGTACTATTTTCGTTCCCCATTTACTGGGAAATAGTTGCATATTTATATGGTTTCCATTTATTTTCCCCTCTTATCCCTATTGGTGATTTCAGTTATTGCACGGTAGTAATTGTGATACATTTGTACCTCCTTTCCTATATCGAGTTTTGACAACAGAGTTCCACAACAAGGACTTCTTCGGGGAAAGCAATACTATTCACAGGAAGTTTCTCAACTTTTGTTATTTTTATTTTGTCATGGATGTAGTTTTTTGATGAAAAATGGTTTTTTCCCTTCACAACCTTGGCTATAATGCTGCACGTCTTCATTGAACTATTGAACATTGATACATCAAATCTCGTTAACAATGTATATTGTTTACAGAAAAGCGCCGACTGTTTACTGTACGAAAGCGATCCCATCAAATAAAAAACCAGGATCAGTTTGTTAATTAATGACCAGGTGCATTTTATTACCCATAAATCCTCTTAAATTCCTTCCAATAAAACTGGTGTCCCACAAGTATATCCTTTTGGTTGGCCTCTACCTCTTTCCAACACCTAACATAACAATGAACAGTTACCTTCTTCGCATCTGAACACCGAGAAAAAAAAAAAAGCATAAGACCTTACTTGTTACCAAAGCGAACTCTCCCTAGGAATAAGGCGAACCTTCGGTTACTCGAACAGTGAAAAAGTCTGATGATTTTTCTGATTGAATTGATGAGTGCACTATAAAGTATTTATAGAACTAGGATGTGCTACAGTTAGTAAATTGACGAACGAACGTGGCATGAATTGCCTATATTCGTGAAACTTGGTTATCATTAATAGATGTTAATGTAACTTAGTGTTATCATATTACTTACGCCACATCCCCATCCATTGTTTTGCTTTTTAAATAAGCTTTATCTCCACTTGTCGTTTGTTTTTGCACTAGTTTCAGATCCAATCAATGGCTATGTGTTTACAAGTCCAGCAAAAATGCAAAACCACATTCTGAACGTGATACGTGTTTTATATTTTGTTTGCGGTTGCGTAATGGAATGTACAAATCAGTTGGTTGTGTCGAGAGGAATTTTCCTTCGAAGGAATTGAACTTTTGATAAAATAGGAGGACCTAAATATCCAACAACTTCACGGGTAAAGCTGTTACTTTTTTTCCGTGGAAAAAATATTTCATGGATCAATTTGCCGTGGTGCGGCACCACTTCTTCACGTTAAAATTTGCCTATTCAGACTTGACTTCTACAAGACGTTTTGATCGACATGGGCTCACGGATTGTATAAGTCTATGGATGTACCCTCCAGTGAAAAAGCGAGCTATTGAGCTGAAGAAGGGGCGCGAAGCTTCTCGGACAAAACTGATAAGTAGGCAGCAACTCCTGTAATTGGGACGTGGTTTACTTTATGATAGAGAGATCAAGTTATCCTTTTGCGCTGATGCATCAATGTCGCATCGTCTTGAAGAGATTCTTTTGCCCTTCCTTGTGGAATATCTCTTCATTTCATGTCATTGCCGAATGCACAAGGATCTATGCAGTGCATGTCTATGCCTATGGCGTATGTTGTGTAGTGTGTCCCGTGTTTGTGTGTGACACCCCTTGTCGCACGATATCTAGCGAACGCACACAGGTATCATGTTCAACTTGGGGCACCGTGGTTTGTCTGGATAAGGAGGAACTCCCATTGTTTTTAGTGCCAGTTCAGGTATTTCAAGGTCACGACAAAGCCACGTTCTAAACCTTGTCACCAGCACCAAATCTGATGATAGCAAGTATCTATCAAGTTTCATATTAGGTACGTGGTTGCCATGTGGTGAGGAGACCCTATTGTTTTTGGTGTCCCAGGTCAAGGTCTTGAGGTCACTAAGAAAATCCTTCTATAATCTTGGTAACGAAACATTCAGAGCAATTTTTATGGGAAGTTTTGTTCGTCTAGGTGAATTTGACCTCATTTGAACCAGACCTTGGGAACCTTCGGGTTCATTTGTTGTGACGACCAGACTCATCTTGGTTGCAACAAACCAATAAGTCAATCGCACTGACCCGTACCACATCACACCGCTATCACCAGCTATGACCTCTTAAAGGGGTAACCATGCGCTCAAACACACGATAGATTTCAAGTCCCTATATATTTTCCGCAGTGGAACATTTTATGGTGGCGTAATGGATCTGCTGCGTGTTCGCAAACTCGCATCTGGTGACCTAACTTTGAATTCCTTTTTTTTTTTTTTTTTTACCCCATTTGACCTAATGACCTTGTGACTTTGTAACTCAAGACTCATCTTTGCAACAACCGATAAGTCAACAGTGGACGTGTAACCAGTTCCACATAATCTTTCACTGGGTCTCTGAAGTGTCCCAGTAGTATTGTGGTTATCTTGTTTATCAAATGTCCAGACAAGGAGACACGAATATACTTGAACTGCAACATAATAAGTTTTTATTATTATTATAATAATAAGTTTATTGACTCTTCAGCTCTCATGGTATAACCGCGCTCCCTTCTCTTAATCTATGGTAGACTTGTCAACAAAACTGTTCATTTGTTTAACCATAACCTTCTGGTCCAACTTCCTAAGATGCTACGTTTGAGAGGGTTACATGATCCTAACGGAGGGGGGAATCATCAATGAAGCAGATCCCCCACTTCAACAAAGTCCCCCTGCCCCACCACGACAATTCTTTGTCTGATTCTGTTGAAGAGCCCGTTTGGGGAGGCTTACATGTGAAGTATTCAGGGAATCTCAAATAGAGAAAATCTTGGAAAGGAGAACTGATACAGAGAGAGAGTGCGTGTCTGGCATCTTGCTCATCTTCCCTCCCACGCTCAGTGGATGCTGGCGCCGCCCCCTGTTTTTTTTGGGTTGGTGATCCTCTCATGCCTCATTGAATGAAATTTCCGGCTTACTACTTCTAGAACCACAAAGTGATATTCGATGCAATTGAGCAAACGATAGTGGAACGAGTGATATTTTTCGACATCTGGGTCAAGACATTTAACCCATGACATGGTTATGTAGTAAATTAATTATTCTGCTACTTTTTGCCGCAGCAGAATGCTTGTTCAATTTTAGGTGATCATGAAGTATCTTCCTTGTTTGCGTAAGTTGGATAATCACTCAAAGAAATTGCAACGAATCACTACGCATACTTCCGTTCTTGTTCCCCTACGTACCGACACCTATCTACACACCGAATATAAACATATCAGACAATTTTCCTGGTCTGCACATCCGCATATATTGGGTCCTAGCCCCAGCAGGGAATACCATAGAGCGAATGCGGTGTCTGATAGCGAACTCGCAGAGATGGTGACTCTTGAAAAAAGAATCGAATATATTACATGACGTTTAATGTTAATTAACTATTCGTGCATTCAATCTTCATATGATCGATCGTTTGCCGCCATGGGCTAATTGTTGCTCAAATGGCCACTTTCAATGCTTAATAAGTTGATTGGAAGATACCATTACAGCAAGCAACATGCTGCTGGTGGACGGGGGTTGGTGGAGGGAAAGGAACTACTGCACCCACGCCCCAAACCTTTACTGAGTGAACAGTCATGAATTCTCCGTCACACACACCATTTGACACTACAATGAGTTCGGGTGCCCCCCCCCCCGCGCCCCGTTTTGCAGATTTTCATGTTCCCTTGTGTGCTGTGTGAAGCTTCGGGGTATTGGATACCTGCATCACTTTTTTCCAGCAATTCATGGAACAAGTTTTTTTCTATACAGTTTTTCCTCAATGGAGCAAGAAATGAAAAGAGATACAACTTTTTTGACTTAAAAAAAAAAATGCATCACTACTTAATTGTGTTTTTCAAGACCTCTGCCAATGTCTTCACTGTTGTGTGACGTCTCAATAAAGTTTTGTTTTTATGGGAGGGTGGGGGGGGGGAGGGTCGGTCGTGTAAAGGAGAAGTAAAGATAATGTGAATATTGAAAAGGGGGTGGACGGGAAGGGGCATTCTAATAGCATGAGAACGTCAGTGGTGATTTGGGAATTTATAGGGCGAGAAAATGTAACTTTAGAAGAACTCTACCTAACGCCAAATATGGCAATAGATCCTTTCCATCCGTCATCGGCAACCTATTACTTCTGACTTTATACTTGAAACTTGCTGTTGAGCTTTTTTAGGTTTGCTTCACATGACCTTCGAACCCCACCTTAGGGTTGTCTTCCTCTCTAAATCTGCAACCCCATAATTCGAACTTCATAAACAATTGTTTCGGATGCTTGCTCCTAACGACCAAAAGGAACCCGAACCTAACGTAAAGTGAATAAGGTTCGGTCCTCCCAATAGGACTGATATATGCTTGCGTTCAAAATATATCGGGTTTTTGTTTTTTTTTTTGACAAGCTTATGAGGTCTTCTCAAACCTGCGAGAGACACACGCAAACACACATACACACACATAGGCACATATGCGAACGCTGCTTGGTTGCAAAGATTCCTTCTGCCGATTCATTACTTACGACTATTAAAAAAACCCCCTCCCCCCCCCAGAACAGTGCCTTGTATGCGTTTACTAAATGTCATCCCTCGTGGCCATTATATCCCCGCACCCGGCCGGGACCCTCCAGGCGGTAGCGAATAACTTTCCAACAACGCTTCACCCGATTTACCTCACTCGGTACACATTCGGCCTACGAATCTCGAATGGGTTCGAAAGTGGGCGTCGCGCAATGCTGGGGTCGCTATTTTGCATAGTTTACGCGAACATTTTACGTTAGTCGGATTGAACGAAACTTGATGGTAGGGAGCTCTAGTTGCTCCCGAAAAATGTGGAAGTCATTCAGGGGCATCGGAGGTCAAATTAGCATAAATTTCTGCATTGTATGAAACTTGGTGGATGGGGCTACATTTTGTTCCGACAAGCCATTTCACGGTCCGTGCGTCAAATTTTTCATAACTTATGTTCTTTTTTTGTAACTTCCATGGATTACATCAAAACTTGGTGGACGAAGGCTATCTTCGTTTCTTCCCTGACCAAAATGGAAGTCTTTATGGTTTGTCAGATACTTCTTCCCGATGATTGCTCTGAAGCGGGGATTCACGTGGGTTGTTCAGCCGCCTACTATTTCTAGTTTACCCATTGTAAAGCTCTCGCTACCCTTACTGCGTCGATCGCGTCACAATCATTCAAACCATACTTCACCATATTTGTGAATGAGGACTGCTACAATTTGTCATATCCGAAAAACTGGGTGATTGAACGCTCTTGCAGCTTATTTTTGTCATTATCAATCCAGGCAACTGTACACTGGTAACAGTTGACCTCCTGCATAAACCCGTCCTTGTGACGAGGCTCCTTATATCTTTCATTTGGCTGCCGGACCTATCCACACAGTTCGCCTCCTAACAGGATCGTTAGTCAGTGTCATTGGATCACGTAAGAAACTTAAATTAACTGGTGTTGTAATCCGGAAATAACTCACGAACGAGAACTGCTGAAGTAGACCCACGCTCACGCTATAGAAGGTGAATAATTTTGGAATGTAGATAGTATAATGGTTACGCTATAGTGTCGACATTCAATAGACTCGAATTCAACAAGCACTATGGAATTAACCTTCTTTTATTTTCTATTTTTTAACAAAGTGATAAGAGTAAGGGCGAACTCATAATTGTCTAAACAAATGAGGCAACCCCAAGCACGAGGAACTAAAAGAAAGAAGAGAGATCCAGGTTGTTGATTCTACTCTTGAACCGCTGGAGATCATAGCAGGTGGAAATACATCCCGAGGAAGCCTATTCAGGCACGCGAAGTGCGGGAAAGGAGCGAGCATAGGTTTCGTGCGATGACGTGGAAGATGTGACCGAAACGGGTGGCTGGAGAAAAGAGCGATTATGGCGAAGTAACCTCGAAAGGAGGCACAGCATCCCCAAGCTCAGAAGAACATTGACCATAAAAGTAGCGGAAAAGGAGACAGGGAGATGATACAGATCTGCGATGAGAAAGAGGCTGAATGAGGAGTAAGGAAAAAAAAATGATCATCGTTGATGAGACGAACGGCCTTTGTTCTCTGAATACGATCAAGGACACTGAGGACAAGGATGGCTAAGCTCCACCCCATATATGGCAACCATATTCCATTAGGGAGCGAGTTTGGGCTTTGTAAAGCATAATTAGCTGTTGTGAGGTGAAGTAATTCCTTGCCCAACTTTCTAGAAATGTTAGTAGCGATAGACTTGATATGAGAATTCCAGGACATGTTGATGCTGATTTCCACACCGAGGATATTAAGAGAAATAGACTGAGGGACATCTGGTCAGCCATGGAAATAGCCGGTGTCAATCAGAAACATGCCGACCAGAAATCTGCAAGTTCTGAGTTTTAGATTGTTGAAGGTAACCAGATTAGCAGTGCCCCAGTTCAAAATAGTATGTGATATGGTTCATCTGACTGGCAACTAGGGAACGGTTATAGACAAAATCATTCCGCTTCTGGGGATGAGGAAAGCACAGACATTGGTGAAGGGTAGAATCCTCAGCAAAGGAGTGAATACTATAGGAGGTAGAGCTAAGAAGGCCATTGATAAAACATAGGAAAGGTGGTGTAGGAGAAAAAACACAACTTTGAGGAACACCAGCATTGATAGGGAAGGTCTCGGAGAGAGCACCTCAAACCGAACAGAGATAGAGCGACAGGTAAGAAAGCTGGCAGTCCAGAAGTTAGAGGGGATGTGTGAAACCAATATGAAAGTGGTAAGTTGGCAAGGCGTCTGAAACAACGTCGAGCTAGTTTCATTAAGTGGTAAAAGTTGGGGGAGGATGAGCATCGGTATCAGATGGAATTAGAAGAGAATAGCTCGGCAAAAGTTTTAGCTTTAGAGGTGGCATCACTGGCCAAAGAGCCATCAGATTTAACCAGTAGAGGAAATTTGAAGCAGAAATTCTGGGACACAAGAGTTGGCCAGCGACCAAAATGACGCTACCAGAAGGGCAGGATAGAAGTTTATTAGCCATACGTGAATGAAGAGTTTTTTGCCTTATCGATTGTCTCAGAGCACACATTACGAGCATGTACATAGGTGTTGACGAGAATCAGTGAAGGTGAAGATAGCCACCGCCGAAAGAGCCGATTCTTCTCCTAGACGCAGTGGTACATTGATGATCGGACCATGTATTGATGAAGAGGAGCCTGATCTTAGAGTGTAAGGAATACACGTGTTCACTCCCATAAGAATAATTTCCGAGAAAGCAGAAGCAGAGGTAGACGGATCATCTGAGAAAGTAACTTCATCCCAAGGGAAGTCTGAGCAAAAAATCCCGGAAGACCAAACCAGTTAGCTTTGGATTAGTTCCAGAGTTTCTGCTTTGGTGGGAGCTTGGGCTAGGGATTATATGATTGGGACAGGAAGATGCATTGGTCTAGGAGCCATAGCATAAGCAGTGCTGACTGTCAACAAGGACTGAGTGGGGACAAAAGATTCAGCATGTTAGAGTTCGAGCCCGATCCTGTATCGGGTGGAGAATTGATGAGCGGGGAGACCGTTGGTAATAGCAAAAGACTCTGCTTCAACACGGCTTGTCAGAGCCAGTAGAGTGAATGAGTCATTCTGCATTATGCACATTGAAATCACCTAGTATATCCATTTTCCAGTCATTGTATCGTTTGATTATTGAAAAAAAAAATTCAAACAGCATAGGTGCGATGAGATTTAGAGCCCTATTGATTATTACAGTTGGGCGATAGACACAACCGAACACCTTATTCAGGAGAGGACTAGAGACTTTGATCCAGAGAATTGAAAGCCATCACAACATAGATCAAATTCAGAAAGGCGGCTGACAGGGATGCTGGCGTGGATGACGGCGTACCTCCAGCCTTGAATGAAAACGGTATTAAGAAATGTCGTTGGGACACTGGATAATGTGTTGAATCAAGAGGAGATTGGATCTTGTTTTCAGTTAAAAGATAGATAATGAGCTGGGCCATGAAGAGTTGGTGGACATTGAATTTGCGGTGGGCAGACCGCGGTAGATTCGCAAAAGAGAGAGAAAAGAGAACCAGATGTAACATTAGGGGCTGCAGTAGGTGGGTATGGGAAACTGAAATAACCATTGTATTGAGGGGAAGAAGGGATGACAAAGGCCACACCAGGCAATTGAAAAGCCCACGACCCGACAGACATTGACTAGGACTCATTCAGAGAGCACGGACCTCGAATGGGCACCCCAAAACACCGACCTAGGAGTGACATCTAGTCGCGAACTAGCAGAGGAGGTGCCTCGATTTTCCCCAGATGACAAGGCCGCGTCCCAAGGCCTACCTTGGTTCGGGCCTCGGCATCTAACGGTAGGCATGCAGCGCACGACTCCACCTGTATCCTCTTGCCCAAGAAAAAGGACCGTTCCATGGGTATCAAGGCGAAGCTGGGGTACACAAGGCCTACCAGTCCTCAGAAGAACCGGCGACCGACCCCCCTGAACTTGGAATGATGCGAAATGTTACGGGCAAAGAGGGCCTGAAACGCAAGGGCATCACTAAAGGCATCAAAGGATCGGCGGTGGCACCTCCCCGGGCGGCAAATCAAGAGTTGCCTACCACCTAAAAAACTGCTGGAACATTGATGACTGTTATCTACAAGGAATATGGCCATGTACAAAAGGGCTTTCCAACTACTAACCGTATAATATTTCATAACCAAATTCAGGAGTCGTTTTCCTTGCTAGATGTCCATCTACTGAGCTCATATATGCTTTATTATGAGTACTATATCAGCTATAGAATCTCATACTTGACATGTGAGATCCTCAAATGGTATGAACTATACCTAACAACCCCTCATTGTTCGTGTTCAGGTCAAAAGGTCCTATACATTTATATTTTGGCCTAATTAGTCAAATCGTTCATACGAATACCTTTTAACCCGCCTGAATTACTGAGGCCGCACACTTGCAATGTGGTTTTCTAGGCTTGAAGTATAACATCAGGATTCCACCAGAGTTTTCAATAATGTGAATGTCCGAACTTAGAGGGAGCTGTTAAACGGAACAATATTCTATATCCAAATCACATGTCCTTATACCATTGCCCGTTGCCTTTGACATGAACATAAGATGACGAGGATATCGCTACCAGTCTGACTTTTCGTTCCAGTCCTAAAAACCTGAATACTGGAGCACTCCGAATTCTCCATGAAACTCGCATCCCCGCACCATGCCAGCTACCACCTATTAGTACTGAGTCACATTTAAAGTCTACACATTATCCAGTGAATGCCGAAGAGCTAAGAATCACTGGTCTCCTGAATACAACACGAAGAACAATTTACTGACACCGGCAGTTGATTTGACAGGCGGAGAGGCGCAGACATTGGATGTCAATCAATATTTGTTATATCATTTATTAGCGAGTTACAATTTGAATGTTAAACACACTTGTTAGACTTACATTTCCTCACATTTTGTCGCATCAAGTACCGCAAGTTAAGGGACGCGTAGAAGAAGAAAAATCGTCTTGCTTGAGTTACGCTCAGTGGTACTTTTCTAGCCTGAATCGATGGAGATTTAGTGACGAGGCCAAGGCGACATTCATTCACGAACGGGGAACTTTTCGAAGTGGGTGAAAAACCATCTGCTTTCCTCTTCAGACAAGAAAAGTACCATGCCGAACGTGGTTTTTCAGGCTTTAACTAAACTTTACACAGTTACGCACCATTGATTGTATGTTATATCTCTTCCTAAATAATTTGAATGCTTCTCTTGATGAGCAGAAGGGGCCCGCCTTGAGAGTCCATACTATTGAGATATGAAAGTTTCCTCAGCTTTTGTCATACAAGTCTCCTGAGTGAGGGCCTTCCTTATGAGTTTTTCATCTTACTCCTTAGACTTAGTGGGGGATGAACTTGGTTTTCTATAAGAGGGTCATTATGCCCGATTCCCACGGGCGGGTGTGGTTACTTGGCTTCCGAAAAGAGGATATAATCGATCCTACAAACTGCGGCCTATTGTTGTTGCTCTAACTGATATCAAATTCTTGCAAAGATCTTTCAGATTAGACTTCGTGACCGTTATTCCTAGTATCAATTATGATTTTAAATGCGCGGTCCCTGGAAGATCAATTCATAATAACTTAGTTATCATTAGGATTTGTTAATAATGCTGATTATTTAGGAAAAGCCGGTTGCTCTCGTGAAATTTGATCAGTACAAAGCGTTCGACCCCCAACTTTAACTGGCAATTCTTACTGAAGGTTCTTGACAAAATGAAAATTTGAGAGGATTTTTTGCAATGGATTCCCATTCTTTATTACAATATTCGGAAAAAGTCCCCCCCCCCCCCCCCCCCCCCCCGTTAAAAATAATTGTTGATGGTAATATGTCTGACCCTTATCTCGTGGTTGTTTTAGTCAAGGTGTCCTTTGTCTCCTTCTCAAAGGATATGTTACTTTAACTGAACCGATTGCCCGGTATTGATCAACTATGACAATATCTTTGTGTTTACAATCACTGGTAGAACGGTAGTCTCGTCAAGCTCTCCAGTATGCACGATGTCAGTTGTTGTTGCCACAAGTTCATGATGCTAACGCTATCTTGAAGCGGTTACCGTCTTTTCGAGAAAGTCCCTTGGGGGGGGGGGGGGGCTTTCGTTTAATCTTCATAAAACTAGTGGCATCGTGTTGGGGGTTTTGTTCATAGGCAAGTTTACCCCAGATATTCCCTGGAGCACCTGCTCCATACGCATTACTGATTTGTTTTGGGTCGACTAAAGATGTTAATTCCTATTAGTCGAACAATCAAAGTTTCTGTGTCTCGCATGGATTCTTGGAACGAGTCCTGTTATTAACTCACTTATTTCCCGTTAATTCTATTTCATGCGCCTGTTCATTTTGTACCTGAATTTAGTTATTAATACCTGGCGAAGCAGTACTCGCCTTCTTTTGGGTAGAACTGAAGCATTGTTTTCACTAAAACGTAGTTACTCCGAGGAAAACACCGGGGGTTTGGCATCGAATAAAATGATTGCGCTCCGGTTAACACCACTTCCGGGCTACGGAAGGACATCGCCGTCGTGTGTGTCTTTTTCTCAGAAGGTTTTAATCGCCAAGCAAATTCGAGTATTTCTCACAATTTGGTCCACCTTAGGACAACGTCATATTTGTTCTCCTTCTTTGCTACAATGCGTGTGACGTCATTAAAAAAAACTTTTAACGTTTTGCAGCTTTACAGCCAAGCGACGTAGTATGCTGCAGTGCGGCCAACCATCCTAATAGACCATGGCATATCTTTTGGCCCCTGGTCCTTTTCAGAGACATTTTGTCTAAAGGTTTTCAGTGGCGTTTTTAGCTCAGGTTCTTCCTACAGGGAAAAAAAAAAAAAAAAAAAAAAACTCGAAGACTGGTTTATAAGTTATAATCTGTCTTTTTGCGGGAGGATGCGGCTCATATTTAAAATGGAATTAGGAATGTTCTTATATTATGGTGCGATGTCCTACTATGATTTTCGGTGGCAATGATGATCGGAATAATCGTGGGATTACTTATTGATTAGAAGGAGGCTAATCACATGATATTTCACTGAATCCACACAGAGCACTACGTCATTACGTGTACACTATTATAACAGATCCCTGCTACAGTTTTACGTATGTCGAGCCTTCCAGTTTACTCGAATGCTTCGGTAGGAAGAGGAAAGACCCACAATTCGTAACGGTAGAAACAGTTGACTGCAGGATTCACCTCGACAACCCTAGCAAACGGTAGACCACCGTCGTCTTCTTAGAACGCCCAAAAAAAACGTTTTAAAAAAAATTATATTATTGTAAATGGTGATCTGTAGCCTTGGAGCGTTTCATTGTTTATAGTGATCCCCAGAATAATATTCGTGAGAAATACGCTTGTCGCAATTGCCGTCTTCGCAACGCCTGTAATTGTAATGAAGTACAAATACCGCTTGCTCGTGTCCAGTTAGCTGTAAATATGTTTAATTCAATTTACTTGCCCGTCACTATTGCGATCAACTTAGCAAATTATTCATTTAACAACAGTACAGCTTGATGCTCAATGCTTCCTTGGTATTTTCTGTTGGCTGGTGGTATTCTAATTGCTGAAAAATACATGTCATCGAGTGCAAAGCCTCGTTTTATTGGCCAATGGCATAACCGACGAGTCACTTAATGCGAAGAGTGCAAAGTCAGATTGCTTTCGCATTTTCCGCGCTAGCATTTGCCATCCAAACTGAACTACTACTGAATTTCTGCAGTGGGTCCGGTTTTGTAATTCATCCAGCCTGTGATTCTGTTTTGCTACCCGCGTTACGGGCGTGAACGGGGTGAGGGGGGGGGGGGGGGGTGGTTTAATTTCGACTTCTACAAGATGAAAGCATCGAAGCGCTATATATTTCATGCTGGGTTGGGTTTTAATATTAACTTTCAATTTGGTTCCGGGATTTTCGTTTAAAGCATGTGTATATCATATTCAGATTTTAATAGTTAATCTAATATTCGCGCAGTTCGTTTTTGTGAGCAGATATCATAACCCATTCGGGTTCAACGGGTTTTTAAACGATAATATATCCGTATATCTAGATTAATTGATAATTTATCCTGATTTGTTATGATTACCGATCACGTATTTCGGTATCAGTATAAGCACCACGCATATTTTTAGGCTTCATGTCTCTACTGCTGTAGCCGCTATCGAAAATAATATCAGCTGTCAACGTGGGGCTTTCCTAGTTCTTGTATATTCTGTACTCCATAGACATCCGCTGCTATAACTTGACCGCGGAAGCGCGAAAAACCTAATTGACGGACTTCTAACACAAGTGGTCAGCGTTAGTGTTGGAAAATGTTAGCGGAACTGCATTTAAGTTTCAAAATCTGCACTCATCTTTGGCGTTGACACTAACAGGTGGGTTCCTACTTCCTCGTGCAGTACTGTACTCTGCTCTTGTAAATGTATATCGAGGGAGTAAGACGAGAGACATGTCATTGTGACGCGTTTTAGGAGGAAGTGAAAGAGGCCTCATGATGGAAGCAAGAATCCTCCACCATAATGAAGTTTTCGCCAGCGTCTTGTGTGTATTACCAGAGACCCCTCCGGACCATTTATGTAATAAAGCCATGAAATTGTCATTTATGGAGCGTGGACGAAATAAGCTGAGGCTACACCACCACTATGCAGTGGTCATTTCCTTTTTATACGGTTTAATGTAAGGCTTTAATAACTACAGTTTTGACAATATTTATCCGTCAGCATAAACTCCATTGCTGAGGAGTTACTTAAAGGTTTCATAGTCAGAGGAACTCCGCCACAGCTTGGTAAATTATTTATGATAAGCAGTCCTGATAGGAAATTGTTAGATGGTTTATAATTAGTAGTATTGCAGGTCAAACGCAGCAGTTGGATTGCCCTTATCATTGAGTATATGTTAAGTCTGAAACGTTGGAAGATAATTGCCTCTCTTTTTTGGATTATCGACATGGGAAGGAGCACTGAAAGGTAAGTTATCAGGCGCGAATCTGCAACCGAATGTCATGGGCAATGAGAAATACATCCTAGCATTTTTCACGGTAAGGTCCAACGTATTGGAGAAAAATTTTTGAAGTACTTGGAATTCGTCGAAATTCGTCGAATTCGTTCGTATATACAGCTAGCGAGCTCACGCAATACAACCGGCAATGTTTTGCGGCTCACACTGTGAACTATGGAAGACTCTACTGTGTATTGGCTTGTGATGATGTGTACTATTCACTGACCGATTCAATGTAATATATTGTAGATTAAACCTCTTTAGAATGTTTCTCAGTGCAGTGAGCCACTCATCAAAATGCAACAAACACGCTTGACCGTTGATCAACCTCTAATCAAACCGAGGTACGATCGGTTAACAATCGGCAGGTCCTTCGCCTAACTAAATGCCAGAAGAGAGGTCGGAACGGTTGACCAGTGTGTGAGACACGTAATTCGGTTATTCTGGTCTATCGATATAACAGGACCCAGAATATAGAGCAAATCAATCGGAATCGAATTCGCTAACTACCGCCAGCCGTCATCGCGTTCAATACAGGCAGTAATCAGGCCAACGCGATTTTGAGAGGGCCACCGCACACATTGATTAACTTGTGCCAGGTAAGGGAGCAACCATCCCTTCCTGTGTTATTTGATTTCCGAGAGAAGCAGGAGGCGCCTGGTCGAATGTATAAATGAACACAGGGCCGAATTTGTCCTCACAGAACGGAACCCCGACGTTTTCCTCTTCCCTAACAAAACTTTGATTGCTTGATTGATACACTACACCCCATGGGTCATCCCGAATACCAGTTACACTAGGGGGGAAATTATTGGTTTCTCCTCGGTAATAGATGCTGCATTCTACAACCCTATTTGTCCTGATAGAATGTGATGCCAGCGAAACTACATTCGACTGGTGGGCACAACATTCTGTAACCCGGATAATTGCCATGCATGGTATTGTAGAGTGGCTACGTAATTAGTTGTTGGCGTGTATTTCCACTTCATTATTTGTTGGATCTGTTAGTCTGTATTGCCACTCCGTGTTTCTAATTTGTTAATAGCTATCGTTATGTAGATACGTCGCATTCCTGCCTTATGTGAATTACGTAATTATGTTCGTTCACCGTCTTGTACGTGCTGCGAAGGGCTAGTCTCCATATTAGAGAAGATAATGAAAACGTGATCATGACGGAGTCGATCACATAGTAACAAAAATTTCATGTCATACTCAGCCTTTCGGTCAATGTTTCCATGCAAAGGCAGACCCAGGTAAAACCACATGGTCAAAAGAAACCACTGCAATAACACAGCATCTCAACACTGCGGCGCTCCGTTAGTATCCATGCACATGCTGTTTCAACTGATTAGCGCTAGGCCACCATGCTAAGGACGCGGAATGCTTTCTCAGAAGGTCGAGGATCAATTTATGCCGAATATAATGGAGAATAGCTCATTTATAACTTTTGTTTGGGTGGAAGGCTATGGTCAAAATATCTGTATAAAATCCATCTGGAGTACCGGTATTTCTTGGAAATACAAAGGCAGAGAGAACCGAGCTGAAGGACCCGTCACCTGATCATTAAAACGGAAAAGTCTATGATGAGAAATGTTTAGTCCACAAACTACATATATTAATGAGGGTTTGAAGTACCGGAAAAAAAAAAAAAGAAATTCCTGCGATAGGCGCCCCGCTCCCGTGAGCCCCCTCAACTGTGTTTGCTGCAGTTCGCACCCGATCTAGTAAATGGAGTTATATCGTTTAGGCCTGGGATAGGCAAACAACAATTACAATTACAAGTGTGGGTAAAGGTACGCCAGCAATATAGGAGAATGAATCAATTATTCCACCGAAAATGTTATATTAAAAAAATCAAAATTAACAAAAATGATATAGGGGACTCCCAACCGGAGACAATTCTGTGAATGCGACAATTCTTGATCAAGCGCCATGCGAGACGCGAAACATCAATAATCATTTTTATATATGGTGTCCACTAATTCAACAACGAACGTTCAAATGATGACTCCCGAAAAACGTCCAAATCGAGCAGTGATTGTGTAGGCCTATATACACTGTCGTAAGCGCTCTTTCTGGATTTTTTTTTTTCAAAAAGGCACTGGGCGCTGTTCGTAATGAATGCTGGTTAGGGGTTTGTGATTTTCTATCGAACTAGTTACGTGGACGCCCAGATCCCACCTTCTGGAGTTGACCGGAAAGACGCCAATTTCGTACCAGTATTACACTTGATTGAGTCTTGCGATCCCTATTCAGTCCAGACATAAGGTTCGTATTCTGTAATTCATTGCTGCCGCCATCTGTAAGTTATACAGCTTGTCTTTCACCTATGAACGTTCCCTTCTCAGGGGTGCACAAAACTAACATACTCTCTATCATGCGCCGCAAGAATTGAACCTATTCATCTTTCTATATAACGCCCTCTATTCCTTTATTTCCCTCGATTTCCTTTAAAAACATTATTTGCCACTGTTAGGTAATTAAAACGATATTTCGCCTGACAACAATGCTTTCGATACTGCATTACTAGTCCCAGCATTTGATCGTATAATGACTGATTTCTTGGCAGGGAATAATAGGTGGTTCCTTTTGCCTGGGTTCCTCCTATCTATAGTACAGCTGACTTGTCCAACGAAGACGTATGTGAGTTGTTTTTGCCTGAAAATTTAAAGATACATTTAGAGAGATATAGATATCTCGAAAGTTTGTGTAGGTACAGTTAGCGAATCGCGCTACGTAATTGTGGTTCATTCAGCTGCTAATGCCCTACCTTTCATATGGCCATAAGAGCTGCTATACTAAAAAACCTTGTCATCCAATTTTCTACAGCGTTCATACAGTTATTGTTATTTATCTGCTTCACCGTTGTGTTCGTGGTGAAGGATGCGTGAGACTGGGGGATAATTACGGGCAGCTTGTTCCATATCCGGCATTAGGGGGCCAATACCAAACTCCTCCTTTGTCTTCTCGCTGGGCGCTCAGCTCAGGAGATTGGGCAGGGAAGGAAACTGTTGTACAGGCAGCATTGGTCAGCTGGTCCTGTCGTGTAACATTCACAGCAGGTAGGCTCGATCCGAGGTGTCGGAATCATGAGCCCCCGCAGCTGAGCGCTGTTCACACCGTATGCTCCGAACCTCTCTTCCCCATCCTTGCATCAAGTCAAATACCAAACTCCATCTTTAACATGAATATCGTTCGATTTTACGGTAGGTAGGTCAGGAGGTAATTGTTGGTCGCTCCTATTTTAAAAACAATGCCAATCTGAGCTGCGCGGATCAATATCTACCAATCACGAACTCACACAGTTTCTCCATTAGTTCTTCAGCATTGATACTATCGTTTGTAATTAAGTTGATCCGTACGTCAATTTAACGAATCAATGACCCCCTTCTCAGGTTGTGTAGAGGGAAAATATGGGGGTACGTTTCACCTTCCTCCAGTTCTTCTCTAATTCCTTTGGTAATTATGATCAATTCAGGCATGCCCGGATTTATTAATTATCGATATCAACATTGACGTAGCGGAAGTAGGCCCCGAGATGAACTCACTGAAATGTATGGAAATCAAGAGATTACGACAATTGATGCATTGCTGTATACCGGGGTATTCATTCCGTGTGTTAGTGCAAGGCAAACTATTGACCGTCAATGACAAATTTGGCTACGGTTGTGGTTACGAAAACTGCATAACTGCAAATTCCGTGGATACTACAGTTGTGCTGTGAGCTATTTGCGGAGCCAGGATGAATGCGCGGCTCTAGCGAGTGGTTGGCACAATTGGTAGAGCGTCGGCCTTCCGCCGGGAGAGCGGGGTTGCATTCGGTCGGGTCATACCGAAGACTTGAGGTACCTGTTGCCTTCTCGCTGGGCGCTCAGCGCAAAGGATTGGAGCAGGAACGAGGGGTAGGCAATTTGCAAGCCGTCTGCGTGTGATTACCCCCACCCCCACAACAAGGTACCGCCAAAGAGGCATTGCCTTGTTCCGTGAGCTTGGTGAGGGTTTACCGTGACTCTAATCCCTACTATACCAATATCAATAATCAATCACAGCGGTCGTATTGGGTGAAAGACCAGACAAGATTACAGTGTCTACTACGTGGTCTACTACGTGTAGATGGTAAGTATATAAGTGTGAGGTGAGGTGTTGATTTAGACATTATTAAGGACGATTATTATTATCCTATATACACTAGAAGTAACTTTCTCTCATGCTCATGTAAAACTTACTTATTACGGAGATCGTTTAGCTTTCGGTTGTTAGAGCTTAGGACTGGTGATTAAAAGGTTGCGAGTTCGAATCCCAATGACCAACTTTTCCGGTGTACCCTTGGGCAAGGTTCTACTTTGGTCTCCATGCCTCACCCCACCCAGATGATAATTGGGAACCTGTTAGGAATTTGAGTACAACCTGCGACTAAGATGGCAGCAACTTATACTCGCCGGGATTGTCGGAGCGCGTACCAGTCCGTGATGATCGGGGTAAGATGGTAAAGCGCTTTGAGAAACGTGTACGTCGTTGGAAAGTGCTATATAAGCATGCAGATTATTATTACTTAAAATCACAGCTCAGTTCACTATGAAGTTATAATCTAGATTCAGAACACGCCGCCTAAATAATTCACACAACGTCAGTAGTAATTAGTATGCTGCCTCAATTTTTTTTGGGGGATCCTTTTGTACAGATTCAATTGCTGCGTCAGGGCCGGGGACTATTTCGGACACGCATGATACCGTCCCATGCGACGCGAGTGTTGTATCCAGGTGGACTGGACATCACCACCAAAAAAGCAAGAATAATCGAATCTCAACCGGAATACCCAGCACTTCTGGATGACCACAATAACTCCTAGCAACCTTCCGGGTGTTCCCCATTACAATGTGTTCATCGACTCGAAAGGATTATACTGTAGGTCCACTGACAGGTAGATCAGAATTCTCTTTTATAACCAGTACTATGACAACTACGCTCATCACGAGCTGAGTGACATGGCATCCCCGGCGAGCATTCCGGTAATCGTATAATGGCATGCAGCCTCCGATCTGTCAACGATAAATATGACGGCCCCTGTTTGATTTATGAGACAAGATAACACTGTCTCGGCGAGGCAGAGAGTCCACAAGGTTTTCGGCGACTAGTAACAAACAAATCACAGGTGATGAGAATCAGAGCGCAATATTCACATACAAGTCCATTTTCACTCACTGTTCATTTAAAAATACAATGAATAATAATTAGTAATATTTCTACTTTTATAGCATAGTTCGATTTGAACGTTGGGCAGTTGGTTGGAGGGCAGAATCCGCTTTTGAATGATTGGTATATGGCGAAACATTTTCCTAATCATTACTGTGGTTTCATCAAGGTAATTTTTTTAAAACCAGATGTCAAATTTTCAAGATCAAGAACTGATTGTAATAGTTCTGGATCTTCTCTGCCAATCACTTTCAGGCAGTTCAGTGGGGCTCTAGAAGTATCGTGTGATTCAATAAAGGGTTTGGTTGGTCCTGCAGTATTCGTTAAAATTCAAAATAATTTCAACAGGCCAAATTACCCGAAATGGTGACACGATACCATTTTTAGCTGCGGGTGAGCAGCTGTTACAAGTCATCATGTCTCTCCGTCGGTTCGTTCGTATTTCGTTCGTTCGTTTGTTCGTTTGTTCGTTCTGTTCGTCACGTTCACTCATATAACGCACCGTACATGCGATAAGGTTAAAACTTGGGAGACGGATGATCTGCATGCCACTGGCTAGGCTGAGTAACAGTTGGTTTGCATAGGTGGATCAGCTATATTGAATCAATTTAATTACTCTAATTAGTCTTCCCAGAACATTGAGCTGGCTCTGTGAGAGAGGTTGTTCATATTACTCCCTATCTCTGCAGAGCAGGCATCAGCTAGAAGGGGACTGTTTAAATCATCTGTCAGCACTGTCAGCACTGTCAGCACTGATGAATAGAGGCAATGGTAGAACTTACAGGCAGTTTGTGGGAAGATCTGTCATCACCTTTCATGATGTAGTGCGGGGAACTTTACACATGGTGGATGAATGAGGCTTGGGGGAGGGGACTCACAGACAATATTTCCAGTGTGGCTCCATTGCGTCATGCTACAGGCATAGGAATGAGTTGTGCTGGTTACATATAGAGTTGTGCTGGGTACATTATAGCAAATATAGGCCAATGTGTTCAAAGTCATTCCAAAATGATGACAGTAAAGGTCAAGGAAATGAACATGCAATGAATGTGGAATGGTTGAAGAACATGCAGTGTATTCGCCAGAGAATGTTGCCGTCCGCAGCTACCAAAGCAAGACGTTTCGACTTGCGCTTGTTTGGTCAAGCAATGGAGGTTCTTGATATTTTTTCCAATATCTGTCGGAGACGAGTCGCTTCAGGAGATGCAGCGAATTGCGAATTTTAGTCAGAGCCATTCCCGAAGTTGCTGTCAAATATGACAGCAAAGGAGGGGCAGTATCCAAACACGCACAATAATGTCATTCACAACGGCGATAGTTTCGCATCTAATATTGTAGCCAGGCCTAATCGCTACACCAACAGAAAAACAAATGATACGGTCCCCCTTAATCAGACCGGACAAAATGACGAACGTTTTGGGCAGCATCTTGACGCAACAACTGTTGCTTCCATTGGGTCGGCCTTACCCGCTTTCCAATAACCTCATAACTCCAAATGCTCGCCACAGACCTCTACTGTCTTCTACCTGGAAGGACGCTGATCGAGTCACTGATAATACTGCAGAGGTGAGGAAAGGAAGTTAGTAGAGTTGAGAAAAAAGTGATCTCCACAACGAAAGCCGAGAGTGATCCGGGAGTATCGTTCAAAATACCACCACAACATTGGAAATTGGTCCAAGTGCAAGACACCTGGAGATCCAGTGTACTTGCTTCCTTCTCATGGATTCAAGAGCAACTACTAGAGCACCACGAACTTCATTGCAATCAATGCAGCTCGTCGTGTCACCCACGTACACACACCACCCGCAGTCGTGTCAGCCTGTAATTTGGTCATTAACCAGTTCATGTGGAGTCGAAAAAAAGTGTATTTATATGAAGGTATGTTTATATAGGTGTGTAACAACTTCACCGGATTATTATAAAAATTAGGTATTCCTACTCCTCCCCTTTTGTTGCGACCTCGGATTCTCCAGAGCCAAGAGAATAGAATGTGAAGGGGGACTGTTGAACAGCTTGCAAATTGAAAATTTGGTAGTACAAGGGTTAAGATCTTTTCAAATTATATTCATTCATAATAAATCATTCCTATGCATTAGGTACCACACACGTAAAACAACAAAATACATCTTGACATAGATATACAAGGTCGGACAGTAGAACTAAACACCGGGCTACCCCACCAAAAAACAACAACAATGGGTTATTCCGATTTCCAAATGACGAAATCACAACGGAACAATACATAAAACAAAATAGAATATCGCTCTCAGACAGGAAAGTCGAAGAGACTGACAATATTCGTTTACAATAGACCGGAGCTCGCTGGAAATGTGAATTAACATATTTTCCAAAGTTTGCTCACTGTTGAACTGCTTGTGATGGACGTGGCGAGCATTCCAGAGTTGAATAGCTGTAAAACAAAAACTGCGGTGAGCACCTTCACAGACAGAGGAAACAATGAAACTTATGTGTTATCTTCCGATACGTCGGTCAGTTAGACATGATAAATAGTAGAGGCCATTTCCAATTTCAGTTGTTTGACATGTTCCTGACTGATAGAAAACTAGAGCACCTGATCCTGCGCATCCTGAGTTTGTGTTTTATAGTGTTGGGAACGGCAATAATAATGTCACGCTATACTGGCATAATAACATTAGGCTGAATAAGAGTTTCCACTCAAAATCTTGCTGGAGTAAATTTTCAGAGCACCACTGTGTCTATGTAAGAAGCGTCTCGTCGATGGCTGCCCCAAATACACAAAGGAGCGTTCCACCTCAACGAGATTACCATTTCACGTGACAAGAACGGTTGTATCTTCGATCCTTTGTTCTCAACCGAAGCTAAATATTATAGACTCGGTCTTTCCCAGATGGAGCGAGTGATTGTCATCAACCAACCAATCTCTTCAGGATAGCAACTCTTTATTAGGTTTGTTGCCATTTCTCGTTGCACTTATGGAAACAACTAAGTACTTCAGATTGCTCACATACAAACCAGTTTCATACCAAAGTAATTTTCCCACGAATAATGTATACGAGTGAGCGATCGCAAGAGGCACACCACAACTCATCTAATTAGCACGCAAGCTAGTAAAACAAGTTAGTAAATGAGTGAGATAAGTAAAACAGACATACACTGTACGTTGAAATGGTTGTTATGGTAATAGAACAGGTTTATGAAGGTTTTAAGAATATTGGAAAAGTAAGACATATTGCTAGAAGTTGACCAAAGACACTGGCAATAAAACGGAGTAATAAAACATTGGTGTCAGAGTATTGCTGAATCAAAGATCTCTTGTGCGAATTGAAGTCTGACGGAATTGCAACTCGAACAAACTGGGTGGTCAGTTATCCTGTTATTGGGGAGTGTGTTTTATTATTCGTGATCACAGATCTTCCACCATTTTCTATTATCACTCAAGCCATCTTGTCGCGTCGTGAATCGACACATTCTCCTGAGAATCACAAAGCTCGTGTGTGTATCATGAGTTACCTATATCTTACACGGAAGCAATCGTTGCAATGTGTTGGTATATTGTAGTGCAGTGATTAGGGTTTTCTGAGGGTCTTTAGGTCATTGCGTGTTCAACGTTCGGGATGGCTGGTGTATGTGATATTCAGCAGCGAGGCCTAGAGTAAGACGCACGATGACACCGATGGTCACAGTAAGAATTAATGCATGCAGGCTCATGAGTAAAGAAATACAGATGGATGAATATGAGACGTAACAGTTATAGGTCAACTGGATAAATTTGAACGTGAAAGAGTGTTGAAACCATGATAAAGCGATAAAATTCATTTTAATCGTTAAGGTGAATCAGTAGAACTTGTTAGAGTGATTTGCCTGTTGAGTTAATGGGCAGTTTCATTAACGTGTGAAGTGTTATACAATTTACGTGTAAAATATTTACACAATATTATAACCTCATCTGGAACTACAGATGGTTGGCCAGCCATGGCCAAGCAGTTAAAACGGCATGAGAGGGGAAATTGGGCATATGAAACAATTGTCGAAAAAATCATTGTAAAGTGAATACTCGTCACATCTTGGAAGATGAACGTTATGGAGGAATTATATATATATATATAATATATATATATATATATATATTATATATATATATAATATATATATATATATATATAATATATATATAGATATATATATATATAGATATATATATACGGAGAATATATATATCTCATTGGGAATAATATATATATATATATATATATATATAATATATATATAGATATATATATATATATATATATATATATATATAGATATATATATATATAATATATATATATAATATTATATATATATATATATATATATTGTGGCCTATATCTTAGAAGAAGTCCGGTCAATGTCTGCCTAGACGCCGTACGCCATCTAACGGCTGTGCAGGGCCTCTTCGTATTCTGACCCATACTGGTTCAACCAATGCCACAAAATAACCTAGATTAGAGCCGGTGAACTGTAGCGCCTGCTTGATTGTGCCTAATATTACGCCAATTGCAATCTCACTGTGACTGGAGGTAGCTGTATTTTTTTTTTTTTTACGGGGGAACTAAGTTTAGTACATTGACATTGATGGATTCTCTTTCATCAAGTTGGATATTCAAATGACAGAGATCATTTCCGCAACTCCCTCACTTTCTTTGAATATTCTTGTCGCCAATTATGGTCTTATATCAGATTAAATGATCGACAATTGCCACAGCCGCATATCACTAAGGTGTATCTGGGCAACAAATGTCATTGATGGAAATTCTACATTAATGATAGGCTTCACGGTTACCACGGTACTTGAGGTACATAATGAAGTTGTCTGAAAGATGTTTTCATTATTCTGTTAAAACCCAAGTAGAACGTTTAACAGCCTTTCAGCAGTAAAGTCAGTTGGCCAGTGAGAAAAAACACCACTAAGCAAACTCATATAAAAAAGGCGTTCAGCAGTGTTACCGTTGAGGAAGTATAAAAGTTTGGATCTTTTTATTTACTGGAATTTGTGGATTTCCCGATGGATGTACACAATGATCTGTAGTAACAGATTAGAAAGTTTCCGCCTCATCATGATCATTCCCCCTCTTCGAGTAACGAATGGGGACACGATAGCACATCTGCTTTGCCTCTATATAGTGATGATGGCAATATCGCATGATGAGTGACACGTAATTATATGATTCCAGTAATAAATGCATATTTTTATCTTATAAAACATCAGAAAAACATGTATTGAATATATCCTAATATACAGTTTATTAGGCGAAGTCGCAGAATTAATAATATCACCACTAGTCAACCTTTGCAAATTACTGGTTCCCGACGGATGGTTTAGCATATAAGCACGTTCTCAAATTCCAACGTAGTGAAAATAGGCAGCCCTTTCCATATTCATTATACACTGGGCGTTGGCATTCCACTAATATTCGTGTGGAATAGAAAAATTGGCTACGAAATATAAGTAAAACGGAAAATACAAATAATCATTATGAATTGGATATGAATCGCCCTATGTTTCGGTTACATCCTGCAAAAGCGTATGACACAGATATTGATTTTGTTCAATTCTGATATTTCTACACCGAAATAGCATATTTTATGTGCAATTGTTATCTGTTTGAAATATATTACGGTTCAGCTTAATGCAGGAACCTCCAGAATTTTGTTAATGTGATAGTAAAGGGAAAACGTCTCACACTGACAAGTAAGGGAAGTAATATCAAACAAAAGCAAACAATAGCAGCAAAAATAGAACGGTACCATGACTCCAACTGGTGCGCGCACAATGATCTGGATTCCCCCCCCCCCCCCGATTGGCTAGTGGTTGTTTTGTAGCAAATATATTCCTCGGATTCTTGGGGAAGGGATCAGGGCTATGGATTAGTGTTAGTGTAGCCAACCACAGAATTTTTTCCGAGACATTGCGCATCGACCTCATCACTCTAATTGAATCAGAACAGGATCACCTCGATTCAACTGAGAGGTTTGACTAAGTAGCCAACACCACGGAGACAGCTTTCACTAAGCAGATGAATTCCATGAAGTTTCCCAGTGCCCAAACCGCAATGTACCCGTAGTGACCTTCTGTATCATGTCCTGAATGAAAACATCAAACTGAAGACGTCTGTGATTACCTAAAATCTGATGACTCAAAACATGATGCTTTCACTTCAAAACCTAATCGAGTCAGATATGACATATTTTACCACGTACCGTATACAGCACGAAACGTGACGAAATTAGGAATTAACGGACACATTACCAGCCAATCGTGAGCAGTCGCCCTTTTCTTCATTTCCAGATTATGAGCCATTCATCTGAATACACAGATCGCTGCGATACCGACTGTATGCATCGATATCGCGTCGCACATAGCTGACGTAACGTTATTTCACAAGGTTAATGAGAAATCTATGGAAGTTGAGTATTTATTGAAAGTACAACGATTCACTGTTATCTAGTAAAGTCGGTGAACGTCGCGCTCATGAAATGAGATAAACGTCGATGAACAAACGTATAATACAAGTCCATATGCTTAAACAACCGGACTTGTGTAACGGCTGCTCGCATGTGTATTATGCTTTCAGTATCTACAGTAGACGCATGCCACAATGAAAACTGATTCCGTAAGCGGTCAACCTGCTAATTAATTCTGTTTCTCAAGGAGCTTTTCCCCTCTCGTGTTGGCGAGGTTCTGGTCCAAAAACATTACAATTAAGGGTTTATTTTAATTACAACTTGCCTGTCACGTACCGCGCCGATCAAGTAAACTGTTCAATTAAAAAATGAATAATAGGTTAATTGGGTCATAGAGCGGTTTTTCAGAACACGGTTACTCCACATATTACACCTATGGGCCTAAAGTCTCTTTAGTAAATTATCTTCGAGTACCATGGCAGAAAAACACGTATCAAATGCAAAGTGCCATAGTGAGCAATCAAGAAAACGGCTGATAAATGTTGTAGCTACTGCATGTTTGAACATGATGCTGCAATGTCACTTAGCTAACATAGCTACACACAGAGGTATATGCAATTTTCTGCGCTACCATCCGTCATTAAACTGAATTGACGTTTTCGCAAGCCCAATTCAAGGAGTAATTTGACTTCCCACACAAGTGGAAGGTGGTATCAACTGAAGGTGTTATAATGATGAGAATGAGAATAACAATGATAGGCTTTACACGCTGTACATCAATTTTGTTCTTATTTTCTTCAGGTTAGTATTTTGAGGTCCGCACAGTTAGTTCAACGAACAGGTTACAATGTAGAAACGATCGACAGAGTAGTAACGACTATTCTACATGGTTAGTAAATAATTTCAGAATCTGATATGTCATTCTTTGGTTCTACTGTTATTGCTACTTCAGTCGAAGAACCACACAATAGTTCGTGTTTGTCTGGAATAGCGGACCACAAATATGCCATTATTGGGGGTGGATATTCGATAAAAAACGGCCATGTCCATCCATTCATATCGTCCTTGGCTGTGGTTTGTGGTCAAAATCACAAAATTTTAACTGACAAAACTTGGGGAATCGTTGGCACAAATATGACAACAAAGAAGTCGCAAAGCGATAGTCCCGTCACTACTAGAGTGGTGATACGTTCACGTCCGTGGAATACTATCACAGGCACATCGGCGGGACTCATGCTATTCGGTTTGTATGATCAAAATTTCAGTCGTCCGAATATGAAATCCGACAGGCTGGGATCCATAGATGCGTGCGTATACGGATACGGGATGGATGTGAAAATCACAATTTTACGAAAACGAAGGTTTGTTTCAGAAGAGAAAACGTTATTAGTTCGTGCGAAAAGACCCTAAAATGCAGCCACCCATGCGTATTGACGTTTTATTGACTTTTCAAAGGAAGATATTCCATAGAATTCTTTGCTGGTGACATGCATGCCGTATTACGATTGTTACATGTGCTAATTTTGCCTCTATCAGTGTTGGTTCGCCCACATTTGGATTTTTCGCGAACTAAAGAAGACATATTCAGACACTGGCTACATCACAGCTCACATTAATCAGTGGTTCTTCACATGTGTTCCGGATCCGCATACGCATCTATGGAATCATTACCTTAAAGATATACACGCAACGATGACGACGGCGATCGCACGAAACGACAATCCACTTCTGTGTATCCAAACTGTGGTCATTAATTCTGAGCCCTCATTTCGTTTCCCCAATCCAGTGGTCTAATGTGTTCTAGCAAATCCATTGCGGCAGGAGCAAACCTCTGGGCTGCTGTATTCGTCTTATATAAAAGGTCAAAGGGGCCAGGGCCCTGATTGAGCAATATCTTTAACAATTGAAAAACCTACAAACACAAGCGTTATGTATACAATTAACAGTGGCGCCTTTGGTCCATTCACGTATTTGAAGTCATAAAATTCGAGTGTTGAACGAACAAGCTGGGTATAGTAAAGAATTGAGGAAATGCACTTTTTCGATATACGATCAATTTTGCGTTGGGGTAGTTTAGTTTCGTTCAGTCTGAAAGGGACAGGGAGGATAGAAAATCCCATGATTTACAGCAAATTAAGACGAGACAAAAAACCAAAACCCCGTTAGAATGCGCTTATATACTACTTAAAAAGCTCGACTGACGTTTATCGGTAAAGCGAATTTTAACAAGACGAAGCAAAATCCATAGCTTGATATGGTATTGCTGTAGATTTTCATGTAGGGTAGTTAACATAGGTTACTCGAATACAGGTATAGTTGAAAGAGGCAAAAAGAGGCAAATCGAATCACTAACTAGCTGCTGATTGTAAAAGAAGGAGTCATAGTTATTTTTAACCATTAGTGATGTTATTTTCCATCATGTAATCAGACATCACCCACCGCTTGGAATAATTAGGACATATATTGTCGTTTAACTACTCGGCAGCCTGGCTTCTAATTTTCTTCGAAATACGTCATCTCGTGAGGGATCCGTGGCTGGTAATAACAAAGTCATCAGTTACCTTTATACTTCTTGGCTCGTGTGTCAGTTGTATATAGTGATATGTACGTATTGAACATCTAGATAAGATTCTGTGTCAGTAGGCCTACATACGATTGTCATTGTTATTTTTGACAACCTCTACGACTCATGATTCAAGTCAAAAGTTTGTATAGGATTGTTATTGAATCTAATACATGCTTCACGATTGTATTCTGCATTGCTGGTTATTTCTTGAAAATGCGTTTTCTTGAAACCAACCCGTTTCAACACAGCGGCCGTTAGCGGCCATATTGTAACTCCCATTGTGTACTAGTTACGCGAGACACGCTCGCTTTCCGTTCGTCGCTGCACTATTTGACGAAAAAATCCTTATAACTTTATAACCTTCGGCTCAAACTTATGAATTCAGGTCTTATGTTCTCATATCAAGGTTATTTTATACACATGAACGTCACTGGATGATTTGTAAAACATAATGAATTTTAACAGTTGAATTGTGTGTTTCAAATGATCGCCACATTTTGTATCATATCGTGATATTGGAAGATATTGTCGTAGTTCTCGGAGTTACGGAGATACATGTTTATATGACTATGACAATTGCTTTACTTTCATTGCTAGCGTAAATGTCGAGAAATTGTATACCAAATTATCGAGGAATATGTAATAATGAATACGCTGGATGGTCCTGACATAATACTACACACCACTTTGTATGTCGAATTGTAGCGTGGCTGTTAAGTAATGGGGGATAAGAGTTATGTGAACGAGAGGTTAGGATTGAGAGTTATCGAATTTGGTTCCACATTTATAACATTCTGTCGTTCGGTTTGACGCGTGGGCTTTCTATATATATATATGCTATTATTGATTTACCACAAACGTTGCATTCACACAAGTACTCGAATCGCACTTCTGGTAGCATCGAAATTACCGAAAATGACATCAGAGTCATAGGTGAGGGCGTTAACACACATTGAATTGAGTTGAGCTTAAGACGCTCCTTCCACTGTACACGGAAAAAAAAAAAGGTTCTTTATAAAACGCAAATACTATTCCCTGTGTGCGTGACTATAGTAAGTGTAGTTATCACGCCGGCACAGGGCCTATACACTACAGAAAGTACTGTAATGCTACAAGGCCTACCGAGTTTGTTTGTACATTTCACCCCTTTAGGCCAAAGAGGGCCTCGACTGCCTTCTCAAGGAGTTAGAAAGACATCTTTCACAGAATAATATCCAGTTGTAGATTAACGAGGGTGACCAGGTCAAACCACACCGAATCATACTCGAAGCTAGAGAATCTCAATTCAGCCACTGGCAAGGTTCATTTTCTTATATTAGTGAACACACGATTAATTATTCTCAACTATATGTAAAAAATGATTCGGAGGGAATTGATACAAAAACCTTGAAAAGAATGATAAAATAGTTGTGGTTACCTTGATAAACAATAATCTGACAAGAATGAGGGAATTATTCAATATTTGAGAATCTAATCCCCCAGCTACCCGTTATCAAAGTAATATGGATTGTCTTCATTTGCAGATAACGACACTCTCTCCATGCCAAATGAGGCGGGATTAATGAGTTGCGTTATTTCTGCTCCAATAGGCATAGTGAGGCAATTCCAGTTTTGATTTTCACGACCTTATGGAGAAACATATGGATATTTAGATAGTGACTGATTAATACAAACTTTGGCCAAAACGAATAGAAGTGAATTCGGCTGAGAATGAATAAGGACTCATGGTCCATAATGTGCTGCGTAGCAGTTTCGTCACGTCATGCTCCACAAAGCATCACTTGACGATGCCGGCGTTTCTTTAGGTAAATGATACCTTCACTTCCGTTAAGGAAGTAATGCGTGTTTGCGGGCGAATTCTCGAACGCAATCGAAGGCGGTATTCCTGATGTTAGTCCTCCATCCTAATTGTCGAATGACTGTTAAGTATGAATGAAAAAACAACAAATTTATTACTTCGGGAGATCTGGACTACTATTCTTTTTTCAATTCACTGTATTTTGTCATTCCATTGACCCGTAATGGTCTTGCATTCGTTGGGGCAAAATAATTGGCATGTTTATCGCATACTCCTGCCAACTCTCAAAATACGGCAGATTCGTTTTCCACAGACAGGTACGAGACGTTTCTGTCCTGTCGTATATGAAGAGAATAGTTTACATAGGAGCACTATCGGGCACAGTAATGTTTAGTGATCGTGAGTGGAATCCCCTTCTCATAAGCTCACCTGATCAATCGCCAATGTAACTTGAACTGAAAATATTCCAAAAAGAGGATAGAAGGAGCTGAATTCAGTAAAATACGATAACTTTGATGAGAATGGTAAAGATCTGGTATGGTTACTCTGGAATTTAGAGATGACGTATCACTTCAACTTCATCCTTGATGTTGAATAGATCGTTTTCAGTAGATAGTTTTATCCTAACCAGAACCACCCACCCAGTATTGTTTCTTTTTTATATTTTTTTTTTCTGAAGTTACTACTTGTTCTATACAAAATTGAATATTGAAGAAGCAAACGGCAATAGTTTGCCTGAATAGGTTCGAACGTTTTATTTATGCAAGTCAAGAAAGAACTTAACACAAAATTAAGATGCATATGCATTTCATACAAACTGTTGAAAACTGTTCTTAGTTAGATTAAGTCGAAACAAGGCGTATGCCATTGCCCCTATCGTTATTGCAGTTTGTAGGTTTTTCTGTAGCTATTTTCCGCAATCTAACTAAGTGAGATAGGAATAAAAATTCAAAATGTTACAGGACTCAAACATCGTCATTGTTCCAGAGACTAATATGCCATACATGTACTGTCTATTTCCTATTCTATTGATCTAAATTTCCATTCACCCTCAGTGCGCTAGCAATAGGTCATTTGATATGTTCTCTATGAATATATACTTCGTTAGAATACTCTAAAATTCTTATCTTATCCATATTTATTTCACTTAATGTATATTTCAACTTTTAGTGTCGTATGGGGAGTAATTACGATGTACTTTTTCAAATATTCCTACAAGGAATCTATATGTAGAAAAGTAACTTCTGAACTTCAATCACAAACCACTTGCACTGCTTCAAAAGGAATCTAATTATGCGTCACTGTGCTGTCCAGAATAACGTATGAAGACTACAGATATAAATTGATACTTGTATCACTGAATAGAGACTAGTCGAAGCATAATGGGGGTTTATCGACAGAGTCAACAGCAGCCATCGATACATGATCCATTGGTGTGTTTACGTCGAAAAATAAGTGCCAATTCAAGGTAGTTGGGCCAATTTTACGTTACTCGAAAATCTTCAGTGCTTATAGAATTAACAAACATCTTTCCAGCACTAATTGGGCGGGGATTACAGCTTTTGAAGTTACAACGGCTCACAGAAGTGTTGCACTAAATCCACCTTTGCAGTGTCATTATTGGGAAACATGGTGCTTGCCAACAACCGCTTGGCGCGTGACAAGCACGCTAATTATATCAAGTTGTCGATTAATGCTTTCTAAAAAGGTTAGGTGCCAATTAGGTGAACCTAATTATTAGACAAACATCACAAGGATTCAATGCGTCGGAAAACGAGGAGGCGTGTTCTTTCACTGTCACAGTTAAACCCCCCAAATCTAGCTACTGTGTGTTGATATCTATACGCACATGAGGACACACATGTTATAGTTTTTTCAGGGCAACTTCAAATAGACAAAGACATGGAACGTCGTTTTTTTCACTCGACTCTTACAGTAGACGGACCATTTAGTATCCGCCAGGAATGTACGGATAACGATATGAGAGGGGCCCATCATAGGACAACGCGTAGACACAGGAAATGCACGCCACAGTGTACATGGTAGGATGTAAGTCGCACGAACATACATCATTCATCATAACGATGTGCGTGGTATACTGCATACGCACTGGGGTGAGAGAAACAAAGACTTTATTTCAGGATAACATGAATTCCCCATGCAAACTGCCAAGTAATCCAATTCAGGTTCAGTAGATCAGGGGGACTACGTGGAATACTTGCTACCAAAACTAATACGACAACACGCTGCGTGTGATACTTTATTGAATGAGAAGAGGTTGCAAAACATAGAGTCTCTCATCAAGGAAATGCTAAACTTTTACAATGTCTGACTCCAAAGTATAACCCCATGCCAAATAAAGCGTGCATAGCTTGATCTCTAATTTTCCCATCTTTGATGAAACGCGCCTCCATTTGGGCCCATCTAGTGACATTTAATTTTAATCTTGAAAGTAAGGAAGTTCAAACTCCAGAACAATAACCAAAAATAACCTAGTTTAACCCTTGACTCACCTTTTGAGGAGGCTCTGTGAATATTTATAATTGTTAATTTGACAATTAGTTGGTATTAACAGCCTGGCCCAATGTAGCAATAGTCCCACCACAATATGCAAATGTTGTTTCCGCCCTTCTATGAGAGCTCACGCGATAATAGCCTCAGTTAGTGTTCGAATCGATGGAATGGAAAATGAGAGGCAGAGGCGTAATTGAATCACTACATCGGTGACAAACGACCAATTCATTGTGTGTATGAGGCCTATTGCTATTGCTGAATGACACTTGTCCTATTCCCCCCTCATGACGCACATCAACCGACTCAATATAATGGAAACAGGACGGAATCCTTTTTTATTTTTATTCTCATTAATTGCTGGGGGGCCCCTTCGCCTGCCGGAGTCAACTTTCGAGTATGCATGCAATGTTATTTTAAACTCTACTTTATATATCAAGTTTCTCCCGAGTGTGGTGATCATCAACTCTTGAGCTTATTGAATAATTCGTGGTGATCAAATGCGGCTCTTCAATATATTCGACATAGACTGACAATTAGGTGCTGGCTTATAACTTATGTACGCCCCCCTGGACGATTTCTCGAATAATCGTTATGTACTTACGGGCAGAGGAATTTAGGGTTAAGACAAGATTTAATTGGGTCGTGTGGCAAATTGACGCTCCCCTAGCGCTAATTATACGTACGCCTCAAGTGGTTTACATTTGCATATATGTGCGGATAACTTTGAATGATAGCTCAGAACAAAAGGTGCACCACACTCCGTTCATTTGGTTGTTACTACGGTACTTGAATCTTTCACTTTTTTCACCCCCCACTTGCAACTCACAGTGGAGGAGTTTCACTTACGAAATAGCCTAATCAAGATTTCCCCAAACGTTCCATTCATTCTGCAACATGCTTCGTACAGTCCGAGCAACGTTGGTAAAGTAAGTTCACGCGTAATAAGTGTCGAATCCAATGTGCGGAGCGACCCCTGTCATAACAGTACATTGCATCGTTTGTCTTTCTGAAGATATTTCCAACATTGTGGCTGAGAAGCATTGATTGTGATACCTATTACAAATTGAATACCTCCCTCGCGTAGAATTCACTGCGCCGCGATGGATTATAAAATTACCCGGAAATTAAACGATTGATTCAAACACTCAGATGCAAGAGCAGACATGGTATTGTTTTGGGATAATCGGTTGGCATCCTCTAGCTTCCTCTTGTTTATATAATCCCTTTCAAGTTGAGGGATATATTTTTAGAGCCAACGACGGCGTGTGCTATACAGTCGGAACGTTCGTTTACCACACATGAAACCATAAACTAGACGCGCTTGATACAGCGATGGATGACACAGTTCTCAGCGCGTTCACCTCTCTAATACGGGTCACTCCCGGTCCGGGTATGGAACCTGTTATCTTTTGCAGACACAGAGCATGACAGGCTGGAACGGGGAATAACTCAAACTTCAAACCCATTCAAACCCATTCGCATTCGCCTGAGAGTAACCTTTCTATCCCACGAGGAACCAAGTACTTAAAAATCGTTTCAATATGGCTACTCGCAATATGGTGTATGGAGCAACATGATGACTTGTTCCCCGAACAGTTGAAAGCAATTGTTACATTGAGCGATTTTTCTTGGTCAGAAATAGGACTTCTCCATATATTTGACTATGCCGCCCGATAGAACTGCGATAATTCCATTAATGATTTGAAACCATGTTCGGAAATTGTATTTTCGATCCATCACCTGAATAATTTAGAACGTTCCAGTTAGGAGTGCTATTTGGGTAGGGTAACTGTATATATAACAGTTACTTATACATATTAGTGAAATAATTATAATGTTCACGAGCGTAACGTTAACTGCAATGGAAGCAGAGAGCGGTATCACAATAAACGTGTTCGGTACGGTATCTGGCATTTATGTTATTGAGTGTGGTTACATATTCTAGGTATTAGGCCCTGTGGATCTTTTTAATAACAGGTCAAAACGGTTATAACATTGCAAGTAACAGCGAGTTGTACGTTACAAACAGCTGGCCTTGACATCATAACGAAACTATGTCAAAGTAGTAAAGACAGGCAGGTGTAAGTGGTTGCTCTGAATTCGCAAAATATCATAACCAGCGCAACGCCCGAATGTTTGTTACTTCTCGCTTCCAACGAAATATGAAAGTGCAGGCTATTTGAAACCAACACTTTGTGTTAGCAGATACTAATTATTACTGGAGGTAATTACAAATTAGGAGCCGTTATTGTACCTATATAAGGTTGAACGAAAACTAGGAGTTTGCCTGAATATTTGACACTAGGAGAAAATTCCCAAAAGCTACGCGATTCGCCAAGTCGAGAGGATAGATAAATATAAGATATGATATAATTTATCCATTAGCACAGGTCTTCGAGCGATATAAAGTGATCAGCCTGCGACACATCAAGACTAGTCGTTTACACAGTGGAGCGCGCCGGGTTATATAGGCGATATAATCACACTAATTGATTTTAAGGCATAACGAATGAATTCGTGTTAGAAATTTCATAATTTACCTTGTTTACGGTTCCGCATTGGCAACAGCAATACCAGAACAATCTCCTCTCAATCTCGACCGCCACAAGGACTGAAGGATATGCGACCCAAGGCATCAGGGATGGATGGAATACCCTAACCACAATACATTATGCTGTAACATAATCAGGTAATTCAACTCAACCATCGTACGTGACCACGCATGATCATTGCTGGCTCTATGAGTAAAAGTAAGACACGAACCATGCTAACCTGTGCAGGTGATTACGATGATTGGTGGTCCATGCGTAGATATTTCAAAGAAAACTATAGATGCCAAGATGAGGGAATAGACGGAAAATGCTCAATGGAAAATAGCAATGTATTTCGTGGAATAGCCAGGACCTAAATATATTTCGTTGTTGAGCATTATGGTCAGTAACACTACAACATCATTACTGTATCAGCCTTCCATGCATGTAGCCTATCACGATGAAAATTTCCTATAGAATAATTATGCGATTCACTTGCAGATAATCCGTTCAACGACCAGATACAGGGAGGAAAATCAGTTGAACTACACTGTGAAACTCAACTGTAACTTGAGAGCTCATTGCCGTCTCGTGCAATTGCTGTCACCGTCGTTTACATGACATCATATGTAGTTGGATTAGTGTAGTTGTTCGAACTGTAACTGAATACTATCGTGTACCAATACGTTTTACCAATCAGAATATTCGTCAAAGTGGACCGAGAAGTACTGTTTCAGTCGTATACCCAACTGTGAAAAAAATTGGACACTGTGGAAAAGAAACTGGAATATTGTGAACGTATATGGACAGGTTAGTGTTACATTTCATACGCTGCAAAAATCAGAAATCTATGTCTCACGGTGGCAACCTGCCCCCAGCAAGATTCCGGTCATATAGGAACCTAATCATTTCCTTCATATATAGTTACAAATATCGCGGAAAATGTATCTCCTTTTCCCGGCTGAAGCTAGTAACACTACACTGGCTAAATGTCAACTAGAAACACAGCAACAGCCGACGTTAACAATCTTCCCTTAGGGAGTAGGGATAATCATTATCGGCTGCTGAGGGTTCTGTTTTTCGCGATGTGTACATACTAACTGACTCTGCTTGAAGGATATGGTCCTCTGTTAATGAATTTAACGGAAGTCAATGAGAATTCTCGCGGTGTACAATGGGGTGAACTCTGTGAATACTACACAATCTGTATGTGGCCTACCATGATATCTTTTCCATATAACAATTGTTAGAGACCGCCCTAAATCCTCCATGCTGTCTCCTGATTGGTTGAAAAAATACGGTACACTTTGATATACTGTATTGCTATTTTCGACTCTCCACTATTAATCTGTAGTTTTTGTCAGCAACTGTGATTTAACGTGTGTCTTCATGTGTAGGTTAAATAACGAAGAAAGTATTCGGTAGGAACGGCCAAAACCGTTGTTTGTCTCATCCGTGTTTAATTGCGGCTAATTGGTCAGTTTTCACATATTATAATTTCATAATATATTGGAAATGATACCCCCAAAAGAGTAATTCATATCATCTCAAGTCCATAGGAACTTTTGTCTGCTCTTCAACAATAACCAGTGTACACTGATTGTAAAATGTCATGTCTAAGTGTAAGTACAGACGGTAAAATGAACACTTGTGAAAGTGTGAGGTATATCTATAATCAACAAGCTTGTTGACTCGTAAGTACAAATCGCAATTACAGTAGGCATTTTCCCTTCCTTTTTGAATTTCCACATAATTCACAGTTATCTGAGCTACACAGATGCATAGACATCAAAATGATGTCATATAGGGACGATAATGTACACATCGATCTGATCCGTGTATGGTGTGGCATTTTGATATCACATAACAGAAACGACTGTCCAGTGAACGATTACAGACAGTTTCCATTGTATGTCACACCCATATTGATCTACTCAAGTTGAGTACTAAGGATCTCGTTATACGCTGGTGATGATCCGCATTGTCAACACATGAGGTTCGTCTCTGAAAGAAAATGTCTCGTGCGAGCGATTAGCAGAACGAGCAACTGCATTTGTATGTACATAGTACCAAAACATCCCGTTTGTGTTACTTTACCTCATTTGCAGGAAGCTGTGGAGCACAAATTCTCGGTAGAACAACATGGATGTGAGAAGTACCAGTATGCGTGCATGCAAGAGTAATATCGCCGTTCACTCATTCATTGTTAGATCGCCCTGGAAGCCATCACCGTTTCTAAGTACAACAATGATCACAGTGGTGTACTGAAACATATCCCACCCTAGGTCTCACCTTAATTTACGGTACCGTGATCACGCATATAATCTCTTACAACCCAAGCTGCGATGAATGTACGGATACTAGGCAGTAGCGACCGATACCTTTTGCTTGAAGACTGTTTTTTGAGGGCCGTAGATGAGCACGTATATTCTCGAATAATTCCTCTTACACTTCATTTAAGGCAGTAGAGAATGATGTATGATGGAATGGCACTGATAAGTTATTAACACCAGTGAATAACGGTGGGCATAATCCCTGATATATCATTTATTATTCGTATGAGATTCTGACACGAACTGCTGCTCACTATTTGACCTTGTTTTCCAAAATATAAAATTATCAGTCATTATCTCCAAAGTCTGCCCCATCACAAACCATAATTTTACGGTCAAAATTCATCAGATCCTTTGAACGTCTGTGTTTGGGACTCTTTTACTTTAAAATAGTGCACATCAGCACAATGGGAAAAATGTGAAAATTGAATAAGATGACACAAGTTAAATGATTGCTTGTGCCTTAGCTGCCGATGTCCTGTATATTCGGTGTCCCGTTCCACAGCGTAAAGTACTGCGCGAACCCTTCTCATTCACTCACTGCAAAAAAAAGATATCAATATAGGATCCGTGCATGAGCTAGGTGCGATATGATTATCCCGATTCTCAAACACTAGATCCCTTTGTCTCGGCCTATGAGTTCATTATAAGGCCAAGTCACCACTGTAGCGGTAACGATGACGGTAAAAAACATTGAGTGGAAGTTTTCGACGAAATATAGGTTGCCTATTGTGAGATGGGGTATGGCACTATCCCCACTCTGTGCTCCCCCGTTCTCTTCTAAATTTGAAATTGAAATTTCTATTTTCAGATGTGGCTTACTCTATATCACTAACTGAATGAACACAGAGAGGGAGGTATGCTTCCTTGCTTAGGTTTGGCTCTACCTAAAGGATACACGTGATTTGACAATCCATCCAACGGGGCCTTACTAGGATTGTTTGCCTCACATCATAATTAGGACTGTGACGGTGAACCTCTGCCGCAGAATCTCTTTAGTATATCTTTAACGAGGGCTCCTATACTGACGAATGAATGTTTGTCACAGAGCAGTCATCAAAGTCTTACATTTGAACGATCTCGAATGAATAACGAATTAGTGGCGATGTAGCCAATGTCGGTCAAACGGAGCTTAATTGGCGATTTTATGGTTTCATTACGCACATGAAGAATGGTCACTGTTGTACCCAAAACGACCATGTTAGTGGGTTGAGCTACCTTATTGATGGGGCCCAAAATGCAGCGTCAGTAATGTATCTCGCTAGTCTGGCTATGCCCAAACAACGATCATCGGAGTTAAAATTTATAAATAGTTGGGTGCTATCGGTATATATCAAATATTTACCATGAGCACTTATTGTCACTATGCAGTGAGGCACTGAACAGAATAAAGGCGATAGGCTCCAAAACCGGACTCCTGTGGTACACAACATGCACTGGAGCTTCTGATAGCGCGTCGTTAATTAACCTTCTTCCGGCTTCAATTCAAAACATTTAGGTAGAGTCGCCGGTGTGGATGGCTGTCCTCCATCCAATCCCGTCTTCTGTTGATTCCTCCACAACTGCCTATCCCCTTAACACAGTCTCTCCACGTCTCCCTTGGTCGTCGTCTCACCCTCTTTCCCACCTCAAGCTCATCACTCTCCTTCAAACAGCGTCTCGGCGCCTCATGTGCCCAAATTACAGTAGTCTTGTCTGACGCAACTTGTCGCAGAGCTCAACCACCCACCAAGTTTCTGCCTCACGGCCACATTCTGCATTTTGTCTTTTCTTGTGACATCCAGTGAGAACCTCAACATTTCCATCTGCTCCAACCTCCAGCTGTCGCTCTTGCCTCTTTGTACAGGGCACTGCTTCCATTCCATACATTATTGAAGGTCTGACCATGGTCTTATAGAACTGTCACTCTTAGTGGGATCTTCTTATAGTTAGACCACTGACACTCTTTCTCCAGCTGTTCCACCGCTGACTCTCTTTTCCACCTTCTTCTGTGACCAACTATCCTTCTAGACTGTTGAGTCCAGATACTATGCTGTACAGAACTGTGCATATTTCGCGACATTTTTCCTGATCTCCACTCTCCCGGCTTCTCTACACCATACACAGGTACTCCGTCTTCTTCCTGCTGACTCTTATGCTGCTTTGCTCCGGGTATCTCTCCAGTGCTCCAATCTCCGCTATGCTTCTCAAATAACAAATGCAGTCGCGGAGTGTTGAGTCCTGGTTAACTCCGACCGCAACGGAAGACACATCTGTGTACTTACTCACCTGAGTCAGGCTTCCCTTATACGTATCGTTCATCAGCCGGATATACTTTTTCACACACTTTTCTCCCTCAGCAGTTCCATAACTACATTCGAGGCTCACGAACTATACCATTGCGTTTGGAGTTGGCCTTACTCTGTATTCTCCATTAGTTCGACGCCGGAAAAAGATCGGCCATCATAGTGCTCCGCCCGGAATGAAGGCGAACTTTCGTGCGAGATGTGACCCATTTCTTCATCTTTGTTCGATCACTCGCTCCCGGATCTTCATGGTGTGTGACATCAGTTAGATACCAATGTAGGTCCCGCAGTCTTGGATGTCTCCTTGTTTTTATAAATTGGGACCAACGCACTCGTTCCCCTCCCATTCCACTAATTAGGAATCACCTCCTCTGAGAGATTTTGTTGGGTAGGTGTGTCAGCAACTCTCAACTCCCCACTGTCCCAGGCATTTCCAACCAACCAACTGCCTTTCCTCTCTTCATTTTTCGCAGTGCTGCGGTGACCTCCCCCCTCAGTGATCTTATCAGCTTCCCCCTCTTCGTTTATTGGGACTGTTCTTATTACTCTCGGGTTCTCCACATTCATCAGTTGGGTGAAGTAGTTTCTTCACCCAGCTTCACTGCCTCGTCATCTGACAGCACTGGTCCCATCCACATCTTTCACAAGTTTCGCTTGGTGGACATCAGCTGACTGCCTTGTGTTTTGCCACTCGTATTGCTTTCAACTGTCCATCCTGTGAGTCCACTGCATTTGCTCCAAGTGTCTTCTCCCTCATTCTCTGCACAAATTATTTCGGCACTCGAAATTATTTAAATTCCACTATCGGGTCTTCCTAATCACGTCGGCTTTAACCATTCACGTTGAATTCTAGTGTGCAGCAATACCTGTTTGTTTGACACCCTCTCTGAAGGTAGTACTAAAACCCCCAAAGCCCCCAGTAGTAAACCTTCCTTCGCCAGAGTAGGTGGTCCACTTGGGAGAAGTGTCACGCATCTCTATTGTAAGGTCACCCTTCCGTTTTCCGTATTCTGGAAGTAGGTGTTACGATGACGCGCGTGTTCTATGCTTGCAAACGCACAATCTGATTCCGCTTCCATACAAAACCACATAGGCCATTATCTCTCCTGCTCCAGAACTGCCATGCAACCGTCTGTCAAATTAGGTCACCGCCAATCCACACTTCCTCATCCTGTGGAATTTTATCCATCACTGTTTTGTTGCAAGAGTTAGAACAGTCCAGAACAGAACAGCCCAGTCAGTTGTATAGATAATCGCAAAGGGATCTAGGGGTATAGCAGCTGAACCTCTGGAAGCCAGGCCATTTAGGCATTATCGAGGGCACAGATAGAAGATTTCGCATTGCTCGTGTTTCTGCAATCAGTACAGATAGTTCAGAGACAAACATGATACGCACGGGTGGTTTTCGCGCAATTCATATGCTCTCTCGCGGTTGCCTTCAGCTTGGCGAGAGGTAATATACGGCTGATTAATTAGGCCATGGTGGCGGAGGGTATTCGTGGCATTCTAGAAGACTCGTATTTATATTGTTTCAGCATAATGTCATGCGTACGAAGCGCTTTCAAACAACAATAGACTAAGAATATACACAGCCTAATTTGAGAAATATAAGTTCCACTGTTGAGTCACCAAGACCAATGAGGCCAACTTCAGTCAAGAGGTTCTGCCAGTAAGAGTACACAAGTTGCGTCGCCTTAAGCGTATAGCCTATTGAATATACATGTAAAGATCACTAATCAGTGTTTTTGGTTATGTGATAGTTCAGAATGTCACATTTACTACAAAACTGAAATTTCACTTTTTGCCAGAATGTACCCCAGACTAAAATCTATCGCGCTTATAAGCAGACCGAGCTGAAATAGTCGTTCTAAGGCTCAAGTGAGTTTCATCATCCACGATTAAAAGGCTAATGAAGATTAGAGATGTTGACATTGAAAGCCAGCGCCTCTTCACCTATCAAATCAACTCTCAAGATAAGTGCAGTTCCAACAATTTCTTGGATGGAATTAAATCTACAACCAATCAGGAGATTATTATATCTTTGCATCTTTTGGAGAATTCAGCAAGGTATTTTTTCAAATGAGTGGATATGGGAGTTTCCAATGAAATCCCGAGTGATTCAGTATTGGATGGGCGACGTCTTCTTTACTTTCGTTTACTCTTTGTTGAAGTACTTCGATCGTCAGTACTGGATGTGGACAGACCAGAAGTAGGACAAATAAGGATGAAGTTACTTCGACGCAAAACCTTAGTGTGACTATAAAATCTGAACTGATGAGTCTATTCGGATAATACTTCTTGGATTCTTGAGGGTTCCAACTAAAAGTGCTTAATGGCTGAACCACCTGTGGATTGTGACATGACTGCTATTATATAAAACTCAAGAGACATTGAAACAACCCGTGGGTCTGTGGCATATATCGAACATGCTCTGAGTGAGAACAATTACAGCTTCCCAATACCTCACACATATTGGGTACCGTTTTCTACTCATTGACCGCTGCGTCATCCTATGGATCATTGCGCAGAGCGCTACCATTGGAAGGCCTAAGACTTGCTAAAAAATATCGCGCCTTGGGCATGTAGCGCATCAAAATATTTTCGGAAATTTACATATAGCCTTCTACTAGTAAGTGCAACTATTCTGACACATTGCGCAGGCCAGGAAGTAGGCCCATGCCAAATAACACCTCTAAAGCAAAAAGCTCCCACAAGTCAAACACCGTGAGACGTCCTGTCTGCATCAAGTGTGGGACCAGTTTGTTGATATCAGATAGCTCTACCGAATTTCGAGTTGAGGCAGTAGTGAAAGTGGTAAAAGGAACACTTTCCTACAAAGTGATCAGGGGGTTCTTCTTTTCCCACATTTACGGGCAGGATGAAATCCGTGTTCGACTTAAGGTTCTCTATGATTCTGAAGATTACAATGTCCAATGAGGACCTGTCACACCAGATTTTATCAGCTTCCTCAGGTGCATGAAATCCTCCTGTTCTTGTAGTGTGGAGGATTCGGGTCCTACACCCGACTTGCCCTTTTCCTCAGCAATTAAGTTTTATTCGGGTTACAAAACCATGCTTGCCAATTCTCATCTAAATGTGACCAGTTTCAAAAACCTTAGGTGTTGGTTTTCTTGAATTGACAGCCAGAAAGACAGCTGCCGAGGTTCAATACATACAATACAGATACTCGGATTGAAGACCTTGGGGAGTGGACTTGCCTGTAAAAGGTGGTGACGGGGAGGCCCCACCCACAGGGATTCCACACCCAATTTAAAGCAACCCCCAACATGAAGCACAGTTTGTTGCATATTAGATAGCTCTACCAAATTTCAAGTTGAGGCAGTAGTGAAAGTGGTAAAAGGAATACTTTTCTACAAAGTGATCAGGGGTTCGTTCTTTTTCCTCACATTCCGGGCAGGGTGATATCCTTGTTCGACCTATGGTTTTCATATGATACTGAAGATTACAATGTCCAGTGAGGACCTGTAACACCAGATTTATTAACTTTCTTAGGTAGCATGAAATTCTCCTGTTTTTGCAGTGTCGAGGATTCGGGTCTTGCACCCTACTTGCTCCATTTGTTCAGTATATAAGTTTTATTTAGGGTTAAAAACCATGCTTGCCAATTCTCTTTCAGAAATGACAATTTCAAAATCCTAGGTTTGGTTTTCATGACCCCAAAGCCAGAAAGGACAGGCCGCCGCCGCGGGTCAATACCAACAAGCCAGTAGAGCTACTCAGAGAATTAAGGAGTGGACTTGCCTGTGGAGGGTGGCCCGAAGGAAAGTCTCCCATCCACAGGGATTCCACACCCGATTCCAAGCAGCCCCATGCACCAACCTGCAGGCACAAACAACGACAGCTGTGGTTTGACTTGCGGTTTCCCAATGTTTCTGAGGATCACAATGTCCAGTGTGTACCTGTAACACCAGATTTAATAACTCATCGGGGGAAATGAAATCCTCCTGTTTCTGCAGTGTGGAGCAAGGTTATATTCATGCCTGCCAATTATCTCCTAGTATTGAAGTTGTACTTTCCTAGCTCTCATCCTCATCCTGTCTCCTTCAACCGTCCTCCCCTCTAGTCGCCTTTTACAACAGGCGGGGAATACCGCGGCCTATATACAGGCCCTCACACGTAGGGGGGTTTTCTACTAGTTAGACAAATGTCACTCAGACAATTAGCATACTATAAATTGTTTGCCCGCTCACTGGTGTATTGGAACTACAACATCGTCTTGCATCACCCGGCTAGAAATGGACCGTGCCTTTCAGATGTAGTTCACGACAAAATCGTCTAGCGGTATCGCGCATTTTTTTACATCGACATATCATTGAGACGACGTGCCAAGTCGATATCTTATTGCAATCGGACGATTTTTCTATAAGACTTCATGTAAACATCACTGTTTTTTCAATGTTTTCGACAATGTGTCCTAATGTGTAATTAACATCGAAGATTGAGTTCATGTTCTAATGGCTCATTACCCACTAGTTCAATCACACTCGTGGTTGGGCAACCCCCCCCCCCTTTCACCCCAATGAGCTCATGAGATGAGAATCAACACACTATAAAGAACCGGTATATAAACCTTCCTACAAATAAAATTGAATGTGACACATTCGGACAGTTGAACGGCAGACGTTGGGGCTCCATCACCGAAATGGAATATCAACAGCGCCCATTCTTCTGATGTACGCTCTTATTGATTGGAGGTGCGGGGGGCGGGGGGCGGGGGGCGGGGGGCGGGGGAGGGGAGGGTAGGACAAGTACTCGAACAACGAGCCAGTTCGTGGTTGTAAGTGTAAATAGCGAAAAGAACCTTCCCAAAAAAAGGGGGGGCAGAATTTAACTAGAATATTCTTCCCGATTAAGACCTTCCGTTTAGAACTCATTCTATCTGACACTGGATGTCTAAATAAAGAATGCTACTCTCACCCGGGGTTCCATCGTAATCAGAAGAAAACAATGGCAACATGCCGAACTGAGCGAACGTTAGCTTGATTTGATGGGGATCGGGGCTTTGGGTTGGACGTTACCCTGGTACCTTCATACGATAACAGGGTTTGCTGCTTAGATGATCAGACTATAATCATGTATTCGTACACCCATTTTCATCAAGTAAGGCACAAACCAGCGTGTTGTCATAATTAATTTAAAAGCAGGTTATCTATTGTCTCCTGTCTCCCTTGAATCGGACGGCTAACAGTCTAGCATAAGGAATTTATGTAATCCTGCCGTCGTGCCCCGCCAATAAATGTGCACCACTCTGATATTCTTTGTGCCTACGTTTTCTTCTCGGGATGGTTAAATCTCCTGAACATATAAGAACAGTGACGGTCCAACACATTATCATTTATCCGTCAGTCTATTACCTAGCTATTACCAACTCCATATAACGTTATAATATAATAATAGTTACCAACACCTTCAATTATCAAGCGTTTAATCCTCCTACTTAGCATCTGCCCTCTCCAAAAAGCATGCGTCGACGACTTAATTTGATGAGCGTGTTTGGTTTGGTCGCGCGCAAAGCGGCTGGCGGTAACCACAAGGTGTCCCAATAAATGGCAACAAACTGGTTTGGAGTTGGTTTCAGCATGAGTTCGTGAGCGGTGCTAGTTTGGCGAAATCTGTGAGACTGTTGAATGCAAATTTTTCGTTCAGGCACAACAAAAAATATTGTATGGCATCTGTAACCACCTCACCCCGACTATTGGTGGAAGAGCGTTTAATCAAGCAATACTGAGGATTTTTCAAGTATCGAACAATAGGTCCTTACGTATCTTCCGTAGTGCACACACCAGTGGATAATGTATTAGGAATGTTACACGGTTGAGAATTCTCTTCGGATTATGTAGTGTGTCGTATCATCACCGTTGACAGAATGAGGCTATTGGATGTTTCCATATCGTTGATGATTTTATACGATGTTACCTATACCGATTCATAACTATATTATTAATAAGTTACTCCGGACAGTACAGTGACGCATATCATAAGTACTGTTGGAGCAGTTTAAGTGTTTGTGATTGTGCAGGTCAGGAGTTTTTTCTCATCTCTAGCACAAACGTCCCTGTTGAGTAAGTATTTCACCCGTACAGCCCAGTAATACTGCATGTGACTCACAGATATTTCGAAATGCGACAAAACGTTTACACTATCACGGCAAAGATTGCGGAACATATCTACCTACACAATTCTTCAGATAGATACGTTATGGGAATATACGGATTATCCGACCTCTTGAAATGAAAAGCAGTTTTCAACAAATTGAATGACATACACATGCGACTCTTAGTTTTGTCGAATGTTTTCTCGACTTGCTTTGAACAAACTATTGTCGATTGATTCATCTACTAGGAAAACGTCCTGATCAGTATCAATCTCATCAACGATATGACCTTTCACGAGGCTTAGTGTTTTTCTGTGTCCTTCAAGAACTATTACATTAGCTATCGATCTGGTAAGCTTGTGAGAAGAGGATTTCACTCAACGATAGATAAACATTATCGAGCTCGATAGTACTCCGAAGTAAACAATTATCTTTCCACACGACAGGACAGAAACATCGCGTACCTATTCAGTTTCCTCTGTCAAATCAAATCTCTCGTATTTGGAGATTTAGCAGGAGTGCAATCATAATATGTCAATATTAGACGATAAACGTTCACATTTGCCACAACGAATGCAACTCATCACGTGCACAGTCTAATGAAAACATAACAATGATGAAAACAGGTCGGGATGGAGTGATCGAGTTTTTGAATCCATACTAAGAGCCGCAAATTATTAAAACATCTTCATATTAGGATTATAAAGAAGCAGGGCAGATCTATTTGGCTCTCCGAAGAATTCGTGGAAGAATTCATTTTCGTCGCGCCGCAAACCCTGTCCTGGAAACAATCCACTGCCGGATAGCAGTACGTTCTGGGATGTTTCCCCCATATGAATTTGCACCGTAAAATTGAGTCCTGGTTCTGTGGGGAGCCCCACCTGTTCCTCAGTAAGAGGGGATTAATTTTCAATTTCCTTCGAAAAAATGAGAAAGAACTAGGATGGTGAGTGCGTCTCACAGCCAGGAGAGGTGTCTAATATGAAGATATTGATAATTTACATTTTGTTCGTGGTCGTGTGGAAAGCTGCTCGCGCTGCTTTCTCTGTTACTGTTAGTCCGTCCTCGTAGGCTTTAGTGTTACTACCTTGGACTAAGCACATTCTACCCAGCTACATCATATTTCTGAATGACAAGACTCACTTCTAACTCCACATTAACCTAAGCCGAACAACTCTCACTAGCATTGTTTGTGTTGCTTCAAAGTGGCCTCTACATATGCCTATCCGCTTCATTTAGATAGCACGCCCGTGTTGCTATATCTTTATCTGTTTGAATGTTTTGTATCCAAGAGACTACGGTTAAGTACTCACTGCCTTCTATCATTCTATGGGCAACATATAACAATAAAAATAAGCCTCACATCCTTACCGTTTACTCCGAATTCCCTCTCATCATTGTGATGGCGCTAGATGTATTGGAGCCTCCTTGGCACAGAGGATTAATCACATAGCGCCCGTTATCAGAGAACAGCCTCCAGACCCATTCTCCGCGTAAAGCATCATTTGAAATTGAAGGTAGGTTACCAGGAACGCTTTCACCCCCCAGAGTTACTTCAAGAAGGCGAGGACGTCAGACGTGGATAGAACCTTGTGCATTCAGGGAATACTCAAATGGCAGCCATTATCAGAGAGCAGCTTTCCTCCTCTTCAACGCGTCATTTGAAAATTGAAGTAGTTTGCCGGACGGAAACACCGGCTGCGTCAAGTAATGCTTAGTGGAGAATGGAAGATTTGACGTCACCGTACGCAGCACGATGATAATTGACGACCCAGTTTTCCGAATTATTTTCGGTCGATTCACGCTTTTTTACTGTACTGAAACGAAGGCGATCCGAAAAGGTATTACTCGGAAATTAGACAGCGATAATTGGTGGTGGAACGTATTTGTTTGGTTTAGTTTTAGTACTTCGAGGGGAAGGGGGATTTCGACGAGTATGTAATAATATTCGTGTTTATAATCGCGCCATGTTGCATGTGACAAGTCACACTAAATTCAGTATATTTATCACCATTTCATTTACTTTCTTCCGCCCAACCGTGTGGAATCAAACGAATTGACATGTTGGAAGCTGTTCAAAGAGGAGGAAAGTGCACAAACAGCGCTGGACTGGCCTCAGACCTGCTAGGAACGGCACCGTTATGGAAGTTGTCACTGGTAACACTATTACTAGGTGACAACCATCGTCTACATGATGAATGCTTCCGAGGTAATCCTAGTCTACAATCAATCAGAGATTTCGTCCATTAAAAAAGTGTAGTAAAGGTCATGACACATGAGATTTTTTTTTCATTGAGCTAGGAACCAGGCGCCAGGCCCCCAACGTGAGTCTCAAGGGGATATCCCGATGCAGTGCGCGGAAGCCTACAAATTTAGGGGGGGAAGCAGACCAAAATTTTGATTGAATTGATGTGTGTTCCTATCTAACGGAGCCCCCCCCCCCGCCCCAAACCCCCCAGTGGTTTGCGCGGAGCGTACAAGAACATTTTGGATTACAAACCTCCCAGATGGCCGGAAAAGGCACTCCTGAGCGTTTTGAGCTATGTACTCAGCATAACAACGGGGTCATGTCTGCACAATCGTAGTTATAATAAAGGTATTGTATGAAGGAATAGAAGATGATAATGCATATCCGATGGTGTTTGGAGACAGTAAATCCCCGCCGAGGGAGAGAGCCCGGGGAAAGGGAATGCACACATTCCCCACCCCCCCCCCCTATCTAGAAGAAAATCGACTTTCCTCCTCATTACGGTGAATTGAATTTCCCGGACTGAATCGAGACGGCGTAATTATGATGCTCACCCAGGTACCTCCTTTCCCGACCCGAGTGTCCATCCACTGTGTCACGTGTTAGCGTATCGGACATGCAGTCTGTAGGGTTTAGGTCGACTCCCGAGGTGGGCGCGAACCAAACACTGGAAAGATTAAACATGTTTTAACACTTAAATTTGTTTCCTCGAATTTTACAATAGTGGACCAAATCGTGGAAAATTATACAATTACAGTTTGATACATAAATCTTGCTGTTTTGTGTCTTTTTGATTTGAAACGTACGTAACACCCAAAGCCATTACTGCACGATAGTAAAATGATAAAGATCATTCACCGACATTTATTTTGGGGTATTCTTTCATGTTCATCATTAAAGCTGAACAAACAATGCAAGGCACACTTTCCCTATGTTTTTCGAAGGCTAAATTTTTCAAACGTCCCACGTTTTTTGTTGCCGATATTTTTGGCCCTTGTACATACAAGCGTTGCTTATTGTCCATCTTGAATAACTAGTAGACCTAGTCAAGAGACTAGCATTACAGTCAGTCCGGCCGGTCATCCTTGCATTTGCAAAAATGCTAACTCGGACTCTTGTTTCCTTCTTGTTGACTTAGTTGTGCACAGCTCAAGAGTATCTAGTCTATCTAGAACTGACTGGTGATCATGGGCAAGATTACAGATTCACACAAGCTGCGAATATCGCCAGAACCAGGCGGCAGCGGGTTCGGTTACGGCCACATTTGTTGAACTTAGAAGGATGCTAGTTTCACATTAATTAGGCCTGTTATAATCTATTGTCTATATTCCATCGTGGTCCGCAGATCGATAATGGATAGTGTAGAGTCGATGTTGGTGTTAATTTTTCAAATTTCATGTGCGTCAAAATTTTAGGGGGGATGGTCCCCCCCCCACTGAAAGTAGGGGAGGACGGTCCACCCGCCCCCCAGCCCCCCGCTTGCGCCGCCTATGTTATACCGATATCAGAGGAAGTGCAGAGACAATTCCCTAAATAGTGTATTAGGTCGCAAAGTGACCGCTGGCAATGTCTTCAAGTGTCGAGTACAATGCATGTTCCTATTGAGAGCATTGAAAATGGGGTGTATAGGAAAAGCGTGCTTTCTGTAACTGGCTTATATCAAGTATACCTGCGGGCTGCGGCGTGAAGGGTTCCGAATGTTGGGGAGATAAAATGAAGTTTGAATTATCTGGTCGGTGGAAGACGCAACGAAGGCATAGGAATACGTGGTTCCAATAGTTTGAGTTCGAAATGTGCCCAAACGCTTTATTTCTCTCGGAAACGCCATCGCCAACATGTCACTACACACGCGCCTTGATATACGTTTCCAAATTTAACACTAGTTGTAACACTGTGTGCGTATCGAGTGTCACTTTTAAACGTCCGTTCATCGTGATAAACAACGTATCTATTATCAGGTGAACTGATTGCAGTTATTCAGATCAAGATTATGGTAACTCGAAATGACGGAGTTGAGGCTTATATCCCATTGTAGAGGACGGTGGCGTTTGATTTAAAAGGGAAATTGACGCCGTTGTTCATAGATTGGTAAATTTCCACACTGAGGAGAATCTAGGGCTCGGCAGAGCAGGTCCGAAGTTTCAATTTTTCTCTTTCAGGTATCTTAGTCCGCATGCCATAATTGATAACTAGTATATATATTCTGGTACTCAAGCGATATCTAGGAAGGCTATGCTTGGGTAACCTTAGGGAACTAACTTGATGGTCTAGTAATCTTCAGGTCTGAGAACCGAAAATAAATAAGAGGCTGTATTTATGAGAAACCTGAGTGGATAATATTACACTTATAATCTCATTCAAGAGGAACACTATGTTCAAAACGCTTCTGATTCCGTTATACTCTCCCCGTACACTTGGAGCACGCTGGAGTACTCATTTGCGGCTGACTCTATCCATGTATTCAATTCCCAAGTGAGAGGATAAGTGTAAAGTTATAGCAGGGCTTATAGCTGTACAAGTTGGCCATTGTAATTATATGTGTAGCACTGTATAATGAGACGATCGTTGTGAATGTTCATGAGACAGGACCTGCGTGAACACCAAATTTCCGAATTTAAACAATGATGGGGTTTGTTTGTCTGCTGTGTTACTCTGATTTCATTTTGTGATGAACAACGGACGCCAAACTAACGGGAAGGACGCTCTCAGCAAAGTGTCAAGGACAAGAGTGTTATCAGGAAACTATTTTTTTCTCTCAATGGAAGGTTTATCATTCCCTCGTACTACCTTCACCCTCGATTACCAATGCTATAACCGTTTTGGGCAGTGCATCTCCTTCTATCTCAATGACCTTCCATACACATTACCGAACTCTAATGGCTCTAATATTAGTCCCTAATTTGTCATGACTCACGAGCATGGGCTCAACAGAATGGGGGACGGGGACTATCCCCTCAATTTCAAAATGTGGGGGGGGGGGATATCATTCGTTTGTTCCCCCATCACTTTTCCGGACCGGAATAAAAAAAAAATAATAGGCACATGCCCGATTTGTATCACTCTAACTGTTCCAATTTTTGTCTAACCAACAATAATCGCTTTTGGAAACTGTCTTACGTCCACTATTCCGTTCGGAACCCCAGCTGAAGTCTGACCCCGGCGACTAGGGCCGAAGTGAAGGCTACCCTGTTTCATAACGAGTTTTCGAAGTTGTAATTCGAATAGCCAAAATTGCATATTTTAAGTGTTCCGCGCGCAATGGCGTTTTTTTTCCAGGCGTTGTAGGCTAATATGCGATGTAATGGTTCGATCATTTTTGTTCACTATCGATAATTTCAGTAGCCTCGTGGGCAACTGCCCCCCCCCCCTCATTTCCCTGATATAAAAATTCGGGCGAAAATTTCGTGGAATTTTGGGAAGGAAAGCAAAGTGAAATTTTTTTTGCAGACTTTCCTGATAAAATGCCCGGAAAAACAAAGCAGTTTTTTTCGCAGCGCCACCTCGCGCGCCGCGGTAGTTTTCCGATGTCTTCTTGTAAAACTCGGATAAATTTTTTCTGCTCCAAAATTGGGAGTGGCCCGTACGCCTATGGCTTTTTCCTTCGATCCCCACATAGACCGTTCGCAGACCCCTGGATCCCCCGCCAAACAAAGCTAGATTAGAAAGTAATAAAAAACTCCCATTTTGATATTCGGTAAATCATCAACTTAGAAGCACAATGTCAACTTTTTTCTTGTCTTTACTGACCATCACACATGTAATGGGTGCTAGTGAGCGCCTGGCAAGTGCCGTTTCCGTCGCTCTGGAATGTATTAAATCTGAAATTTCATTGTCGATTCGGGCCACCGTCTGGTGGCGCTCCGCTTAGATTCATTTCGCATTCGATTGTCCCCCCCCCCCTCCCCCACTTTCAAACGGTCCCGACGGCCCCTGTCACGAAATTGATAGGCTGCCTGTTGATTTCATTTTCGGGAATTTTTGTTCTGAATAGCAACTCCATCTCTTCCGACTTGAAGTAGCGATATTCACGCTCACGCCTATACCATCCCCTACGAATCAGAAGTCCTCGGCGAACTCTTCTCTTGAGCTCCCTCGATAACGGTGTAAGATCCCCTCGAGTATCTTAAAACAGACACTGTGTTTTTCCTTCTGTTCGTTATTTCAAAGAATTTTGTCTTTTCGACCAGAGGATCACCAGTACTGTTTCTTGACAAAACCTATTTTTGTTCCTTCTCTATGTATGCAGTTCGCATAATGTTATTATATACTTCCTACCCTGCTTCAATTATCCCGCATGCGTTTGGCAGCATGCCGAACTTTACAACAATACAATTTACCTAGATTTGCGGAGGGAATTGACCCCCACGTCACGTCGCTCCGAGCTTTTTAATTCCACATGCAGTATCCATATGTTCTGTCTGTAGTGTTGCTCGATTTAGATTCAAAACTTGGTCCCGGGTCACTTATGATGAATCTTTTTCATTTGCTTACTGCATGCTCACGTACTAGGTGATGGGCGAAATTACAAACAACTTGTCAAATTAAACAGGGACAATCGGGCCAGGACCTAGTTCCATCGCACGAGATCGTCACGGCTAGACTATTTTCAGTTGGCATTTGTAGTAGTTTGTGGGTTTTTTTTTTGTTTAGAATTCATCGTTTTTTAGGCGTACCATGGCAGCATGGAGAGGTTTTTCATTCGAAGGGGTATGTGTGTGAAGTAGTCGAATCAAAGGGGCTGATTGTTGACTACTTCTGAACAAGAAAATCCTCATTGGATAGTGATAACCCTATCCCTCAAAGAATTCCTCCTGGCAAAGAACCAATCATTGCGAGTAGCCAATCAGAAACACCTGGTTGAAGGTATGCAAATCATAGCAAGTCCCACATGGCCTGAACCAACGGGATGCGCTAGAAATAACCATTCAACTATCTGTCACTGGGAATGAATCATCGTGCCCGCTCGCGGTCGGATGCCACTATGTTGACGTATCTTGCGTTTGCATTGCAATTGAGATCCAAGTAAGGGTATGTGAACAATGCAAGAAGGGTCACCATGAATGCTTCAATTTTTAAATATTCCACGTCGTCGGAAAATACACATAGGTTTTCTACACATTATTAATACCAATATCCATCGCATTCACTGACTCGTAAAATGCAACACACACTAAGTACTGGACCACTTGTTCGTATACTTGAAAATTTATTATTATATATGTCTCATGGAACCTTCAATCATTGCGTTTTCATCATTATAATATATACTATAAATAGGAGCCAAGTGCATGGGTATAAATAGGAAAGGATTTCTGAAACCGTATACACTTCCAATCATGTTGCCTTCTGTTTCCTTGATGTTCCACTATTTCACGTAATTGATAAGGTATGGCGTCATACATGATACTGGACCGATCGATCTATTAGGTGACCCACAGGTATGGTATACATTAGTAGAGAATTAGGACCCATGACGGATTCCTAAGATACCCACCTGAATACGAAGTTTGGAAGACCTGACTCCCCATTACCACACATGGCTCCTACACAAGAATCGACGTTAACCCAGCTAGAGCTTTACGTATATGCTAGGGCGATGGGTAGAAGATGATGTAGATAGTAATGACTCGAAGTGTGTCGAAGGCGATAAGGTAAGTCTAACATGACGAGGGCTACGTTTTGACACTTGTCAAAAGAACTGATGATGTCAATGTGAACTTTGTCCAGTGCCGTTCGGTTGAGTGATATTTATCTGTAAGCAAAGATTGGTAGGTATCCTGCATAAATTACCTTGGAGATGATCTAAATAAGAATCCGGGAATTGCAACTAGCTTGCCGAAATCAGAAACCTCGGGGAAATGGTAGGGTCCTTCCACAGGACGAATTTCTTCCATTTCTTCAGGATCATCCATTTCTTCTTGAGGAGTAGTCTCGCGCGCGCTGTCAGAGACGGGGTACGGAGACGTTGCCATTGATTTGTTCACTATCGTCTCGCTGTGTTCTTCTAAGCGAGCTGATCGACCACACTCTTTCAGCCTCCTTGTCGGATGGATCGAGCCACACCGGTGTTAGTGATGCCCGTCTGATCTTCATTTTTGTGACATCTGGTAAATTTCGTCGGGTGGCCCTGTTCGAAGATGCTTCAACGGTACCCGAATGCGTGTCGGTCGGGATTCACAGGTTGGGAATGCACTATCACCTGCTCTAACCCCAATCATGTGTTCAGTCAGATTGAAAAGCCTTTTCGAGTCGTGACTGTACACGGTCCGGTTACCTTTCTTGAGTAATTGGATGATTTTGTGGACAGTATCAGATCGTTGACTACATGCCATTGATCTTTGTACATCTGATGGTGCCAGTCAGCCTTGTTTTACGCCAGGTCTGGTCGCTAATTTTTCGTCGTTGTCTGCTTCTTCTCCCAGTCAGTTCATCATCGTGTACCACGGCCTCAGTGCGTAGTGTACAAGCTTTTTTTTTTTTTTTTTTTTTTTCTTTTTTTTTTAATACGGGCGCATGGTTGTCGACCAATTGCTTCAGACATGTGTTGTGAGCATCAACAATATCAACTGACCTCCACACTTTGAATCGTTCACAAGTGGGAACTGAGAAATGTCAGAGGCAAAGTTTGGAACATTGGATGTGGCTATATTTCTGAAGGTGCACAGTTTTTTTCATGTTTGAGGTTTGCACTGTTCATGTTCCGAAGCAGAGTGTCCCAGACACGATCGACCACTGTTGGCTACCATACAGTCACAAGGGCAGCCCTGAGTCTGGCACGAGTAATAAGCTCTCGAGTATATGACCTCACCATGCGTTCTCTTCTTACATGTTGTTCAGTCCATGAGCATTTCAACAACTCGTGAAAAGACGAGAATCTGGCATTGCTGATGTCCCCAGATGGAAATTTACACTCCGTCAGAATAAATTCCATGGGGATATTGCGATTCTTCCAGGTAAAGACCACTTATCGAAAAAAGGCTTTGTTTTTTAAACCGTTTTTCTCTCGATGGTGGTGTCGATACACTACGCACAGTCTGACCGGAGCATTTCTTCTGCCATCGCTCCCCCATGTGCTCACGTTGCAGCATTGGTAGAATAATGATCTTGACAGTCAGAGTGGATTTGTGGAGCAGGGCAACCCCTTCACCACGCTCTCCACGGAGGTGGCGGTATCAGCTAGGTGTGAGTTTTATCGAACGCTATCATCAACTTGTGTTCCAAGCCCGGTGCCTAATGGCAAGAACACTATGCCATTTGATACAAACGAAGTCACTGACAGCGCAGACTGTTTTTTTTTTTTTTTTTTTTTTTTTTTTTTTACTGATTTCGCATTGAACACGTGATCTTTAGAGAGTTACACCCCGTATGTCAGCCGATCGGTGGCTAATAAGTCACTATTGGTAATGCATCACAGGTAGGAGGTTATTTCGACACACTTTCCTTTGAGAGAGTCGAATCCCTTCGCAACTGAATCTTTTTGTAAGTATTCAATCGTCTCAATTGGCTTTTACAGTTCTTTTAAAAGCCAGCACCAATCAACCGTAGTACTTTACTTATGCCTAATCTTTAGTCGTTCCATAGTTCGGATCGGTTTTCCTCGTTTAGGGCCTTCACCGAATGTGTAGCGAGGAACCTGGCGAGTAGGTACTACTGTATTGTGATCCCAGAGTTCCCTCATCGTTGCCTCCCATCTACATAACGATGACCACGGAAAATTCGACAACGTTCCTCAGATGATAGGAGTAGGTCCTGATACTGAGATTATTGTTAGTTGAAGTCGCAATCGTAGCAAGAAATATAAAAATAAAATAAGTTCTCCTCCAGAATGGTTGAAATTTGAATCTATCTAGAATAAGTGCGTTCACGTCTAGATCCAGACACTTCATTGAGCGATACATTTAGCATTTGTGGACCCGATATCATAGTTCGTATAGTTTTGTCAATCTGTTCAACCTAAAAACGTAGCGAATAGAGAGCAACGAGTCACACCTGTCCAGAAACTGGAAGATCAAGATGCATACATGACAGAGACTCAGTCCCTGGTTTTCCATATTCTCGTTTTCCCGCTGGGCCGTGCTGAAGTCAGAAGACGTACGCGACTGTCAGGTAATCTTCCTGGTTAGCATTTGATTGCAATAATATAAACAAATTCAGTTCAACCGGCGTTCCACCATAAATGGACGTACTGAACGGGTTTATTCGAAGCCAGTAACTGAATAAGTCAATACGAATCCTCTTTATGACATTCGGAATTAATAACGAAAACAACCAATCCCGTGTCGAAGACTCAACACGTGGTGTATGTGAAGATAGTTGGATTCGAATTGTAACGAGGACTCACTATAGGAGACCGGTGTATCACACCCCGCGTAAGTAGCCACTTAGATTCCCTCACCTATTCGCACCTACAACCCTATCGCCCTGATTCTTTCAGTTGTGAAACATCCTATAATTGACCAGAGCATGTCATCACACAGGTTCACCCTAACATAGTTTCCGCACATATGAAAAAAAAAATTGTCAACAGAGAAAACCCTCTTTTTTTCCGCAACTATGTGTGTTTTCATGTACGTTTGATCCGAGTTTTCCTCGAAGGGGACTCATATAATGCGCGGCATGATGATAATAACGGCTAACTTTCTATCAGACAGCTGAGCATACAGAATATTACCGTTTAGACTTGAAGTGCCCATGCACGACTTGCCCCTTGACAAGTACCTCAATGACACGCCAGCATTACATTATACACTAAAATGTTCAGCTGTTTACCCGATAATTGGAGTAACCAACCGATAATGAATCACTGACCGATAATGATATAAATTGACCGTAAGCATCCTAACACGATAGTGGATATAAAAAAATTGACCGTATAATGAAGTAACTTTTCAAACCAATAATGATCATGGTTCTAACCATATGAAGTAACATTTTCTTACCGATATGTATCACCAATTTGACCGATAAGGAAAGTAACTTTTTTTATGAATCACTAATGCCGATACTGATACAAAATTTGACCGATAATGTCACTACCATAATGATATAAAAATTGACCGATAATGAATTAACTTTTGTCTTTTTCGAGGAATGGGTGGGGGGAGGGGGGGGGGGTCCCACGGACCCGTAATCATAACTCCGATCGGGCTGAAAATGGTTCCAATCGATTTTCGCAATGCAATTTCTATCCGACTATGTATTTTTAAAACCCTCACCGGCGGAGTGTCCAAAAACGCAAAGACGGATTTCAAAACAAAAAATCCGAATTGATTTTCCCCCTTGATGAATTTGCAATTTATCGGAATTTGCCATCTCCGATGTCGCAATAGTTTCTATGTCAAATAGTGTTAAAAAATGCTAATAATCAGGCCGATTTGAAGTCGGACCTATAGATGCATCTCTCAGCACGCCGGATGCAATGAGCTATACACCAGAGCTCATATTGCATTACCGAGTTACAGTCACTCAGAAACTAGATTTCCAAGCTACCAATCGCCTAGATCTGAAACAAAACAAACAAGGTGAGGAAAATGAATTGCTGGCCGTTTGTTTTCGCCGCCCAAACATCCCACCCCGTTCAGTTATTTTAATTTTGATCAGGAGTGGCGGTTTGATTTTTTAGGATCGACCTTTCTCGACCACCGTAGAGTTATCAAGATTGAAACCATGGGGGACTTGAAACGCCCATAATTTTTGTGGACAAAGTTTCAATCATCGTTAGATTTTGCGTGTTGAAAAACCGGTTTTTGGAGCATTCTTCGCAGCGAATCGCTCCTTTAACCATATGTACAAATACGTACGTCAGAATAGTCTGACGTACTCGTCAAATACACAACGCGAGCTTGGCCTAATCCTATCCCAACGAATTTGGCCTTATTTAGAATACTTTGGGAATTTCCCTACCCGTACCAATCGTCTGCTCGAGCAGCTAATGAATTTCTGGACAGGGGCGACGCCGCGGGGGGGGGGAAGGGTGGGGGGGGGGGGGGGGGGTGGGGGGGGGGGGGGGGGAGTCAGGCCCCCTCGCGGGGACTCAGCAGTGACCCCCGTCGGGGAAACATCCAAGAATAGGCTCGAGAAAGTCTGAGAATACCGTTGGTCAAAATACTAGGCGTAAAAAAGCACTGCATAGATCAGAATCAAAAACCATGGCTTAACGTGGTATACAACTGGTGGACGGGGTGTATTTAGAATTTGATCTGGGAGTGGCGCCCTGGTCTTTATTTCTCGCTCACCGTGGAGTTATCGGCGCTAAACAGGGCGTAATTGAAAGGCTTTCAGTACTCACATGGGCTAACACACACGCCATAAACTGTGATAGGGAAGTGGGAATGTGGTTGGTCATTCCTGCTTTCTGGGGACATCCCACGAGACCGCAGGTCCGCGGACCGAAGGTTTATGAGACCGACGGCCCGCGAGACCGCAGCCCACGAGATCGGAGTTTTCCCAGTCTAATAGGCCAGTCACACATCTGATGACGCAGATAATATGGCGGTCGGATGGCCTACCTTTTAACACGAGTCGCGCATTGGTCTTACGTACCATGGCAACCATCTTTCACGTGTTACTTTCTCGTTTAACTCACTCAGGTACCCGCTCAGCAGCTCCGGTATACCTTGTTACTCTGGCTACGTGATTGGTTGTGATGTTCTGACATATATCAGAATGACCTGGTGTGTATGTTTTTGCATCGTAGTACTACTTGACCACCCCCTCCGTGTGGTATAGGTAATAGTGGTCTGCAGACATTCGCATTAATTTTACATAACCTGTACGGCCCCGGCGCATATACCACATCGAGTACTGATGTTGCACGCAGGACACTGACCCACTCATGTCAATTTGTCGTTCGGTTCTCAACGAACGCCGCACGCATAATGCGCAAATGAGCTACTTACGAATCTCCACTTGGTTTTACACCGTTAAGGGCACCCGAACTCCACTGATGTGATCTTCTTGAGCATACACAATAGAGCATTTTGCTTCCTTTTATACACAGATGAACGTGGGACTATCTCCCATTGTCAGCGTCAGGGTCTACTGTAGCTGATAGGTGCCAAACTTCTCACAGTATTATGCTGCCCACTCCCATGTACATGTAGGTCTGTTGAGTACTGGATCCTGATCGGTATGCGTATTATACGAACCATTGACCAACCACTGACACACCATATCAATCTAATTGCAGATTCGTACGAACTAATCGACTTTCCGCGCACATCTTAGACCACCTCGATTACTTTTCATGCGAACCAATTGATTCCACCCCACCCCCATACTTATGATCAATCTCGAGTTTGCGTTTTCGTACGAACTAATTGCTTAAACCACGGGCATATTTAGATTCATTATCGGTTACGGTTTCGTAACGAACCAATTGACTCATAACTTACACACATATATTTAATCGGTTGCTTATTCGTACTCTAATTGACTCACCACGACATGCTTAGCCTATAGCAATTCGATTGCGTTCCGTACGAACTAATCCCCTTATACCACGGACATAGATTCTTCATCGATTACCGTAAATACTTTCTCGTACTAACCAGACAATTGACTCCCACGGACATACTTATATCAAAAATCCATTCCTTTAGAGAAAAAATCTTTGTCGTAAAACCCTCGGCGTGTAATTGCCTACGGCAAAGCTGCAGAACCATCTAAACGGAGCGCCAAATGGTGGTCAAGGGATCGTACAAGAAAATGTTTTTTTCTTCCTTTTTAGACACCCACAGATTGATGCAAATGACACTTTCTGGGAATATGGCCGCCATCGCACACCATTGCCATGTGTCACGATACGGGGGCGTATATTTCCCGGCCGCGGGGCAAAATTTATGAAGAATTATCGCGTATCGCGCAAATGCCTTATCAAACTGCGGCACAACTCCTGGTTAAATGACACAATGCATCACACCTCAAATTTTTTTGTCAAATTTTCTACGAACACTTAGTTTTGATATTGTAAATAATGAATGCATGCATTTTACGGTCACACCTATACCCACAGTCCTATTTCACGGGACTGCATTATATTGCGCCAATGATCCGACAGGAACATTCAATGTGTGAGTGAGGAAGTGAACATTCCGACCAGTGTTTTTGCAACACTGCTTGTAGATACCCCGATAGGTACAAGCCTATAAAATGGCGGACGTCAGGCGCGTGTCAAATGTCATTTGCTTTTTGCCTCATTGGCGTATTTCACATTGCCTGCACACAAGTGTGGGGGGGGGGGGGGTTGAAACCCAACACCACCTCGTCGCGAAGGTCGGGGGTTGAACCCCCCCCCCCCCCCCAAACACACACACACACAACCGGTGGAGGCGAGGCCATGATTTGGCACTATGTTTTCAGAATCAGGTTGCAACTCAAGATCAAAATGAAAAAGGAACGAAACTGAAGGCTGTATAGGGCGGCAAACCACAATGGCCGCAAATGGCATTTCCCATATCTTGTTTATTTTTTTGAGATATAAAAGCGACGGCAGCTTAGGAATCTTACATTTTGAGTGACAATAAATTGAATCGGGGTATAGTGAATTTCACCATATATGTCCGACTTGTGTATATTATACTTGGTCGCTAAAGATTAAATTCCGAAAAAGCGCCGTTTGAAGCCTTCCCTAGCCTCATATCGGCCTGGAAAAACAGTTTGACCACTGTTAATTTGACATAGATACTATGTAAATCGGAGTTTGTAATATCGATGAAGTTTAAATTTCATCACCTGAAAACTTTATTCGGATTTTCACGGATCAAAGGACCCCGGTTCCTTTTTTTTCTGCAATCCACCATCTTCGGTTTTTTTTTGTTCCGCTATTAAAATCTTTTGCGAACCGGCCGTTAAAGGGTTAAAATTAAAAAAAACTACATAGGTCGAATAGAATTGGCATGAGAAATCGATTGGAACAATTCAGCCCGATCGGAACTCGTTGACGCGAGTTATGGTTACGGTTTTCCGTGGACCCACCCCCCGCCCCCCCAGCCATTCCTCGAAAAAAAAAAAGTACTTGATTATTCGGTCAATTTTTAATTCATTATCGGTTCGTGATTCATTATCGGTCAAATTTTGTATCATTATCGGTTAGTGATTCATTAAAAAGTTACTTCATATCGGGTCAAATTGGTGATTAATTATCGGTTTAAGGAAAATTTTACTTAACGGTTAGACCCATGATTATTATCGGTTTGAAAAGTTACTTCATTATCGGTCAATTTTATATCATTATCCGTTAATGATTCATCTCGGTCAATTTTATATCATTATCGGTTAGTGTTCATTAATCGCGTTGGTACTTCATTATCGGTTTGTAACATTAAGCCATTATTAACACGATTTGGACCTACAAAGGTTTTCTTCCAGGTACTATGTTTGCTTTCATAGGGACGGGACCGTGATGTGATCATTTTACTACCAAATTTAGGACCAGCAGCCAGAACTGTTTGTGATCATGAAATGTTTAATGAAATTAGTTTATCGCAAATCGCAATTACATAACAACACGGGGATGGAAGTTTCGGAGTGAGTCATTAGGTGCAGGCAGGCGGATACTAACACCAAAGTCGTTGGTATCACAATGTGTAAATGTTGACTGGTTTTATACAACTGTTTGAAATAATTGCGAATGTGTTCTTGAGGTCAGCACCACATAATTAGCATTTGTATTGACATACTGGGTGACAGGCTGAAAAATTGAATAGGATTCAGATACATACAGTTAATCAATGTCAACTAGACGCCGACAGAAGATTGTAGCTCCGAGAAGTATCCAACATAGTAACGACTGCAGACTATGACTGGTTTGACGATGCTTTTCTTACCATGATGGAATGTGACTGATTGAGATCACAATCGACACATAATGTTCACACTACTTACGCATTAGCGTTCTCCAGTTAAGATTTGGCGTATTTTTTATAACGAAACGTGTTGTGTCCTCAACTACCAATGAGTTACCCTATAACGCTCACGCTAACTTACTAGGAGTCATAGCCGCAATAATACCAGTACAGTCATCCTCGGGAAACTCTGCCTCTACTGAATCGAACAAAAGTATCCGTATATCACGCGTGAGTTCACGTGTTCATCTGTCAGGTTGAATGATGTAGAATTTCCTCTGAAGGCGAAGGTGTTCTCTTATTTCATTTCAATACCTACGATGACGTCATCTCAGGGACTGCCCTGTAGATTATCTACACTCTGGAATTTGGTTGGGTACAAGTACCACCTGGACAATTTGTTTCACCTAGCCTGGGTAAACTACTCCGAATGGTTAACATATTACCAGACTGGGTGAAAGCGATGCCCAGGTGGCTTTTGTACCCTAACTTTTTTTGAGTGTACATGATATGGGAGGGTTGTTATTCGTCCCATTTTCGGATATCAAAAAAAAAGAAAAATCTGATATTGCCGTTAAGGAGACAGACCAGGTAAGACGCTGAGAGCGAACAACGATCAATAGGGCGCACCTGCACTCCCGGCAGACTGACCTCACCATAGGCATGACGTCACCCCAGTTACGCTCCCATTCTCAACTGGAGTGCCTGGAAAACGGGGGAGAGTGGGCACTCATTGACCTGCGAGTGAACTAAGCGGAAATGTGAGCGAAATGCCCCCATGAAGGGTGGTTAACCTACACTGTTCTATTGACTATCTACACGGGAGTGCCATCAATCCTCTCACAGGCCGGATACCAGATATGATATGATCACCAAAGTGGGCAGAGAACGGGTGGGACTCCGAACGAACAACCCACATAAAGGCGACCAACCATTCACGCAGACTGACCCCTGCGTGGGGCGTGACGTCATCGCAGACACACCCCATTGATGCTATGCTGGAGTGTCTCAAGAAACGGGGAAGCGTGATCATTCTTCGACCTGTCGGTGAACAGAGCAGCCGTGTGGGCAGACTACTCCTTCTATATGATATTTACTATTCGGTCTGCCACTGCTGGTAATATAATATTTCTTGATAGGTGGGGGGTTATTTCATACCGGCGATACAGCTATTTACCAAAGGGCACACCAGCCGGGAATATGCATTATAGGGCTAACATGGCGATGCTAACAAACATAAATATGCCTAGAACTATGCCTTTCTGCCGTTTGCCCTAATGTGTTTGAATGTGTGGGGCAAGTGTTCCCATTCCACAGTGTGCCTAAGTTTTGCGTTCACGTCGTATAACAATACATTGAGGACCCTTTGTCTGGCCCCGACTGTCTCAATTCCTTCTTTAATATGCCCGCCGGAGTCATGTTTAAATCCGTCTGGGAGATTCATTCTTCCTAACCAACGAGGATCGCTCCTTGTGACGAATGACGTTCATGATCACCAGCACTTTTGACATCTTAGGAGGATTCCAGTTCGAAATTCGGTGACGGCAAGAAATTAAAAAAAATGAATATGAGTAAGTGAAAATGGGTGTTGGGAGAATAGCTACTAATACTGACCTCATCCCTCCTTTAATGGACGTCGTAGTCGAGTTTCTAAAGCGGTCATTGTGTCCTGCGGTCGTCTCCTCTCCCCACTCTATGTATAACATTGAACTTTCCAATTTTCTACTCGAATATGAGCAGATATACTCGTCGTATATGTCTAAGTCATGATTCTGCGCTTCATTCCCCCCTCACAAACCATTAATGTATTATTTTGTTTCAGTTCTCATTCCCCCGTTATTTAGTCTCTTTTCTTTTTTTCCGTTTCTTCCTCCTCTCTTTCTTCTCTTCCCCTTCCCCTTTCTGTTCGCCCTTTTCTTTATTGTCCTCCTTTTCCTTCTTGTCTTCCTTCCTCTTCCTCTCTGCCTCTCCTTCTTAATGTCTTCTCTTTTGTTTCTCTCCGCTGCATTACGAGGCCTGGATAGTACTGCAAGTGGAACCCACGTCCGCCTTCTCCGAGGCATTAATGCACTGCTGAGGCTAGAAAACATATCATCTCGTCGGCAGAATTAAGTCACGTTTGGACTCAAGAACATTTCGATACATTGACTCCATGTTGGTTGCATCTCACATGACTGCGATAACCATGTCTGATAATAGAATCAATTCGCTTCTTATCAGGAAAAGTCACATTAGCAAGCCATGCAATATCTCAGCACACTACGAATGACTGAATTATAAAAGATAGTGAGGATTCGGGTGTGAATTTGAAATTTGAATTATTCAATCTAAGGGGAGACAGTATAAACTAGGGTTTATTTCTATTCAATAAATACTCAATATGCTCATACCACGCCAGTTGAATATGACAACAACAATTTATTGGGGGAAAAACTTGTTTCACAAGATTTTCTTGATCACAACTTCTCTCAGTTGACCTTTGATTGTCTGGTCTGGAATCAGAATCCTTTTCTGTTTTCTCGACATTCGGCTCTGGAAAGTTCTTGTCATGGTATCTTACGATAATCATTAATGTCATTCATATATTACCTCTCGTTATCGTTCTTAATCAACTCGACAAAGGCTGGGTTATCTGCTGATGTCATCAACAGACCCTACCAAACAATAATCTCACATCACGCGCCCAACTGTTATTAGGGGCACAAGTGTTCGAGTCATATCACTGATGCTAACATACTGAAACGATGTTTCGTCGCCGTATAGTGCACGTTAAGTAACCATCACATTACTCTACAGACAATAAAGATGTTATCTACAAGCATTTTTCACCATTTTTCATATAGCTATGTTTATTAAGCAACGGTTATTGTTTGGTCAAGCACGAGGTGGACGGACACAAACGGAAGTTTGTATTCGGAGTCAATAACGCGGATAACAAAATCGTTGCTTTGTTGACAGCTTTCCAGTAAGATAAACATGGGTTTCAATTTACACCCCCTTCAGAGGTCCCTAAGGTGGTGACGCTGTCCCATCTTGTTCGTAGCTTCCCAGTCTCTATATTCTTATGGAGTTCCCGGGCAGAGGGAGCGATTGTTGAGTGGCTCAAAGAACAGGCAGTTGGTTCGGAAGTGGACAATGATACTGCTGGAAGCAGACGCACTCGTCGGTTCTGCTAATGAAGATTTGTTAAAAGAGACGAACACTGCTAACAGGCAAAGGTAACATGCCCGGAAACCCGAGGCCTGCGAACCCGGAATCTTGCCTGGTCCTCGCTTTTCTGCTTTGCGAAGGCGGGCGTTCATCGTCTAGTCATCGGCGAGGCCGTGGGTAGTCTAGCCGAGTAGAGAGCAATCTGCGAGCTTTATGAGCTTCTGTTGTGCCTGAAGGAGTTGGTAGACGCTCGACAGGTAGCGTCCACGTTCCGTCGTGAAGCGACTGGGTGGCCGAGTCAATGAATGTGATGAGCCTAATAGAATGCTCGTATTGTTGACGGTTACTTTCGCTCTTAAACGTGTGACCCAGCGAGTGAATCTAGGGAGAACATAACGCGGTTACGTAATACGGCTCAATAAGCTGTTGATGCCGATAACGAAGAGAATATCACGTTGGTTGGGAGTGATTTGGATCTGAAGTTACTTCCATCGGTCCGGTAGCCTCTGTAACTCTCAAATTGAATTTCACACCGACCTTATGTTTCTCTTGCCTGTATGGCGGAAGTTGACTCGTGGGTTCAGTTCAGTGGCCCTTCCAGATTGACGTAATCACAATTACTACAGTATCTTGAACGTGACGATTGACAGAGGTGACATGTGAAGAGTTTTGCGAATCCTTTTGGTTTGCTCTGTATTCACAAGGATGTGTGGTGCACTTATTCTTCACTAGTTATTGACCTCAGATGTCCTTGAACCAGATCCAAAAACAGTAGGGAATATCAAACGACATATGCCATTACATACTACGTATGGCCCTTACACTTTTTGTCTGCTTCAGTAGTTTCTATATTTACAAAGTTTCTAGGACTTTGTGCTCTGAGGACTCAGATGACTGTACAAGACCCAAAAAAAATTAGGGATATCAATCCATATGGTAAAAGCACACAGCAACATAACCAAGTATGGTTGTAGTGCACTTTTTCCTTCACTAGTTATCGTATTACAAGTGGATCAGACTGGAAAAACACCATGTCGGGTTTATTTACTCAACCCCAAATACCCAACCTACATACTAAGTATAAATCCTTTACACATTTACTGTCATAATTCATAGGTTGTCGTGTTTTACAGGGTGCATGAGACAAACACACACACAACACACACACACACACCACACACACACACACACACACACACACACACACACACACACCACACACACACCTGCACCATCCCATAGATTACTTTTGCTTTTGGCAAGGAAGTCATTATAGGGTCTTCTTCCATCGCTGACGTATGGTAGATGCATGTGAAATTGAAGGTTGCACATAGGTGGCAAACATGGAGGAGAAGAACCTTTGTTGTTGTTTTTGTAACTTCTGAAGTAAATTGAACAAAGTTGAAATGAAAGCAATATTGATTAGGAATATCTTACTGTACTGAATTACTGTGCATGCAGGAATGTAAGAGAATAATATCGTACAAAAAAAAGTCCTGATGGAATTAGTATTTGTACATAAAGTACGATGGTCATGTAGAAGGTTGTTTTCAGCACACTTTATTGAAGGAATTGATGGCATTATGGGAGGAATGAATTGGGGGGTATGGGGAGAATGAACAGGGGAATTGAAACTGATGATGCCCAGCCATTTGTGGTGCATCAACATTTGGTAGCGTGGTTTGACAGGAATCTAGAAGAGTAGTAAAGAAACGTATCAATGCCAATAGCCTTAACGGAAAAGTACCAAAAAGTGTACGAAGATTAACATAAATGTAGGGTAATACATTTTGAGTCAGTGATATAACTGTAATGTTTTTGTTACAATATTTATGAAGTTATATCCTTATTTCAGAGGTTGGATTAAAGCCGGGGTTGGGAGGGGGGGGGGGGGGGGTTGATCAGCAGCAAATAATACACAAAATCATAGAACAAACTACATTTGTAAGCGAGCGATTTCATTGCTACTCTAGCTACAATATATACTTTCTCGAACATGACAACACATTGAGTGCCTCGTAGATCCCTAGTAATACTAACAGTGGGGCCTACAGTACAAGGCCTGATTAGGCCTAGTGCTGAGGCTACGTTTACAACAATGTACGAACACTAACACTAACAGTAACTCTCTGTGGGAGACCAAGTTCGAGGTGAACAAGGACTAATTAACTGGGAGTTTAATAGGACTACAGTTTTCACCGAGTACTACTAGTGTGGACTGGGGGATAACCTAAATCTCAGGAGAAAAAAAAAAAAGGAATGAAGAAATTACACTTAGTTCCACGCCGCCCAGTTGCTCCAGTATATATACATGAAAAATTACAATAACTTAACAGCGATAGCACTGTCACCCATGCTTTTTCTTGTGGTTAAAAGTGTTTTGGAACAATCAAGCCAAGTTAGCTACTTCACTGCACACACGGATTTGCTCGTCTCTACCTAGTGACACTACCATGATTGCATAACGTATACCAGGTGTACCTGGATCGGCTGGATGTATGCGATTAGTATTAGGGATTGCCCAGGGGTGGAGTTAGGGACAGATTCCAATTACAGATGCAATCCCAAATCTTATCGTTACCAACACCTGAGCTACAGTAACCCCTTACCCTCACTAACCCTAACTCCACTCCTGATTCCTAACACTAATCTCATACACCAGGTACTAACCTTATACATCCAGATAGACATGGGTATAGGCAACGTGCGAAACTCATTTCATAGCGGCACTTTGTGTAGCAGTCGATTGAAGCAAGCCAGGAAAATCATGATATTTTACTTATTTGTGGGTGTATCGCCACCAAATTTTGACATTTTGTTCTTGGTATCTACTCCACATAAAAATTGAAAACGATTTTCTCTCACTCAATTGAGACGTGAGGCCTAAACTACGTCAGCCACAGGCCTTATGAGTATTACTAGGCCTAAGTTTGTGCTAAGGCTACATTCTTGCATGTACGATCACTTGTAACAGTAACAAAAACGATACTAATGTAGGCCTATTTATATTAATTCAGTAACTAACACTCAACAGACAGGTAGCCTAGCTACTAGTACTAGAAGCCTAAGTTAGAAGCGGAGTAGCGGACCATAAACGTTTATAGGACTGAGTAACTTAGGAGTTAGGACTAAAGTAAACACCGAGTGTTAGCGTGGACTGTGGACTGAGAGTTACCCTATATTCTTGGAAAGAATCAAAGAATAAAGAATGACTTTACACTTCAGTTCTTGTTCTACGCTGTCCACAACTTCACAAAACTTACGAAACCTAACAACGATAGTGCTGTCACCCGTGATGTTTTTTCTTGTGGAAAATTCCAGATTTCACAGCAGCGAAACAAAAAAGTATCATACCAAGACTAAGTGAGGAAAATGAAATCTTGTCTGAAAATATTAGAGATTTTTCATTATTTCCTACCTACGTAAATATCAAAGCCACTTAACTAAGCTGACAACTTTTCAAAGTGGCAAAAATTAGAGTGGCGACATAACTGCATGTCAAGTATTCTCTATTCATAAACAGATGTGAGGCAAAAGATTAAATAACAGTATTTTTTCATGAACTACACACAAAGACCAATTGAAACCTATATTGGAAGAGAACAGTACAAGATATGGAATACATAGTTGAAGACCACCAGTTTAATAGCATACTCTTCAGTTCTGGGGAAAATCTTAGGTCTAATTCGTGGTATCGCAACTGTATACGACACTGTCACTTCATGTATAGAAAAGAACACAAGCACGATCATCATACCTGTAAGAAAAATATAAATCTCTGCGCAGGCGTTTCTATTTCTAACAAATCTAATCCAAATTTGAACGGGAACTAATTAGTAATAAATTCATCTAGAATCAATGTACTGTAACGTCGCCTCGTCGAGTTCGAAAGGATAGGTTTTCAGCAATGGATTCCATACTGGGGGTGCTCTGTTGTCAATAAAAATAACAATTGACAGCAAAGAACACGGAAACACCAAGGAGCAACAATATGTTAACATGAACTGTATTACCACTTGACCAATCGACTCACTGGCTCTACTTCAAATTACACTCGTTCACTAGTTGAATAAAAGGAATTATAAATAATGAATGAAAAATAAAGTATATGTTTGAGGATAACTTCAACAATCATCGGAATGATAGGCCCGATCACTGGTAAGCGTATCGCCACTCTTGAGCCCTAGCGTCGAACCTACAGCCGTCTGAATTGAAGCTGGCTGAACCACTCAGTTTTCTGTGTTACCTAAGTATTCAATATCCCAGCTACAAGCCCTGTAGCTGCCCGAACTTCGGTTGGTTGAATCTCTCAGCCGGCTGAATAACCCCAGCGTGCTGATCTCCGGCAACGGAACCTTCAGCCGTCTGAACCTCGGTTGGCTGAATCCCTCAGCCGGCTGGACTTCCTCAGCGCGCTGAACTCCGGCATCAAAACCCTCAGCCGCCTGAACCTCGGTTGGCTGAATCCCTCAGCCAGCCGAACGTCCTCAACCGGCGACACACTTACAGCCGTCTGAACTTCGTTGGCTAACCCCTCAGCCTGCTGGACTTCCTCAGCGCGCTGAACTCCGGCAACACGACCTTCAGCCGTCTGAACTCGGTTGGCTGAATCCCTCAGCCAGATGGACTTCCTCACGCGCTGAACTCCGGTAACACGACCTTCAGCCGTCTGAACCTCGGTTGGCTGAATCCCTCAGCCGGATGGACTTCCTCAGCGCGCTGAACTCCGGTAACACGACCTTCAGCCGTCTGAACCTCGGTTGGCTGAATCCCTCAGCCGGCTGGACTTCCTCAGCGCGCTGAACTCCGGCAACACGACCTTCAGCCGTCTGAACCTCGGTTGGCTGAATCCCTCAGCCGGATGGACTTCCTCAGCGCGCTGAACTCCGGCAACACGACCTTCAGCCGTCTGAACCTCGCTTGGCTGAACCCCTCAGTCGGCTGGACTTCCTCAGCGCGCTGAACTCCGGCAACAGAAATCTCAGCCGTCTGAACCTCGTTGGCTGAATCCTCACCAGCCGAACGTTTTCAACCGGCGACACACGTTCAGTTGTCTGAACCTCGGTCGGCTGAATTATCGAGTTTGCCCTATAGCCTACTGTTAGTTCAACCGCCAAGGCTTCAGAAAAGGGAACACAAAAATCACCTATTATCACGGCATTAAGCAGATAAAAAAAATATTGTTGTTGTCTCACCAGCGGCGGTTCGAGATCAGTCAATTTCGGTAAATATATCTCCCTTTAATTCGTAATTATCCACGCCTTCGGTTCAACAAACAAAATTAACACGTCCTCCAGGTCTAAACTAGGTCAGAACTAAACTTCGAATGCCCGCACACGTGTGTCCGTTCGGTCACGTAGACAGACATCGCATTCTGGAATTTTCCACATCACGTGTTAGCAGCGCCCGCGAAATCTCAAGCTCTGAGAAGGGCGCATGAAGGTCACGGGTGTTACAGTACTATCAAATGACCACAGGTTTTTGAGAATACGAACTGGATCGTATCTTATATTTGCCGATGTAACATGAATATGCAACTTCACACTGCACAAGACTACACAAATCTGAGACCGACCCCTATGCATTCATCGCTCGCAAAAATGATTCCTTTATGACTATCTCCCAATTTCACTGCGCAACATCCCAGTTGCTAGTAACTGGACAAGGTGTCCAACGATTGTGCGTTACGGGGCGTGGATGATGTGAGGGCCATTCGCACGATCCGTGATCGAAACTGGCCTTTCCTGGGAATTTGCGGTACGTTCCCCAAAAAGATCATGTCGACTGTGTCCTGTCAGTACGGTTGCGCGATATTTCCAGGTACGGATTTGCCGAGCTCAGTCTTGTCGCTTTCCTGGAGAAGGCCAGGTGATTTGAAACGGAGAGTGAATGCAACTAGGTGCTTCAGGCATGTCTTCTCTCTAAGAGATAGATACGACGAGTGAGACTAGTTGAGAGCCTGACGGAATACAGAGCTCACTCGAGCAATTGTTACACGAAGTGTTGGCGAAGTCTAACTAAGATCCTTAATTTGAATTAACCCGTACAAATTAAACGAGGTCTTGAGTTATGGGCAGTACAGAGGTTACGGATACATTTAACCCTTAATCATATGGCAAAAACAGTTGATATAGTAAATAGATGGAGAAATGTAATCTCCCTATTTCCATTATAAAGAAAATCCTATTTTCTTCGTAGAATATAAGTTGTCGCCAGTTACTCATGATTATGAGGCTCATTCGTTCTATGTTCCCTCAGCGTAAATGATATGCGAACGCACAATGCTTCTTACACTGTCCTTACACTGTTCAAGAGGCTCACAAATGCAAAATGTGAAAGTGAGAACACTAGTCCTCCGTTCATATAACATTTAGTTTAATTGGAATCGACTGATTATGCAAACTGGAGAGGCATTATGTAGACACGATCTGGTAATAAAATCGGAGGCTTATCACGGGCTAAGAACAATTCTAAACTAGTTCCTTGTAGATGATCAGTGAACCGGATCCCATCTTGATTTGTATAGAACCGTCCGACTTTGAGACGCTTACAAGCAAATGGCCTTTTCTACATTTTTAATATCACAATACTCTATATAACTTACACCTACCTATCTATATTATATCCCGTATCTATATAGCGCCTTTCCACTGAAGCGTCAAAGCGCGTAACAGATATTGAAAGAAATGTCACAATCTAAATTAATAGAGGCATTTACTAACCAGCGAGAACAGATATTGAATCAAAGCCTCACTAAGAATCATTTAAACCATCTGGATTGTCAAGGCACATGTTGGATATTGAAAAAATATTCCATCTCAACGCTTTGGGCTCTTTGTCACGGGGGATGTCTGATAACACGTCGTCTCTGTTCACCTGCAGGTAAGTGGGCTCACGAATCTCTGTTATTCGAACACTCCAGTTAGGAATTGGTGGAGCGTGACATGGGTGACGTCATGCTCTCGACGAGGCAGTCTACATGGCGTGCTGGGGCGCTGTCGGTTGTTCGTATTGCGTCCCCCGTGTTCTGCCTCCTTGAGGCATGTGTACACTGTCGACATGTTGCGCAACATGTTGCGCCACGTGTTGCAGAAATGAAAACGCCTTGTGTCCGAGGATGTTGACAGTGTATACAGAGCGGAAACAAATGTTGCGATACATGTGACGCAACTTGTTGCCAGTAATTCACATTCTAATTATTGGCAACGTTGTGTCCGATCTCTAATTGAACAGTGTACAAAAGGGTTGTGTCAAGGTATGTCGGCAACGTGTGTCCGGCAACTTGTTGCGCAACATGTCATGCAACATGTTATGCAACATGTTGATAGTGTACACAGGCCTTAGGTAATCATATCAGATCTGATATCCGCACATAGGGAAGGATGAGTTACTGTATGACTGTGTGTGGTGTTAGATTTGTGAGGTTGCTGTTATGTGGCAAGTCATGCCTTTTGAATACTGAAATTTGTTTGCCTGTCTGTGAATAAGGCGAAAACCCGTGAAAATTAAAAATAGAAAAACACTTGCAAATATAGTGAAATGACGGGAGTGATTCCAATTAGCTGATTGTACGGCACCTACTCGGCATGGAAGCAAATTACTGCTGGTCAATGGATTCAAGGCCACGTTTGACGCAGCTTATACCATGTATGAGTGCTCGTGAAAAAAAGGTTGGGATTTTCGCTACCTTTGCAACCATGAATTATATTTTACTACAGTACACAATTTTACTGGATAGCATTGGATAAGTGACCCTTCGTACGCGTGGTTGGATGTTTATGGAACGTTCTATGGAATCCTTTAGGTAAAATCACCTGCGACATATTCTAAACGTCTGTGAAGATCCTAGTTAATTACATTGTTTTTGGCTTTCATATGATTTTTATGTGTATCTCTATAGTCTAATAATGAACTGATGAATTCTACTCGTTTTTCCTCATATAGAAATATTTTTTTTGTTTCTTACTAAAACTATTTTTGATGTTATGCATGTATGGTTGTGTCGATTGATGAATATAATAATAAATACCAACCTTTGCTGGAAGATTTTTCATTCCAGTAGTAGGTGGAGCCGCTTCTCCTAATCTTTCGCGACAAACAGGGAATACTTCAGGCAATAACGACCACCTCGCCTAATTAGTGATGTATGTAGTTAAAAATGTCAATGTTCGTATTTGTGATTTGCCACATGCCTCGAAACACACACATTTGGTAATTTTTTTTCACGAGAACCTAACTATAAACAGTTTACTCGCCTTGATTCTTTAATTGCGTAATCACTTTTTTAATTAAAACTCCTCAATGAAGCTTGCGTGATCATGTTACCATTATCAGATGCAGATCACTCTAGGGGAACGTATATATCGGTACAGTCTCAACTACGGCGAAATTGGTGCTTTAATATACAGTATGTTTACATCGTGCTTGTATGTACTTTTACGAAGGTGATTGCCAAATCTCGTAGAGCAACTGTGGAGAATGTTCCCAGCGGTTAAATGGGCGGTACAAAACGATGAGTGGACACTTTTCATATTGCTGCATTGATGTTAATTACCCACACATTCACAGGGATGTAGTGTATCGTACCTGGTCAGACTTCGCAGCTGCAGGTGATAGCTCTGTCGGAACATCTAAGGTAGGTATTGGAGACCCATTCTTGCAGGATAAGTACCCTTTAAACAGGAAGTAGGGCTGATGAAGTAACTGGTACTGAGAAGTGTGCTCTCCCAGTTAAAGGGTCGAACGGGTAACATCCATTCTCTCTTCATCGTAAGGAATATATTGAGAGAAGCGCCGTTGAACGTGTTCCGCTGTCTCCATCATCTCGTATCTCGGAGAAGCATCGAGTCAGCAAGTTGAGAAGAGGGAAGAGGTGTATGTATCTGCAGTATAACGGAATTTCCAGAGTAATCTGTTTTTTTTTTCTTTCAGGAATAGCCATAGTGAATGTGATACAGTATAAGATGAGATTCTCAACTGAACGAAAAGCTTGAGGAAATCTAATTCCCAAAGTACAATTCTCCATGCTCGAATGATTCGAAAAAGGCTTTCTAAGGGAGGCGTATCAGATTGGTCGGTAGAGCTCAAGACTGCAGAAACCATTGATGAGTTCGGAGCCCATTGGACCCCCGAGGACTTTTCCGCAATGCTGTTGGACAAGGCATGTCACCTGAAATGCCCAACACACCACCAACGTGTCGAATTGGGACCCTGTGAGATGACTTGAAGAGTAGAAGTAGAGTAGAAGAGTAGCCAGCACCGTGTATGGCAGCCCTTTTGGAAAGTCCACGGGAGACACGATGAAGTGGCGTACTGCAAGAGGTGGGTGCTATATAGCACGGGTGTGTCAAGCATGTGCTAAACATGCATTGAGAATATAAGCGAGAGTATTAAGTATTCTTTGCTTGTAGATTGAATATTGCCTCCATAAGTGCGCAGTTTGTATGATTTTAAGGGTATGTGAAAAGTTTTACAGGAGAGTTTGCCCCCCTCTCAAAAAATAGACGCAATTATTAAGGGTGTTCGGCATTGTGGACAATATTCACAAAATTGCGTCGACTTTGGCAAACAGGATTGTCGAAAGAAAGAGACGATATGCAGATCGTTAGAAGTATAAATTTTCCCTGTTGAAATTGATATTTCTCCCCTGAAATAATTACGTTGTATGCTTCTGGCTACTTCCTTTGATTGAAATCACCGACAATAATTCATTCTTCAGGAATCTGTAAGCTATACAGGAAGTAGATATGGAGGTGATATACGATTCACGGAGAATGATTGCGGGGAGTATAAACGTTATTTTGTAGCTTCATTGAAGGCGTCGTGTAGGTCACTAACATCTGTGTAGCTACCCCATTGTCTATGTTAGATCATACGTTGGTTGGTTTGGGACCTGTTATCAGAAATAGATATTTCATAGGCAAGAATTGCAAACTGTTTATTCGGATATTTGATAAGTAAAATAATCGAAACGGCCGTCAATTTGCATTAATAAGCATACTCACTCACTCATGGCTGCATGGGAGCACATGCCCGGAAAACACCAAGCCGCATCCCCCGCCCGCTTCACGGTCCGCCGCTTCCAGCCAACTACCCCTGAGGTACTCGCGAAGTCACGCTAACCATGAGCTACAGTGGCGACCCGGCAGTCGGCCAACCCTATGCACACATGACAGAATCGTCCGCCGGGGCCGCACCATATGTCCCGACAACGGTAACCGAGGATGCGGTGGAGTGAGATTGTGAAATAGAAATCCAATCTCCGCCCCTGCACAACAATATCTATGTTGATGTGGGTATACGTCTCCAAATAGGTATTATTTAGTCGGTGAGCGTACAAGCCTTCTACACGCACTGCATTAACATGCGTTTCGGAACCTGTTGACCTCAGAGAAACAAACAATTGATCAGTGTACTGCTAGGGAAATCCCAACTCAGAATGTCAGAATGTATCTGATACATACACAGAAATCCTCTGGCATCGTCAAAGGAATGAATAAGTCTAATATGTTATAGCGTTAATTTCCAAACACAATTCTCGTCACCACGGTTTCGCAGTTGAAAAAAACAAGCAGGGTCAGACTGAACGAGATGAAACAACAACACCTGAGTATATTTAGTTTTCTTTGTCGAAAGCTACGCGGAGTACAACGCTTAAACAATGATGAATTTGAAATTGTTCACAGCATAGTGAAGCATCGAGAGGTTCAATGCAATTCGATGACCAGTTGGCAGCTAATCGTAGTTGTTATGCACATCGTCATACAGAATGCTATCACGCATCAAATGTGGAAAAACACTCCATACCTGTCGCGAAAAATGATAATGATGAAGCGGCAGCAGTAGTCAACTAACGAATAACGACGATAACTAACTACTGATGTTGTAGCAGCATTAGCCTATTTTGTCCTCCAATGATTTTCCAACGTCATTGTTTGGAGGGGTCACACTTAATTTGAAATTTAAACGAAGCTTACCTGTGAGTTGAAGCTTGATTAAACTTTGTTGCTACACGAACGGGATTGATTGAATAGCGCCGCGCTCCGATAATCAGACTTGAGAGCCGTTTTTGTTAAATAGTTAAATTGTTCAATATCAGCGAGATGAAGGGGCTACCCATCATGAAGACGGTGGGAGAGGCATCGTATATCCCGATCGAGTAGCAACTCATTAAATTGTTAAAAAAAAGAAAGTTAGTCATCTTTGAAGGCAGACCACTCTTCACGTTATACAGTGAAGAGATTGCACCCTGGTTGCTTTGATCAGAGGAGAATAAATTTAACTTAGTATTGGGGGTTTTCCAGGACAACGTGTCTACGAGGATAAGGATTCGTAAAACATCCCGAACCAAGGCAGGTCATCATGCGTGGAGATGGAGATATCTTGGACATGGCGAGTCACATGATAAAGTCTATAAATCTGATTATAGTCGCGTTTGCCGCACTGAGATTGACGTCCATGGTTAGATCCAGAGACGACAGCGCTCCCATCGTGAGTCGTGGCTGAATATAACTAGGCATCTCTGTACATACTGTGAGGAACTAATGCAGCGGTGGGTTGAACTGAATCCGCTCGTTTTTCGTGACAATACACTGTAAAACTTGTCAATTGAGTATTGAGCAAGCAGATCAATACCGGGATTTTCCAGGACATAGTTATGGAAAAAAACCAATTGTGTCAAGAGACTACTTAACACGCTCGTTGAAGTTTACGCGACAATGTGTCAGGTTTTGTGTTGATAGATTCTCCCGCTATGTGGGAGCCATACTCGCGGGCCCACTGTAATATCGACTTTGCCTCTGTACCACTTTCACTTGACACGTTGCTCTCATGTGGTAAATGTATGAACCAGCTGTAGTACTATCTGTCAAGATATTGATATGTTCATTCTTTGCTGCCTGCTGCACAGACCTGTAGTGCTAGATGAATAGCAAGAATTTCGAGGTGATCATTATGTTTACCACGTTTTGAACTGGCTTGTATTCAATTTCATCGTCTTCTTATCTGGGACAGAGCCACTGTTTTCGCCCCTCCGAGTTTCTGTAAGCATTAGTCCGAATGTCATGCTGTGAAAGAGTACACCAAGAGACCGATGACTCATTCTGCTTGTCTGATTTCAGCGACTTGCAGTGAAAGCATAACACATTATTCCGTTATACGACACTTTTCTTTGCGTAAAGTGATGTCTTCTCGAAAATTCATATCGCTTGCTAGAAACCTAATTGCTTTGTCGATTTATTAAAAAACATCCTGGTGAAAACTTACACACCCAGCTGATCATAACTTTCATCAATCAATCACCAAAAAGAGGCCACCATCTTTTGAACCTAGTATGGTGAAATTTGTTTCATTAACTAATACAATACTCTCAGAGCAGGAGGGAAATTATATTTAGCAAGCAATCGTCTTGATAGCGCATCTATTTCCCCATTGACGAAAAACTATTCATGCTGCTCATCTGTTACGGTATGAGAGACACTGATGATAAGGAATGTTTGGGGTTTCAGTCGAGCATAATTAGAATTATACAAACACAAACTTTAGTACCCTTTCAAATGTAGTCATTTTGAAATTCCGTTCATTCTATATTCTCAAAGGATTTGCGATTTTCGTTAAGAACAATAGGATTTGGAACTGGCCTTGTTCAGGCTCTGCCGTCTCAATGACAGACATTCTTGTTTTTTTCACAACAGTAGGTTTGGTTCATTTTGGTGACAACTGAACCAGCATTGCAGTTTTTTTCTGCATGGGCACAATGCATGCAATCTCCACCCCACCACAACAGGATTGGTGAGGAAACTGTAGTGTAAATACAAAGTTTGTACTCGATGCCATGTTCCTCCGTACAGACTTTGGGGGATCATAGCGGAAATCCCCATAGATATCGAGTGTTTTGGGGCATACCGTGCCACGGCATCACTAGCTGTTACCTGGTTCAGTCTGGTCGTCGTATTGGTCATGCGACTAATTTAGCGGCATCGTCAACAGAGACGTTGTGCGTTCAGACTGCTGCGCGTGTTGGCCGAATGTCCGCAGGACAGACATGACTGCGTTTAGGCAATTGAACCACACTCGAAAATGGACAGTTAAAATCACTACGACTTAACGGCAGTGGCGGAGACGGGTGGGCAACTAGGGGCAGTTGCCCCCTTCACGATGGGTTGTAGATTTGCGCCCACCATCCAGGGAAATGCGCCCCTTGGCACCCTTCGAAGTGGGATATAAATGGAACTCTATTGTAATATAATTCACGTATCAAAGGCTCGGTCCGACATCCATAGGGCCCTATGTAGTAGGCCTCCAGTATGTACAGCGACCCATGAAATTCGTGCTGAAAACCGCAGCATGTACATTTTTTCAGCTTAGTCAAATGATCTAAGCTACTTCTGGTCGCGGTATATGCCATGACAAACACTGGAGGAACACCACTACCTGACACCTGGCCCCAAAACTAGAGTGTTTAAATGAACCCGCGCCCATCGTACGCGTATATATACGACATGTAAAAAAATGTTACCACACTAACAAAACACTAGGCGCGGATCCAGAGGAGGGGCGCACCCGGGGCGCGCCCACTTAAAAAATTAGAATGATTTTTTTAAAGATTTCATTTTCTTTTGTAATTTTTTTTGGGCCGGCTTGAGACGTGTTTGAAGCTTGGAACTTGGAGCAGCTTGAAAACGCCTGGGCAGTGTCATTTCCTGCATCTGGGGCGCTCGTAAACCACACGTTTTCTAGTACGCTCGCGACATCCGATGGTGGCGCTCCGCGTGATGATAATTTGGTATCCCATCCCCCGTCAAATGCTGGCCCCCCCCTTGATGCCCCCAGAATGAAAAGTCCTGATACACTGCCCAAAGTACCTCTTTTCAACTCATTTTTTTTGGGAGAATGGGACAAAGACTGGTGCAAGGCATAATTAACTTGTCATTCATTACAATACCGATCATAGAGGCATGAAACGTGAATCATGTTGATTTTTTCTTCTTCAGTTGGCTTCTAAGCCACGTCAGACCCCAAGCAAATTTTCTAGACACCTTCCCAGAAATCCTGGGTGCATATACTTAGGCACACGGAAGTGCATGCCGTTTTCCCATTTGGAGGTTTGGTGAGCCACACTTTTTGTACGTCTGCGCCTTTCGTCGCCGATATGGGGAGACTGGCCATCTTACAAAAAATAGTGTGTGGAAAACAGTCAATGGGGGCATCTCGATATTGGTGTTTACTACCATTTCCCCCCCCCCCCCCCCCCCGTCCCCCCGGTTTCGGCGCACATGTTGTACACTGCTCGCCAACGGTGGTGGCGCTCCGCTAGATTGTCAAAGTTATCTTAAACCCCTCCTTTTGTCAAAATATATTTGACTCGCCTCTAACCGAAATTCCTAGATGCGCCCCTGAACACGTCCGTCACCTATGTTCAGATAGCTTCCGTATCGTATACCGCAGACAAGCCGATCGAGATCGCAAACGCTAGATCAGCTTTAACTATAGATTGATATTCTAGTTAACGCATCTACGATAAGTATGTCAATAAGGAACTATTCCCAATACGAAACCGCGATTCCTGTATAGGTCTTTTGCAATGTTTTCATTCGAACTGGTGCTTCCATGGCGTTATTATACATGTTTACCTCATTACTTAAACCACGGATCGTTGAAAACGGTCAAATTCGTTAATCATAACTGAATGTGGGGTCATCCGAATTTGTCCCGGTTCTGGCCTTGGATACATATATTGTTTATTTTTTTACTCCATCCGGTCTCCTCATTTTTTAGCAATCTGGCGCTAGGCGCGGATCTACGGGGGGGGGGGGGGGGGACGGGGGGTGTAGAGGGGCTTTGCCTCCCTCAAAAAATGATACCCCCCCCCAAAAAAAATAGTAGTAATAATAATATAAATAATAGAATAATTAGTATTGTAGAATAGATTTTGTATGATAATAATTAGATGATTATGAAAGGACCTTTTGCAGCTGGGAAAGGCCTTCTCCGGTGATCTAAGAGGCTCAATTTTTTCAAAAATTTCGACACGCTCCGCGCCACCGATGGTGGTGCTCCGCTTAGATAGTCACATAATAATTGGCCAAAAGAAATCTGGCGCCCCCCCCCTGATCGACTGCCCCCCACCCACCCCTTTCAGTGTTGGGCTAGATCCGCCTTGCTAACAGCACTAGTACTAATGGCATCATAACTGTCTGAAGCCCTAGAATTAACATTAGTAGCAGTTGTGCTATATTGAGACTCACAGATAGCATCGTTTGGGGATGTAACGGTATGTCGTGGTATTACCGACAGAGTTCATCTTCGTCTTCCGTTTCCCTTTGTCGAGGACCTCGCTCATCATCACGAATTATACCCACTTGGTTAACACACACTAAAAATATCGTAATGAAACCCTGGCTTACAGAGCGAATATATTATATTATATATATATATATATCTATATATATATATATTATATATATATATATAATATATATATAATATATATATATAGATATATATATATTATATATATATATATATATATATATATATAGATATATATATATATATATATATATATATATATATACATTTGCGAGAAGTAAGTAGAGGTTAGTATGTTCGGGATTACCGACTCTAGCGCATATAACTCTGCTCAGCTCGGATAAACATACAGCAACTTTAACAATTTTACTCAGAATTGTATAATCTCATTCTGGTTCGTGGCTTACTGTGATTACGTTATTTTATCAGCTGTGCTTCTCACTTGACCTGCGTGCCGGTTTGTCGTATTCCGCCACATAAAAAAAACACTTTCGACATGGGCAACCTCCCCCTCTTTAAAGAAATCACGAAAGTGATGATGCCACACAAAGCACTTCACAGTTAGGTTGGGAAGTGATTTGGCGCAGTTTGTTCAAACTGTTCTGACCCCGATTATCGAGCTCAATTGGACGGTTTGGGGCAATGGAGGTCTATTTGACCGACGCGTGCCACGCACGTTAATTATTTAATGATTCATTATATGTGGAACAGGAACAGGCTGGTCTAAACTAGACAATCTCCGAGGGCCAAACCGGAAATTGAAGAGCTAAAAGACCACGTACAGGGGCATCGTACTTTGGGTACTTTAACTATTTTCATTAGATACGCCACAGAATCGACAATGGAACCTATTTCGCCTTTTCCACCAGTAACTCCTACACTTCCTGAATAGATGCAGTTCAGACAGACAAGCAAAAGTGGCGTTCACACTCATCTGGTAACGGCAACGACGACGGCAAAAAAATCGCACACTGAATGTATGAGAGATTCATTAATATAATTTAATTTTATTATTCCTGTCGCCGTTACTGTTGCCGTTACTGGATAAGGGTGAACGAAGCTTTAGTGCTTGTGCTGGTACTGCTTGAGACTTAAGGGATGATTGATCGGTATTGATATAGAGTGGTCGATCGATTACCTGGCTTTCTGTATAGTTGGAAGGAATGGTTGTCTAGGTTGAGGGTGACGTCCAGGCAGTTCATGGAGTGCTTGGTTGAGTTCAGTGGTGATTTTCTGGGAGTGTGCCTCGAAGATTTGCCTCAGCTCTGCTGTTACGTTCTACTTGCAGTGCGGGAGGGTACTCCCTTGAACTCGTCGTCTCTCGGTCTGGGAAGTGGGTATTTAGCTCGTTGAGGAAGACAAATCCGATCAGATCACATACTTCCGCACGTCATAGCTACCAATGGCGGACCCGATTGATGTGGTTCTGCGGGTCTGACGTTTGAACCACTCAATCACGGAAAGGGTCCTTGTCCACTGGTCGACCTTGACCTGGGACCGGGATGCGGTATTAATAGAGTCAAGGAGGCCCTTACTCACTTTGCCCATGTCGTTTTTCGCTGGATTGATGAGGCGACTGACGAGTTGGGGGTGTGAACGACACCTTGTGGTCCTGGGGGGGGGGGGGTTGCTAAAGGCTTGCCTAGTCGCCATGGTCTTGATCTTATCCAGGCCTTCGGCCGCAACCTTGTTTGTATTTAGCTGTGTTGTTGTCCCTCGTAGATTCTCGTAGCTTGTAGCTTCCTCTGTAAATGGTTTTGTCAGCCGAACGAGCTTCGTCGGTTTCCTTGATCCTCCTGATGTGATTTGGCATTGAGCTGCCTGGGAATAGTGCTGTCACCCCTCTATCCTGACTTGATATTTTCATCATCTATCATCCTACCTGTTTTGCTGTAATATAGTAGAAGCTTGTATTCAGTTTAGATAAAAGAGGTGAATGCAATTGTGTGACTACAAACCCTGAGATATTATATACTATTCAAAGTAACTGAAATCGATTTACAGTTCCACATTGTGACAATATTGTCGTCCTATGTCATGTCCCTGAAGGTGTGTTATCTATTCCGACAAAAATACAGGTTCGGTTACAGGCTTATTTTAAACATTGTTTTGTGGGCATGTTTCTGGAAAGTTAAATCTGTTTTCCCCCCCTGATTCCATGTTCGTTAGGAGGCGATTATTCTGATTTTCATCAAACTGTCCACTTCTAATCAGAGGTGGCAACCGTTATCTCACACCCCCCATTATCGTCGCATTTGGAACTGGAAATAAAAGCCCCTAGAACAAGAGAGTGGCATGTGTAATCACCGTGCTTACCGAACATCATAATAATATTTTTTACATGGCGAGATAACCAAAAGATTTCTGATGTTGTTATTTTTTCCAGTGATTACGTTATAATTGCTTTCTTTATTTCGACTTCATTGGATAATTAATGTGTAGTTCTTAAAGATAACAACGTTTTATATGTCGACTTAAGGCTGTAGATTTCACGAATTGGCAATCCTATCGTCCAGATCACTCCATAGGTTTAGGAGCACCATAACAAACTGGAGAGAACGTTTCTCAGTGTCTTATTGAAAACACTTTCTTCTGTTAATTGCAGTATTGTAATCAATTGCGATAGAATTTGCTACGCTATAGACTATGGCTGTTAAACAAAACAAACAACAAACAAACAACAACCAGACTACACCATGCAATTATGTGTCCACCACTTTCCCAAACCGTCCTTTACCTTCATTTATCAGTAGTCCAATCCTTCAAATGAAGCAGGCTGTCCCCACATTAAATACTTCATTTACTTCTATTTTCCGAAAGGTCACTGAGCTTGGTTAACCGACTCGGCAGTTTGTTTGTGCATTGTTTATTGACATCGTAATCCATCGATAAGCTCACATACATTCCAGTAGACTATTTAAAGGCGTTCTTCCTGGGGTCAGTCGCAATTGCATACATTATGTACTTCAGTCTATTATTATCAACACCTCGATATTCGACCACAGTCGGCTGAGGAATGTGTCTGTTACTATAAAAGTTAGTTTGTCACGTTTCGTTCCAGTTATATCGCAGTCCATGAACCACTTTAGTCGGAAGTGAAAGGATCAGTATTGCTGCAGCAGATTTTGAGTTTTACCAGTGTTTGTGGTTTGGCTGTTGATACGTAGTGTATCATGCGTGGCAATGCAGGTCATTAAAACGTGCGTTGGGTGAAAAGGTGCTTGTTAGCACGAAGGACTGGTTGCACCGGTGTCATATAAAGCTTTCAATCCAGCAGCAGCATTCCAGGGTTGGCCGTATGTGCGGTGGCGTATCTACCCAATTAGTTCGTCGTATGAAATTAATGTACAGACGAGTGGCAACGGAATCGAACAAGAGCGCAACTATAGCGTGATTTCTGCAGTATCTTCGGGTAATACTAAACGTTTGTAACAAAAGGAGAATTTCAAGCTCACCTTTGAAAAATCAGAATAATATTCTAAGGCAGTCGAGTAGCAAATCAATAATGAACTAGCCACACACCAACACGTCAGAATTGTACTGGTCAAGTTTGTGGTTTCGAGTACACGTACACTTCTTGTCCTTACAAACATGCAATTTTATCCTTTTGCCTTTTTTCCCCGAAATAATAGGGGATTCCATGGCTTATGCTGGTAATGAGCAATTCACAATACACTGTTGAATATCTATAAATATTATTCAAAAACTTAGTTCATTCCAGAATTGAAAACATATTCAAACAAGAAGCACATGATGAAATTCAGAACAAGCCTTATATTGAGTGGGCGCTAGGCGACTTTTACCTTTATATCTCATAGACGCTCGTGAAAGTAAACTAAGGAGACTTTCCAAAGGAATTTCACCAACGGAAGTAAAAAACGTTTGGCTCATGGCACGGGACTTTTTTTCTAGGGTCGGCCGAGAGGTCCACTACCATAATCTGTGAGAGCGATTTCCACTATGGGACTTGTGCAAGATTGCATCAAATTCATCCCTATGGAATCATCTGAAACTGATTTATTATGATCAATCGTTCACCTATGTTCAATGCATTGCATAGTGTGAAAACACAAGGGGCCCATTCATGGACACCCTGCCTATTCTGCTAATGAGTGAATCCATGTCCAAATTTGAAAGAAACAAAAAAAAGAAAAAAACAAACAAACGGACGGAGCTATGTGGATTATTTGCGGTCCCCAAAATATCTTACAGATAACGGAAAACAAAACAATAGAAAATGGCAACACAATTGTGACAGAGGTGGAATGTTCAACACAACATCAACCCCGTGTGGTATTATGGGGTGTCATTTGAAGAGGTTTAACCCTGTGCCTCCCCTCCCACACCCCCCCCCCCCCCCCCTCCCCCTCCCATTTGGTCACCATCGATGATAGCTGGGTTATACCCTGGGCAATTCTACAACCCACAGAATGCTAGGAATGTGTACTCGTGGAATCATATGGTGATAGTACTATATGCAGAGGGAGGGTTTATAATCTACTGAATATAGAGGGAATGGATTTTCCGAAACAGCTTCAAACGAGTGTGCACCTGCATGAAAACTGTAGTTTGAACGTTTGAAGTTCAGACATTTAGAATGCGGTAAAGTGTCAGGACCCAGATGTAGAAAGATAATTTTCGTCTGTAATTGCCTATAAAATATCATTAGTGGTGGGTTAACGGTTTATCCGGACATGTCGAGGTCTCCGAACACACCAACACCTTCAAGAATGTAAGTGACGATATCTACATTTGTAAATTCGGACAATTGCTGCAAAGCATGAGAGGATCATTCACCTTACAGAGGCGGGATCAATATTTGCTGAGGTTGGGGGGAGGTGGGTGGGCAGTACCTAAACACAGACTCCTTCTTTTCCCCCTTTCCCTATCTAAATTATGTTTGAAAAAAATCTTTGTGCTGAAATAGTCCTATTTGCAGTTGCAGTGTAATGGTATGTAAGTAATATGTGGTCAGCTGGGTTCACGTGGCCGGCTCCCGCGTAATACAATAAACTACTAACACGAAACTTGGGGAAATTGTTGGTCTGTACCCTGTTTATTGTTGATTTGAGCTCGTGTACCACTGTTTACTCCTTCAACGACAGCCACTAATAAATTATATATATCAGCCTCACTGCCTTGTATTAAACTACATAGGTGGTAGCAAGAACGTAGCGTGAGCCCATTGCTTTCATATTGAATGCGCAATCTTAAATTTCAAATTCGAATAACAAACCGACGCATAGAAATGTCAACTACACACAGCAAATCGTGCAGAGAACAAAAATACATGAACGATAAGTTTACATATATTTGAACCACATGCCATGAGACATCAATTAAAACATTCTCTGTTACTAGGCTAATCCCCCAGGCATGAGGTCGTTCAGCTTTTGAGAAACAGCAGGAATTAAACAAGTAGCATTATAATGCAATAGGGAATATGATTACATCGATCTTGCGAGGTTTTCGAGAGTTTGCGGTCAGCAGTATGAGCCCTCATTTTAACATATACATTTTAGAAACATGCCATGGTTAATAGTACGTCTGCAATGGTGACTAATTAGAATGAGTTACTCTCGATATGATGTACGCGGGCGAATATTAACCCATATAATGATCAGAAGCACCCCAAAAGCTCATAGTAATGGGGTAATGCTTGATAGCAGTGTTCGAAATAAAATAACCCTATAAACAGGAAAGTGGAACGGTCATGTCCTCGGCTCATCTACCTTTCGTTGGAGGCGAGATATTCCTTAGGCATCTATAAACCGCCTCTGTCGACATGATGATTGTCACCACAGTACAGACAGACAGAAAACACACTGAATGGAAAAAAACAACTCATTGCAATTCCGGATTTCTAAAATAGGGTTCAAATTTGGTATATGATGGGTATATGTCAGCTGTCAATCAATGACTAAATTATTACTCTCTGTTTTTATTTTTTTCAATTTTATGGTATACTTGCCGAGCAGAGGATCGTTACTATTAAGGGCCCAGCAAGAGCAACTGATACTGCACCTAATGTCAGTGCGAACCCTCACCAGGTTCACGAATAGGGCCCCCAAGGCCTCTTTGGCGGTACCTAATGTGGGGGGTCGAGTACTCACACGCAGACGGAACTTGCAAATTGCCTACCCCTGATTCGTCCCTACTCCAATCCCTTATGCCGAGCGTCCAGCGACGAAAGGGGCAAAACAGGTACCATTTTTAAAGACTTTGGTATACCAGACCAAGATATCGAACCCGGTCTCACGGCGTGGACGGCCGAAGCTCTAAACTTGCCAACCACTCGGTTTAACTCTGCAGCTATTCTGACGCGAAAATGTTGTGGTCTTCGCAGCACCCCATATAGAGTAGCTGAGCACGGGTGCGGAAGAGCCATGGAGTGTTAAAAGGGAAACAAATGAATCCTTTCATTACAAAATCATTTAGTACAGTTATTTTTCAGGCTGAAAACATCCAGTCTCTGATTATGTGGTTGAGAACTCATCAGGTACCAATGGTAATTCTATCATGATGGGATGCCATCAATGTTGTCATAGCCTCAACTGTCATTACTGTTTTCATGTAGAACATTGTAAATGTGGGGCTAGTCAAATTTCCAAGAAAATCTCGATTTTCAGTGAGATGACAAAAAAGGAAATAGGTCTTAAATGTTCACAATTGCATTACTATTTCTCGGGTATAAACTGGGGTACGAAAATGGCTGAACACTAATCGCCTTAGAGAAATTTAACTACAGAAAGACGAAGTGGCCAGGGGTACACAGGGGGCCATTGAAATATCCGGTTGGGGTCCAAGTGCGAAAACCCGTGAAAGCGGAGCCAATTCAAGTCGTCAGTGCTTGTAGTTTTGAAGCAATTTTGTATATCTCATGACTTCTGCGTTTCTCCCCCGAGTTGTCATTTACGAGAGAACTACATTTTTCAAGTACACAGACTCTTCGAATTTTGAACCCCTCTTTGACCCCTTCATCTTTAGAACGTTTTCTTTTGCCATTTCTCGGAGGTGCTGTTATAGACATTTCAAAACGATTTCGATGGAATGTTTTCATCAGTTTCATTCATGGGAGCTTGTAAAGAGATGGAGGGTATCTAATTTTAGTTGCGTTAAGACATAAATTTCATCGCTGCTGGCAATAACGATATATTTTCCGCGCTGTATTTCAAAAAACCCGTAGGAGGCCTTACAAATATATTTAAGTATAAATAAGTTGTTTAGAATTCTATTCAGAAATCTAACAGTATACTGCATATTGATACCCCGGACGTTATTTGCCAAAAGATGGCATGGCAAAGCAATTATAACTGATCATGATTCGTACTGTTACAATTGTATGTACATATTGATAACCTGACGTATTTGACGAACAGGGTAATGTCAAAAGCGTGATAAGGTCACGTCCCAAACAATCTACAACTGATTGAATAATAGCTTAGGGCGCACACATTTCAATGATCTATGTACCTTTGGGATGTCATTGCCGACTTGTAAGAGGTATTTTTTCTTCATGTGGCTGTCGGAAAAACGGCCCGGAAGAGGAGAATGTACTGTGAAATTGGGTAACATCCAATATCTACGTTATACCTATCAATGCATAATTATTTGCGTTTTTTGTTCGGGATACAGTTTCAGTGAATGGGGACATACAACTAATACAAATTATTGACTCATAAGAAGGTACAGAACAACACAATTGGAACGGAATCTTAAAATATCGCATATTCTTTCAATCATATTTCCTTCAAGTGGACGTGCACACATTTATTTACACATTCCAATTACGAACTTCGTCTTTCAGGGGGGTGGAGTTAATCCCAGTGACCCTAAACAATAAATCACGTACTCATCACAGTGAAAGGAAAACCACAAATTGACCCATAGTATTAGCTCCATAACTCAGACTCGATTAAGTTATCGTATTGGAAAGCTGGGCGTCACACACAACATACGCGCTCACACACACACACACACAAACACCCACACATTTTGACACTGCTTAGATTCCACTGACCCAGTCAGGAAAACAAAAACGTAATCACCTAAATATGCCTATGAAAACTGATGTAGCGCAATCTCCGCAATGCCTTTACGCAATGGGGACTATCCTGGAGATGGCGATATAAACTATAAAATCACCTTGGCATGTGGAATATTGAGCTCGCTAATTATACACTATGAGCGTATCGGTGGTACGATGTGCATGCTTTCATATGGGATAATGTAACACGTGAGGGGAGATCAACTTTTGCCCAATTATAGAAGAAAATGGGATTCTAATTAATTTCAAGTTCCCTAAGTGGAAAAACACGTTCTAAGCCATACAGATCAGCTTGGTTATTTAAGTTCAGTCTCCGTTCAGTCGATACCAGTGGAAGCAATTTCCACACAAAAAGACATGGATTTGGTCTTGTTCAAATAGATTTTAAATGTATACATTTCCAAATCAGAGGTTTTAGACTCGATTAGTATTTTAGAACTGCAGCAGTACTGATTATATTTTTCAAGAAAAACATGAAAATGCGGTTGTAGCATTATAATACATGTTATATGGGCTCCCAAAATGCGCGCCGCTAGGTGGATCTTGAAAACAAAAGAATAAACCGCTCCTCATTTTGAGTGAGTTGCTTCGAGGAATTGCTAGCTTAGTTGATAATAATAACGTTAGTAATATTAACGTTACACCAGTCTTGGACAGTCTTAGGACCCAATTCATTCGATTATTGTAAGTTAATGCGACAGCCAAATGCTCAATTTATTAACAATAAATAATATATCTAGTAATTTATTATTAGCGCTATATCACAGACTGCTGTCAGTAACAAAGCGCTTTACAGATATACCGTGTGATCATAGGAACTGGCACGCCCTCCGGACAATCCCGAGGTAAGTTGCTACAATTATAGGCGCAGGTTGTACTCAAGTCTCATAGGTCCCCCAATGCGCCTGGGTGGGGTGCCAAAAGCCGGGCCAGAAAATCAGTTACGACAAGATTGCGCACGATTTTGGTCGTGTGTCGTGTATGTGTCGTGTAAATGAGCCTACGGAACCCGTCTCAATGATGGAATTCATTGTTTGGCAACATTGGTATGCCTGATTCAATGCACGAAACCTGTGATGAATTTGTATCGAATAGTTTCCAGGGATGGACGCGAGTGCTTGACAGCACGGTGGAACTACTCCAGGTAACTAGGCAGCTGATGAGCAGCTCCAGCGATATGAAAGCCCATAGCGACTTGGAAGGAGTATCGCAATGGTTTGCAAAATGGAGGTCTGTTGGTAAGAAGTGACAGCGTCTCTTCTGCCTTCGGAGGGCATTAATGGTGTGGAATCATCAAGATTAATGAGCTTCCCGACGTGAGCATGATCTTCCCCGCCAACACCTTTTCACCATTTTTTTTGCCAACACATGAGGCATCTATAAGTTAGTAAAACCCGAACCAACTTACGCACATACACCACCACAAATTCATCCTCGGACATCAAAATCAATATCGAGGAAGTCTACTGCAGGGATAGCAGCTGCAAAGCATGCAAGGCCTACAACAGTCGACCACTCTCGTTAGGAAGCGAAAGCTGCCCGTTCAGTGAGGTTACGGCGAATTCAGAGTCGTTATGTGTCTGAAAAACAAATAAAGAGCCACTGTCTATAGCTCTTAGGTGGTTTTAATTCGAGTGGCACATCCCATGCAAAAAGCGCGATCGAGTGAGACACATACATTTGGAAGGTTCATATGAGGCAGTGGGTGGAGAAGTGAAGGACATGCTTCAAAGATTTCTTTTCCTAGTTCTCAATAGTGACTATATACCCGTTATCGGCATGCATTATACACTGAATATAAATACCATAATGAGACAAACACGGAGTGGCTAACTTCATGATGGCACCAGTACACAGAGGCGTACGAAACCTTCCAATGTAGGGAGGCAGGAAAATTCCCTGCCCGATTTTTCACAAGTCACATAGAGGAAGACCATCGCCGCTTCCAAGAATTCTGTGTACTTTCCGGGCATTTGACTAAACATTCATGCCAGTCGGCCGATATTTCGAGCAACTCTCGCACTTTTGTTCATCATTCATGGGTAGTGGGGGGTAGGGAGGGCCATTTTCCTCCGGCCATCGCCCCGTTCGCCTCAGTACATCTCCAAGTTTGAGAGTAGTAAAGAATGTTACACCACATGACTAGAGGTGACTGCGTTCACCCGAATTTAGTATGTGGAAATAGGTACTTACAGAATTTATTCAGTTACAAATGCAGGTGGGTTATGGAGATAGGTCTAACTGTGAATAAGACTAAATAACTGTACTAATGACTGACGACCTCCCAATTTCATTTTCACTTGTATTTTTCTAAATGATTACATACTGTAATCAAATGGGGGAGTGGCGTTTGGCCAAAATAACTCACATTACATGTCACACTGCGCCACACAGTTATCGACCCACTGCTCTTCGTGTCCGCTATTACCATGAAAGTCAGTATTATGATTGATGATTCGAATTGGGGAACCGTGCCATATGAGGTCGAAGAAAATATGGGGACCATAATGTGAATTTCTATCACAACTTGGTAACTAGCTCAATACTCGTTGTTTCGTCGTTCCGGAATGTCCATTATGCCAAACTAATATGAATGTCATTCCTAGATTAGTTGGGTATCGTATTAGAAATCCTAAGAGAGTCCCCTTACTGAAACATGAAATTGACATCAAAAAAGCATGTTGTTTAGAATGAAGAATCCGTAGGATGAATATAATTATTATGTTAACTGCCATTACAAGGTGAATTTATATTCAGTAGTTAAAATGTGTTCTGCAGGTGTGAGAAATGTACGGAGTACCACTAATTGCTATGACTTGTACTGTGGTGTAGCAGACCTGGAGGAATGAGAGCATGTATAACCAATGAGGACTTCGTCACAATGGATCCAATGGAATGGAATGTATATTCACTCCCGTATGTTGGACCAAAACTCTTGGCTTTGTAACCCGGCAGGTTCCGTCATATCATATTTTCAATTTCCCACACCGTGATGATCCTTCGGTAATCAATCATTAATATTATCTTGTTAAATTATCGCATAAATCACAATGGGCGAGTTCATTGGTAGGCATCGCCACTGGGGACAGGTAGTATATGTCACCATATTTCACGGTTATTGGTTTTTACTAGAAGGCCATTCAGGGTGGGGTGAATGGGATGACATCCGGGACTTAACGTGGATTAATCAACCGTTTGACATCCAGTGAACCTGAATGTATGCTTTTCCGTCCCTGCAGGAGTGGAAGTGAAATTATTATTCATTCCAGATACCCTGACAATATTCGATGAGCAGCAAGTTTTCCAAGGGAATGAAGGTAACTTTGAGGTCAGATATTGGAACGTAATCTATATTAGATGTCCATAAGTGGACATGGGCAAACCTCCAGTTGTATAGTCAGTGGGCGGCGCCAAAGTAGCCGCATATTCATTGCGAATATTGTTGCCATAGTGCCTCCATTTAGCATGCTGGCACAGGTATGGGGCCTCCAGCTCAAAGGACGGTACTGTGTTTAATGGGGATGGTCTACAGGCCGACCAAATTCCATAACCACGTGATTCTCTCTTCTCCAATTGAGCCCCTCTTTACCGACAATCCTTAATTCGTATTTGTACGAAGTTAAGTTCCTCTCTCAGAAGACAAAATAGGCTTGGCTGACATTGCCGTGTTAGGTACTCTTTTATGTACAGAGGGTGGGAATGCCTGTGAAAACAATGTGGAGTGGGACCGCCGCAAACACAATGAATGCATTTCACACACTGACAGATAATATTAAATTGCGTGTACTTCATATTACGCAACATTGTGGTACGTGTGTTTGGCTCGCACTGCAGTAGTGATGTGTATTGGTATGTGTATTGAGTATATCTCCAAAGCCATTCTTTCCCGTGACTTTGCTCGAAAATTGCTCCAAAGGCCAAACCAGACGGATTGGTGGGCTACGCACTTTGGCGTTGGTGTCTTGCAGTAACAAAAGTTCCCAAACTTACTTTTGGCTGCCCACATTCGTTTTAACAAACGCCCTAAAATATACAAACTGACCTCTCTGGACTCTCGACTGTTACAAAAAAAAAAAAACGACACTTTTGCCATCGGCCTGTATGTATTGTTTAGTAATATTTTGACTAATTAAACTGTTATGATGCGTGGTCACGTGTCATATACTTAACTAACCGGTTAATCGATCGCGTCAGCTGCACCATCTGAAACACTACCACAGCTACTGTTATTTCGGGAAAGGCACGCCTTAATATCGGCAGCCCTAATACTCGGTCCTAGTCATTGAGGAAAGCTTTGTAGAATTGTTGTTTCGAAGAGTAATTGACGACCGTGATATAGATTTCTACTGATGACTAACATTTTACACCAAGCGGTTGTTTGAAAAATTTAGGTCGAATTTCTCTTTATGATATCTCAGACCACTACGTCCACGCCATAATGCAACTGGGCTTGAAATGTGATTGTCCCCTGACAGGCAGAAAATACACCATTAAAATTGCAATCAATAATAAACAAAAAAAAACCCCGTTCTCCCGTTCATATTAACTTTGTTTGCCTCGTTGTCATTTTTCTTCCCGTAGAGCGTTTCGAGCAACCCATTTGGAAGCAACCCAGGTGGATTCTGCGCTATACAAGATTTATTATTCATTATCATTATTGTGGCCTCGTTGAAGTTGCAAACATCAACGAGGCGTCCTAGAATTACCTCAGGATAATATTCCCGAGAAACATGTGGAACAAGTCATGAGGTGGAATTGGTGACACATTTTTTTCTACTTTCTAGAGTATATCTAAAGTATACACGTAGAATAGCCATTGTATCTGGCACAGGTTTTGAAGATTTAGGAACGAATGTTTCATTATGTATAATAACAAATGCGGCATCCCATCATCGCAAAAACGCAACCCAGGGCGTGACCTAAAATCACGACTGTTATATCATTGCCTCCCAACATTCACTTGTATATATAATCCTGTAACGTCCATCCTCCAAATGTGGCAAACACTGGTTCTCAGTTCACTAGGGAATTCAAATAACTCCATCATTTACTTATGAATGTGTCAGAACGTCCTCCGTTTCACGCTCATCCTCTGCAACTCTATCGTACAATAATCGACTGGGAGCGGCTTGCGGAGACCGTGCCTTCAGCCTGATAAGGTCCGGCTCTAGAATTCTCTTCTTGTGGCTGCTGATCCACTCGCGACTTGTGTTTGAGGTGTAGTGCTCGATTTTCCTACTGAAGTGCAATTCCACAAAAGACTGCCGAGAATGGTTGTTCGTACCTTATGGAACGAATCACTACTACTATCAAGTTTAAATTTCAAATTTTATTTTACAAATTCAACCAAAGTTTCGATGCAATGACGTGTGTCTATTTTATTTGAGCCATGACCAATGATATCGCCTTGCCGACCCAATACTAATTATTACTTCCTTCAATGTCTTGAATTTTCGAAATAGCTCTGACATGAAAGGCGAATCGGTGATAGCCTTAACATACTTTTCCCTCTGTAAGCAAATGGAGCCTAAACGCTTACTCCAATATTGTTTCACCTTCACACACACGACATCGGATTTCAAATCTACGTTGAATACTTTATTTGGGGTGAGAGAACTTCTTTGCTTGTGTAATTACACGAGGCTACATGGGTACATGTCCTTTATTTGTGTCATTCAGCACCATACCTCCCACTTCCCCGCCCACACCATCCTAATTCCTTTCACAAATCGTTCGCGTTGGCGACGAAGTATGCTCATAATGCGTCAGTGTATTTCACACTAGGCCCGAATCTCCATGGCCGCTTAAATTATACGTGATCCATGTCAGCCTTCGGTGCCTCCTCTTCGATGACATAATTGGTGTCTGTACTTGTTGGGTTTAGTCTGGCGGTCGTGAGTTCGTCCTGAAACACAAGCACCACGTAATATTTTGAATCGATTTGGATGCGTGGTCACGGCATCACGCGGCAATTGGAAGTGAGAGCGTGGCATTTAGGCTATATTTGGGGTTCAGTTTCCATTGTGTGCTACATGTTACTATTTTATTTTGGGTGTGATGCAATTGGCAAAATTTTTTGTTTCAAACAAAACAACGAATATATTAATATTTTTTTTTCGAACCAACTGAGAAATCAGATATCTTTCTATCTTGTAATGAATACTGGCAGCAGTATCAGGCCACTAACTAGGCCTATGACGAAATGGTCAAATAAAATGTATAAATAGTCAGCAGTAATTTGTCGAGCGAATCAATAATGCGATGATCGTTCGGATACTTTCACGCACTGGCAAGTGTTATAAACTGCTAGCAAGTACCGACAACAATGCAGAAGCTATATTCTACCACATTATTCCCTACAACGAGCTTGAGGTTGATGAGTCGAATCCCAAACAAGCAAACTATTTTGTTTCGCGTATATTACCCATCGCCCGATCAGTCGCCCGATCAGTTCCTATTCATTCGCAGTTTTAACACTGTACATTACTGACTTAATTCTAAAACTGGTCAGTTTCTCAGGCGTCATGGTACTATTATCATTAACTTTCAACCTGTAATGAGTTGATAGGTAGTGAGGGAGTGCTACAATAATCAGATTTGGAAAATGTCATGCTTTAACATCGGTGAAGTGAGTTTTCTGTAGTGAATCAGCAGGACTCGTTTAACATCAGTACAAATACTGCAGTCATCAGGTTTTCCAACTGTATGGATTAACATCAGAGAAGTGAGTACCTGAGTTAAATAATTGGCCATTGTCATAGGAAAATGACTGATAACTACTGCGTAAGTACTGCAATCATCAGATGTTTAGATGTCATGCATTTAACTGGGGATGGAAGCAGGTACTGTAATAATGGGTTATTCCATATTTAGTTGGTTCAACATGTCGTAAAGTAACTCACCCACTTGTTTAGCTTGTTCAACACTCTTAGAAAAGTGTGTTGAAATAATCAGTTTTCATTTTTTCAGGTTCAACTCGGGCAAAAACTTGAATGAAGGTTAAAATTGGAAGAAGAATAGAGAAGAAGGTATAGGTTAGTTGGAAGTGAAAGAAGGACTGCCAATAAAATGTGGTATTGCTGGCGGGTGGTTCGTCACTAATCCACTCCTTCAAAAAGTGATTAGTATTCCTGGATTCGGGCACTGTTGCTACATTCCCTATTTGAAATAACTAATGCGAAAGTACCCGTAGTATGTCCTAGACCAAAAACAATTTGAGATATTCACAAATAAAGTGAATTTGGGTAACCGGTAGAATCTGGGAAGTCACACTACCAAACGTAATAAAAATCCGGTTAGTTGAGCTAGGCATTTCTAGACGGGTTGCACACTCGATTGGTTTGGCCGAACAGAAAGAAACTGTTTATTAGACACGCAACTTTTCAGCAGGTATGAGAAACGAAACTATATCCCACTATGATTTTCCTATATTCGGGTATATGATGAGCTCTACTTATCCAAACACTAGTATGACAAATACGATGTTTACAAAACTTCCAGTTCATTCACTTCATGTCTTGTCTTGTTCGGTACTATGCAAACAACTAAAGGTTATCACTGGGGTAGTACGCAACATTCACGAGTTGGGAATCTCAAGGTGGATCACGTTATCAGAGGAGCACGTGCATCTGGGTTGTGTGGTTGGAGAGCATACCAGCTCCAATCTGAAATTGTTTCATGCCGAAATGACCATTCGAAAGTATCTGTGTGAACGCGAACATGTCTATGACTAGTACCGTCGACTGACCACGTTCTTGAGTAACGTTTAGTGAGTTCAGAAAATCCTCTCTTTATTGTGTAGGCGAGTAAGCTGTTGAAGAAGAGCGTTCACGCGTCGGTCCGATCGTCATTAGAAGTAACAAACCTAGCGAGCTGCTTCACACTATACTATTCCTTCCAATTTGTTGATGTTACATGCTTTCCATCTGGATGATGTGCATCACCTTAGCATATGGGTTTTTCCTTATCAAGTACACGATCCCTATGATTACTGGATAGTGTCAAAGAGACATCAATTCAGTCAAAGTTCCACTCAACCTTCATTTCATGTCCTCATTCGCAAGAGCAGATTAATATACGTAGCAATCCAGTGTATTGCATGATACAAAAACAGCCATTGAAAAAAAGTATGTTGAAACGATAGTATTAGGTCAAATTAATAATTTCGTGAAATAGGCCGCTGTGGCGACATATACATTTGTTGCGACCAGCCGTCTTTTCTCAAAATTGGCAGAATGATCACCTTGTTCTCCAAGAATAGAAATGATTTGAGTGTTGTATTCTTGACTGAAGTTTTCCTTGTGGATCAGGTATCATTCGTTTTCATCATCATTGATATTTATTTTCTCGAATGTATCAAAGGCCGAATGGAACTTGGAGTATTCGCTAAAGTCTCCGGTTTTCTGGTTTTGGTATTGTTCACTCTCGTGTACAGCATGATGTTTTCTGGAAGATGCTACCTCAGCTTGTTCATAATTTTACACTTTCTGTTTTCTTGTGAAGACCCATAAAAGTTTAGTGCTATTTAAAATGAGCTATTCCTCGGAATGGACCCAATATCAATAATAATGATACTGGCTCCAGAACGGTTCGCACAACTTGACTACCAAACCCCTTGTAATATAGGCATAATCATCGATTTCTATACGCATGTCTCCCTCCATGTATAGAGACAGAAACAGGTTCAAGTCATGGTTTGGTTGCAAAACGATTTAGACAATTTTTCTATAGGCAAATACAAAGAAAAGTATGGAGTAAGTCATTGAACCATTCTTTTTTAACCAAAGGGTGTTGTGAATTGAATTTTTGTCACTGTCAGTAATTGCTCCTAATCAAAGTGCAACCAATCTGTCAATAAAACGACAGTCAGGAATAATTGTGCAAAGCAAATATGAGTTATCAATCTTGTATCGAGACGCCTTACGTTCGAAAATACTGGCTCACGTTTATTTTGGATGTGAAATGAAGATTAGTAGTTATCAAATGGTTCTAGTTGTTATTGGGGTAGAAAGAAATGATTTAATTTAGTCAATATGTTGACCCATCAAGTGCGACACTTTCAATTCTCCAGAACTGCAGCAAGGTTCCAACTCGTAGACTGTGTCTTTCATCTAATCCACTGGATCTATAATTTTGCCACAGTCACAATCTGGAGTAATTCGACGGATTGTTGTGTGCTGAGTACTACATCACATACATAATTGTACCTTCATTAGCAAATGCATTTGGTGATTTAAGGAATACTCCCACTAAAAGCCTCAATGACTCACTTGAAGAACTGAAAACGAAATACATCATTTAAAATACTAGGGTGCGATGGATAATCACAACAACCCGTACATGATGCAAAGGAATGTACGTGAGTAGACAGTCCCTGTGTATTTTTTTTTTCAAAATATGGCTGGTATATTATCTATATATTCATATTTTTATTATATTTTTCATCGGTACTCCAGTTGGAACATCATCACGTGGGAGGAGACTAGGTTCTTTGAAGACACCGCTTGGTTTTTTACAGTTTAAACCGACCAGTTCATGAGCTATGAGAATTGAAATGCTAGCTTTTCAATTATTACAAGTATATTAGTTGTTAGGCTGATGTTACAATGATTGAGGCCATGATCCAGAATTAAGGTTTCTGGAATGAATGACAACGTGAGCTACAAATTGATAATAAATACGGTAATCATTTACCGAGAGCAATTACAGACTGACAGAGCCACTCACTGGAAAGGATTACGAAATCCTAGAAATGACTATAGTAGGCTCTGGTAGAAGTATAGCTAGAGAAAAAGAAAAAAACTGCCGGTGGATTGAAACCCTCGTAATTAGATATGAATTGTAAATAGCACGGGTGTATTGCCCAATTGTACTGAGAATATGATACTAAAATGACATGTTACAAGTAGTACATTTAAAAATTTTGTTGTAATTATTGTTGGAGTCTCCTATCATGATTGTTGTGAAACTCGATCAATAGGACAACAATATTGGGAGGTCACCGCCTAATATGACACATGCTAGTTGATATTGCTGTACTCATCGAAGTTCACGCATGGCTTTGTGTACACTATGACGTATTCTCGATGTTGCTGTGTCGACGGTGACTTTGGCTATATATTCATTGTATTCAGTGCTAGGCCTAATACAGCAGGCGTTTTTGGCAAAATTGAAAAAAACGACATAGGAAAATATTTCATTACTAATATTTTCACTTTCTTCCAATCCGATGCATTATCTGGAAAGAAGATCAGATATACGACCTGAAAGCCTCATCACCTGAAGCCTCAAAGAACCAAAACATTAACACCTCCAATTACTACGTATTAGCATCCCGACTGGAGACAAGTTGAATTCGTGTCTCTATATTCCGTACTGGCAGTTAGGCGACCCTGCGGGAGTGTCCTTGGTTTTTCAAGTTGATTTGTGCGAGAGTAACACACATTATGCCCATGAGCGGTGCTCATGATTAATCTGCTTTCTCGTACTACTCTAACCACGAAAATCCTGATGTCCGAACATGAGAGATGTAACGGATCATGTCAAGTGGCCCAAGTGCCAATAAAACAGTTATAGATATATTTCGGATACATTTTTGGTAGGCATGAAACATTGGCCGTAAATTTTTAGGAAGTGAGAAATGGTTGAGTGCGACAATTAACGGTAACCTACGTATTTGACACGGGAATCGTTCGTGGTCTTTCGTGGTGACTAGATCTCCTATAGGACATGAAAACTTCCAAAAGAGCCAACAATGTTCACCTATCAATATTAGCTTTACTTTAGAAAATGATCCATGGCAACTTTTTTAAAATACCCCAACAATATTGTGGTTGTTAAGAAACCACCACGATAGGGGTTACAGCCTCCTTCTTGGCCAAGGTTTTCTCCCTCACTCCCTCTCTCTAAACAACTACATTGCAAAACTATTGCAACACAAGTTACACTGTTATGCAGGCCGGTACATGAAGATAATGCCACCCCATGCCATACCGTTCCTGCTTCGCATAGATACATGACTGTCGCCGAAATGAACCAATCTTCAACGGCAACATTTTTCTGGCACATAGTGTATGTTCTTCCTCGGCAATATTGTATTTTGTGTGAATAAATGAGAGAACAGAATGATTGTTTTCAGTTGCTTTCTGATTCCAATAGAGTAGCCAGCAATGAGCCTGAGCTATTGAACTTGCTAAGATTTTGTACAACAAACTTAACCTAAAACAGAAAAAAATCGATGGGCTGGCTTCGTCGTAAACATGAAAATAGTGTGTTCTCTCTTTCCTACAGTGTAACGATTCTGGCACAAAATGATATGAGCATGCATTCAGTGTGCCTGTCGTACCAAGATTGTGACTGGTTGGAAGCGGTTCCTATGGTGGAAACTTGTGCGAAAATTGCCCGCACATAAATTCTTTATGTGCGGGATTTCGAGTTTGTGTGCGCAGACCGCGCAATTCCGCACTTTAGGGTGAACACTGAAGTATCTATCGAAGAAAAATAGGAATCAATGTATGAATGTCCTGTGAATATATGAAAATATTTAAGATGTCATATTCCACTGTTGTATTAGAGGTATTCAGTCACTAATAGATTCTATGACATTTCGGATGAAAATGTTCATGGGCTCGATTTGATGCAACTCGAGCTACGGTACTCATGTGACGTATTCTTCGAAGGGTATGAATGGTCTTGGCAATGATATGATAAGCATTGGGTTTGCATAAGCCAAGTAATGATATATGAGATGATGATTTGGTTTGCGGTATTTTGCGATAATCTACTTCGTATTCTCCCGATATTATGCGGATCGAAGGCTGCCGCCTTACTTCTACGCCGCGAGCACCTAATGTCAAAAGTTCAATCGAGAGATACACCGTGATATTTAATCCCATCTGGCAAGCACCATCAACTGTGTTCTCTGTATTACTACACTCATTTAGCGGCTGGACCTTGGTTCGTTACTCATTATAAGACATTACTTCTAAGGCCTATAGTTGAACTTTAGAGAACTTTCCCGAGCTCCGATGTACAGTTCTGTTCACCTAACATCGAGCTGGCCTGGAAGCTGTTACATAAGAGTGAACTTCAGTATATCCAGTGATGTGTGTTCTGTACGCATTCATTCCGGGTGAAAGAGTGCTTGCGCCCACATCATAGACAGGACCAGAACATTGAGGTAAGGAAAATGGTAGATTAACCCCACGTGATAGGGTTTCAGTCATCTCTACCCTGGTGCGTTTATCCATAAGTAGTTTCTTACCCTCTTGAGCACTGTATTCTGGAGTCCACATACGTTTTGAAGGGAATTACTACTGACAGCTCTGTCAGATGACGCTGCTGATGGAGGGCTACGATTGGTAATTGCACTTAATTTTGCTCCACCTCATTACGAAATCCAGGCCAGCACCCCATTCTTCACAACTATGAACATATAAACGAGAATGAGCAATAAGTAACGAGTGGTACTTTCACAAAGGTTCATCTTAGACATCATCAACGGAATAATTGGCTTCCCGTGAGCATTTGATGGTCGCCGCAATCAGAAACAGAACTGCAGAAAGAATAGGACAACCCGAGCTCTGATGCACAGTTCTGTTAACCTAACATCGAGCTGGCCTGGAAGCCGTCGCATGAGAGTGAACTTCAGTATATCCAGTGATGTGTGTTCTGTACTCATTCATTTCTAGTAAAAGAGTGCTTGCGCCCACATCATAGACAGGACCAGAACATTGAGGTAAGGAATATGGTAGATTAACCCCACGTGATAGGGTTTCAGTCATCTCTACCCTAGTGCGTTTATCCAAGTAGTTTCTTACCCGCTTGAGAACTGTATTCTGGAGTCCAAATATGTTTCGAAGGAAATTACTACTGACAGCTTTGTCAGATGACGCTGACTGATGGACGGCTACGATGGTTGATGCCCGTTTTCCATATTGACTGAAGATGTCACCAACAACGTTGACCATCCACAAAAAAAACGTCGCTGTTGAATTGTGTTTCCGGCAATAGCAAGGCCAATAACCACTGAAAGTAACCCATTCATAGGCATGTACCTATTCAATCGAGGAATCATTTCTCTACAACTTTATAACACTGGTAGGCTATCAATCGGTAAAACGTTGTGAACTTCATGTTTTATTTCCGGGGAAAACTAATACTAGTTGATTGAGAGCGCCTTGAATACGCTAATATTGGACGAGACCCGAATTTCAAAGAAGAGGTTGTTCCAAAGTGTTGACTGACAATTTACAAATCCCTCTCTCGCCTCATCAAAAAATCCCCCCGAGGAAATGCATCATTATACCTCACCTTACATTATACCGATCACCTATTGTTCTAAGGGCCTTGATACATAGACTCTTGTGCATTAGTGTTTTGGGCTTGACTTTTATGGTCACTTCGTTATAATAAAATAATGTTATGGAATGATACCTCGGGTGATCGTAATATATAACAAACACAAGAGAAGGGGACAGAGTAAGTCAGCCATATTAAAAGGACACTAACATACGGTCTCGGTCACTGGATTCAATCGATGCATTTTATTAGGGAATCCTAAAATATTAAGGTAATAGATCATGGCGGTCAGATCACTCAATAGAGAGCGCATTTTTTTGGTTGACTGGGAAAGTTATCTGCACGATACGCACTAATCGTACATGTTCTCCAATGGCTGATGGCATTTCCTACAAAATCAATATCATTTCCATAAATTGTCATGTTCGTGTCTTTTGAATGCGACATCGAGTCACGGCATAGTTCAGGTTTGGGAATTAGCACGTGTTGGTGAAACGATAACAGAAAATTACTCAGTGATTTGGCCTCTGTGCACTCAACTGTGCTCCGAGAGCATTAATATCAACCTTATACAAGCACTGAGAGGGAGATCCCGTTAGAAGGTCGCGTGGTCATGAATACGCTGGAGAACTAATTTACAGGAAAGGCAGATGGCTCCAAAATGAACTGTTGTAAACTCCCGCAGCACCATTGTCGTTCATGAGTCTATCAGAATAAATATGCGTGAAGGTGTCGGCAGAAACAGATAGGTCAAGGTCATGCTCTGTTGACAAAGTATTTAAATATTTTCCTACAGTTTCAAACAAGAGAAGGGTTAGGTTCTCCGATATAATTTTGATAATGGAGTATTTAGGCTCCAGTTACTATGCATTTTGGTTAGTCAGTCAAAATGCCCAACCGCCCGGGCGCATCAGAAAACGACACCACTCACCCATTTGCATCATTATGAATAACCCATCCCAACTAAATAAGAGTGTTGCTTACAATGCAACAAGATTACGATGACAGGATACCACATCTCGGAAGTTTATATATTATTTCCAGCTCTTTGAACTAGAATGAAACGAACATCAGATACATATAACTCCCCACTGTATTAGAAAATACATCGTGTACTTGGGAAAATGCTACCTCGGTTATTTAGAAATACATTCTCCGACGAAGAAGTTGTGTCTTAGGTTCCAAGTGCACAGAATTAAATGGCGTTTCCATTTTAAAAAAGGTATATAATGCAAACAATTTTTCCGCTCATCATTTTTTTTACTCTCAGTGGGGACATTTGGTGGAAGTGGTTGATTGCTCCGCGTAGTTTTCGGCAGCTGGAACGAGCCAGTCTAAGTGCTCTAAAAAGTGAACCCTGTTCAAGTGAATATATGTGTGGTTTCTTAACACACACGGTCTAAGATGTATCCTATTAAGTCAAGATTTGAGGACAGGAGCTATGGTTTATTGCTGCTTTTAGTATGAATGCAAATGTCTGCAAGTAATTACAGATTCCATAGAAAAGGAACCTAATGTAAGTTGGCTCTGAAAATCGTTTAAAATCCCAAGTACCAGTCGAAGGGAACCTCCTAACATTAGATCACTGCATGTCCAAAGGCCATCACTACTGCTTATAAAGCTTCCGTCCGTTGTTTGCTTCATATCACGCTACGTTTACACTATGATCCGGCGTGACGGCAAAACACTGGAGGCCTGGAATGTGTTGCGCCGTGGGTTTTGACCTATCCTCTCCGCAATTGTCGGTCTTGTTTATGCTACGTTTACATTATGTTCCAAAATGTGGTGCGCGCGCGAGATTTCGGTCTCTTTACTCCGAAGTCAGGGCTTGCTGGAAGTTTTGCTACTTAACATCACGATCTATCCACGGAATAGGGACAAGTTGTGTTAGATCAGAATCTCGGAAGCTGGAAGGTGCCCTTGGATCGGTCGCGCTTAACGCGGATGGCAGAACGTTCCCTACTGAACTATTCTGATGGGGACTCTGGTGTTTCCTACGGTTTGCCAAAAGCACTCTGCCTTCTTGGATTTGATATATTCACCCCCAAGCCGCGACCGAACGCCTGCCGTATACCTTACCTTGCCGTGAGAGGTGTGCCAAACTATGACAAAACGTGGGGTGCAATTTTTTTTATCGAATGGGGTTGCCGGGAACATAATGTTAACGCAACAGTGGGTTGCAACGTTGATGTGCCCATCGAACCAAATGTTTCTAGTACCTTCAAAGACTTTCTTGGGAGACCACATGTTCTTGTCCTCTAAACATCGTATGAGCAAATGTTACACCATTCCTCGTTAGACTTTGCAGATACCCTGCGTTGCCTTCACAGTGGATTTTCTGGTTAATGCTCTTGAAACGCTAGTTTGGGAGGTAATTCCGCCTGCCTTCAGTTTGGTAGCTTGTTACAAGCGGAAGTTGCTATTCACAAAACAGATTGAGATTTGTGTATGTTTACCATCCGGATCTCGCATTCATAGGAAGAACTGAGTCCAATGCAAAACCATTTTACTCGCTAGATTAGCCTGGATATCCCAACTATCCCCTACATCTCCAGTAGATATAGGAGCAAAGGAAACGTGGTCTATAGGCTAAATGTCTCCCATTTTGCCCCTTTTTTATTCTTGTGTACGGAAAGTAGGAAACAAGAATAGCAGACGTGGGACTTTCTTCTATTCAAAAATCCGTTTAGAAATAATAGTGCTTATTATACTTGGGTGAAAAATTGAAGAAATATTCGAATTGAGGCAAAGCATTTGCATTTGCGAAGGCAACATCCTCGCAAAAAAAAGAACTGCCAACGACTACTTTTAAACAGAGGTTATTATATATATATATATATTATATATAATATATATATATATATATTATATATATATATATAATATATTATATATATATATATATATATATATATATATATATATATCTATATATATATATATATATATAGGCATAGCGCAATTTTATTTTATATTTTATTCGACAACTGAAAAACCTCTTTTTTATATTCTATGGACCGAAAACGTCAAGATTTGTCGCAAAAATGTATTTGCCCTATTTTTGTCCTAATTCAGGGCGAAAAAACCCTACTGGTATCCACTGTAACTTTTACCTTCACTAAATGGAAACCATATAATCATTACAACATAGATATCTTGAAATGGCAAATATAAGGATCTCACAATAACGTGAGATTTTAACGAAAAATGTATTTCAAATAATTGCACTTCATTTTGCTCCACCTCATTACGAAATCCAGGACCACCGTTCTTCAAACGATGAAACATATAAACGAGAATGAACAATATTAACGAGCGTAACTGTTCACAACGTTTTCATCTTAAGACATCATCAACGAATAATTGGCGTCCCCGTTGATGCATTTTGAATGGTCCCCAAATCAGACACAGAACGTGCAGAAAGAATAGGACTACCGTTCAAATTGGCATTCAGCTAACTGCCTCCCATCCAGGTTAAGTGATCCTGATGATGAAGTTTTTAAATGGTCTATGATTGCCACTGATGTAGCTATGAACCTGAATGACCTGAGCTAACTGAGCCCGTTGCATGTACCATCGAGTTTTCTTTCCATATTGAGGATAATATTATGCTTGTGGTGACCCCTGCTTCCGAATATAAACAATGCTGCAAGCACGCCTTACTTTCTCGTGGGTATAATTAGTATATGGACAAGACCGTGTTTCTATTCGTGTGATTTATTGATATTCATCTGAGAATGTTTTTTCTGAGACCAAATGAGAGCAGCAGCCGCCCTGGAAGAGAATAATCACTTGCACAATGCGGCCGTGATTTCTCTGGAATCGGTACTGTAGCTTACGTGAGTGAGGAAATAAGGGGGAATTTAATGGATGAACGCGGACGCCTTCTGAAATATACTCACCGAAGGACGAACTTCAGGAAAAGCAGAGAGTCTACTTATTACGTTTCGAAATGTAAATAGTAGAATCTCTGGAAATCTGACCATCTGACTAGTGTGAATGAAATGCGAGGTTTTGTTGATTGTTTCTTTCGATCAACTAAGTCATCGTAGATGAGTCGTTTGGAGGCTATCATCATGGTAATATTTTCGAAACGACTCATTTTTTATTCCTTGACGAAGTCAGAGGAATCTATGCAGTACACTTCTCCCCATGAAGTGTGGTGTGGATGGGTGTATGTGTGTGCGTGTAGGTGTGTGTGTGTGTGTGACGCCTAGCCTTGTTAACACGATAACTCGACCCCACTTAATGGTCAAGTTCATACTGGTGTGTGGGTTTCTAACTATGAGTACATGATCCCTATTGTTTTGGGGTCAGGTCAAGGTCATCTGAGGTCAAGAGAGGTCAAGGTCTGAAACAATCTTGTTAACACGATAAGTCCAGAATCCTGGTCTGATCTGGTTGAAACTCGGTATGCAGCTTTCTCATGACGAGTACAGGAGCTCTATTGTTTATAGTGAATCGGGGGTCAGATTTGTGGAAAAGAAAATTAGGAAAATTGTGAAAAATTGATAATTTGGCCAATTTTAGCTCGTTAACGCGATAACTCGACCCCACTTGGATGGATAAAGTTCACCCTTGGTATGTGTGTTTCCTATATGAGTTAAAAATCCTTTGTTTTGGAGTCAGTTGAGAGGTCGTCTGAGGTCACCAGAGGTCAAAGTGTGGAAACCTTGTAAACACGATAAGTCCAAAATGGTTGGTCAGTCTGATCAGGTTGAAATTCGGTGTGTAGCTTTCTTATTGGGAGTACAGGAACCCTATGTTTTGTTTAGGTCGGGGTGAATTTTAGTCAAAAATGGAAATTTTGAATATCGTATTTTGCCAATGTTAGATGTAAATATGATAACTCAACTTCACTTGGATTGATGAGGCCCATACTGGAATTTGTGTTCCCCACAAATGAGTACATGAACCCTATTGTTTTGGGGTCAGGTCAGAGGTCATCTGAGGTCACCATAGACAATGTCTGTAAGTCTTGAAATTCAGTGTGTACTTTCTTATCAAGAGGATAGGAACCATATGTTTGGTTGGTATAAATGGGAACTTTGTCAAATGTTATGTTGCCCATAATGAGCTGGTGCCATCTCCCATTTGTCTTGTGTGCTAGCTGTAGGTTGTCAGAAAGGTCAAGGACTCTTGGCTTTCTGGTTTAAGCCTCGATACCAGTTTTGATTTCTTTACCTGTGTGTCAACAGTCTCTGTCAGTGCTTTCATTGTAAGTCACGGTAAGTCAATTTTAGCATAGGATTTGTCTCTTGTTTGATTTAGTAATTATTCAGAGAAGGAATGTTTGATTTTATTCATTATCATCACCTACTAATTTGAAGAAACCCTAATATTGATGGAATGCACAGAAATTTATATGTTCTGTCATTTTGGACCCTTTAAAAAAATATGTGCACCTCACTAGCAGCTGGTTTTTATCAGTTTTTGCAGAGAATACTCTTCAGTAGATCGTTCAATCGAATCCATTTGGATTCCAAATCGTATTAAAGAGGCGACCGATAGGCTTGTAAGGTAATATATTCATTCAGACAGTTTAAGGGGCCTAAGTAGCGCCTAAATCTAAATATATGTTGATATCCCAGGAATATTTGCACAGTAAAACCAAAAATGATTTCACGACTGTGTTCAACGTACTTAAGGGACGTTACCAAGACTAGACTTTTGCAAAGACATTCACAGGGTAACATGCAGCCACAACGTGAACTGAGCGCATTGGTATTTTCTGTCGCGATGACGTATAAGTCGGCACACCCGTCATATACGGTGACGGGGCTTGGGTTTGTGTGTGGTGGGGACCAATTCGTGAACCACAAGAGCGAATACAGATGCTTCATGTGAATGCAACAACGGCCAGGCCTAACCTCTATCTCTTCTTCATTGCTTGGACGATTTGAATTTGATTTGAATACAATTTCTTATGAATATATATAGATTCATGCCTTCATCTACTTCGGGAAAACTCACTTTTTACTAAAGAAATAAGAACCAACAATACTGTAGAAACTCAATAATAATAATGATGATATCTCGTTCTTATATAGGGCTTTCACAGGTGCAGAATGCTCAACTGCACTTGAACTGCTCATGTACATAATACAAATACGTGATGAACGAGATTTAGGCGTTATGGAAGATGCTCTCTCCATCTTTGTAAGTCCCAAAACCATCCACGGCACTTGAGAAAAATGTTAGTTTACACTTTCACATAGGCGTCGATATCGGGGGGATGGGGGGATGCACCCCCCCCGCAATATTTGGTTAGGGGGGGGTATGCCCTATGTAATCATCCCCCCCCCAATATTTGAGCCAATAGTCACTAAAAATTTGAATGAATTTTGACAAATGTATGTCTTTCTAAAGTAGTTCATCTACGAGCTGGAGTCAAAGAATATCCAACCACTGCCTGTGACAACCTCACTCTATTCATGACCGTCGCGACGCAGTTATATATACTTGTCTAGCTACTATTATTTTGTTTGCTTGTACCGCGACTGCAGTCCGTAGTCCGTATACATGAAAAACGCTGACCTACCGAGGTGGTCGAGTAGTATTAACCCAAAGCTCAAATTCGTGTAACTATCTCCCCCATGATAGAGGCTAACTTCCTCTCGCAAATATGATATCATGTTACGGCAGATTCAATTAGAGTACAGTGGTTGTCGCACGGATGACCTACAGAGGAAGGGAGCACTTCCGACCTGAAGACTCGACGAGTGATCTATTTCCAGTCCAAATGGGACTAAGGCAAGGGCGGCGATCATGAGGGGGGGGGGGGAGGGGAAAGGCGGGGGCGGCCCACCCCCAATATATGGGTTAGGGGGACGCAATGCATGGTTTTCCCCACAATAGTTGAGCCCGACTGCTATTCGCTGATACTGTACCGAAATATTAACCAGAAACCATGTTTAAAAAAATGCCATGATGAACCTTAAATGATCAAGTTGAGTGATTCTGCTGCTCCATTTTCGATATCTTTGCGCGCTGCGCGCGCGGTTATTTCATGTGTCGGTAAGTTTCAGACGTATGATGTACTTCTGCAGACAGATGATGTTCCTTAACATTTTCCATTAAATTAGTAATGAAAGAAGGGTTCTCCTCCATTCAACCATATCGTTGACATAAGACTGGCTTCACCAGATTGATGTTGATCTCTCTTCATTGACGTTGTTAAACAAATCGCTATCTTGAGGTGAAGGGGTTGAGACGACGGGGTCTACCACCTGGCGGGATCTGTTATTTTATTTATCTATTTTGGTGCGACCACGTGTTAAAGTTGGGTGCACGCGCTGTGCACATACTATCACGATGGGGGCACACGGTGCGCATCGAAAATGCAACTAGCGAACGCCACACAGTGCGTTGTCAGAAAGGGCATTGATTCAAAATTCAAGTGAAGAAGAAAAGAACTGTCTCCAGAAGTGAAGTCACCAAAAAAAAAAAAAATTTATGGCCGGAATGTTTGATTGGATATGCCCAAAAGTGTAAACTGTGTTGTCTTTGAAAGGAGGAAGGAAAGGACTGATGGGGGACGGGACTAAGTCTACCTCCTGGTGGGACCTGTGATTGGTTTGAAAAATGGTCTATCTGCAAATTTAACCATATGTGTGTAAGTTACTTTCACTAGCTTGTTGTTTTTCCATCTTTGAAAAGCGCTTAGATGCCTGTGATTAGGCTATATAAGCCCCGTCATTATTATTATATTATATTATTATTCGGCATCAATGATGGGTGCGACCTTTTTTGAAAGTTGGTTGCGGGCACGATGCACATACTAAGGGGGCAGGCACAAGGTGCGGGTGGGAACCCTAAAAATTGCCTCGAAGATCCGGCCAGGAAACGCCACAATTTCGTGCAAGACATGACATTTTGTTGTTTGGGTGAAACAAAGTTTATCTCCAAAGATGGAATGTCCAAACAGTGTAAATTTCGCGCGCGCTCCGCGCGCAGTTGGTTTTACCTTGTTATACTCATCTGACCTAAGTATGGCCCAAAGTAAGAAATGTCACCTACCATGCGCTCTGTGGGTACGTGAAAGAAGATTAAAGAAGTTAAAAACGGGGACTGTAATCTTTGAGTGAAAAACTCAGGACTGTCCTATCGTAAAGTAAGGCAGCGAGGGCGGGTCAGTGCAATGTCGATCGTGGGTCACACGGGATCCTGCGAAATCTCGCGCTTCGCGCGAAACGTAGTGGTGTGCAGTGCCATTTTCGATTGATCCTTTCATGACTTGAAACTCCCTGCATCGATATTTAGAATGTCACCCACCAAAACCTTGAATTTATTCCCCTAAGGCGATAAGTTTTTGGAGAACCCTTTCTGATAAATAAAAATTTGTTATCATGTCAGGAATGCTGACTGACCATAAAGGGCAGGGAGTGCCGTTTCCTGCAATTAGGGGGTCTTTCAAACGAAAAAAGTTTTCTTGTACGCTACGCGTCAACCTGTGATGGCGCTCCGCTCAGATGGTATTCCCTTGTCCGTCTCCACAACCGCCAACACAAATCGCCGCCCTTGGAATAAGGTAATATATTTAATCAGTGGTAGGGCAGGGAATTGAATTGGGAAAATAAAAAACAAAATTGAGATTTCGCGTATTAGTATTAGGTATCAATAGTGAAGGCTGGAGCTGCGGTTCGTCCATACCCGTTGATGGCGCGGCAAACATGGCCTTTTCAGAAACCGCCAATCGTAACAATAATGAGACACTCATAAATATGCCAATCCTGCGTATCTTGCCGACGGACGAATATATGTTTTTGCAGGACGTATAGGCAATGGGCCAGGTTTCGACCTCATTTCAACCAAGCGAAGGTTATTCATAGTCGGCAAAAATCCTCCAAGAGGACATAAACGCAAGCTTGTATTGAGAACCCTGTTCTGTTCATTGTTTCTATGAACAGATACAAAATGTCTGGATAAATTGGTAATTATAAAGAACAACAGCCTATTAAAACATGGGGGGGGGGCAGCATTGAACAAGAAGATTAGAGTATAATTTTGTAATTCATCATAAAAATGTCATTTCATTACTACATATTTCAAGTATTTCTAAGTGCTGAGAGGTAGTAGCATAGCTATTTGCATCCCCATGCCGAGCTAACGTATGTAGTTCTTAACAATCTCTGCATCACCACTGCCGAACTACGCGTAGAGGTGGTAACCATCTGTGCATCACCAATGCCCGAACTAATGCATAGAGGTGGTAATGACCTGCTGCATCACCCCTCCCAAACTAACGCATACAGGTCATTAATGACCTGTGTATCATCACTTCCGAAATAAACGCATAGAGGTGGTAACAACCTGTTCATCGACATGTCAAACACTAATCCATAGAGGTGGTAACAATAACACCTGTCCCTCACCAACGGCCCCACACTATGCACAGAGGTGGTAAGAACCTGTGCATCACACCTGCAAATAACACAGAAGTCAGTAACACTGCAGTCACCACTGCCTAAGATTTCGGTAAATTGGTGTAAGACAATGGTTGGAGTACACAACAAACCTTCCTCCACGACAGCCGTTTAAACATGCTAAGTGCCCCCTCCCGCCATCTGAGGGGGTCTCTTGTGCCAAAAATTTTCTAGTACACTCCGCGCCAACCAGTGGTGGCGCCCGCTTAGATAGTCTACAGTCCACTCATCCCCCCCCCCCCCCAATCGGTCGACGGAAATCGCCGCATATGCACTTTCACTGAACCTCAAAGTTTTTCTGTTGATTGCTTGTCCAGCCTCAAAAAGGATGAGCCATCCATCGGACTGCGACTGGGGGAGTACTACAGGGAAGAATAAGGAGTTGAACAGAGAATACCAGCAGCTAACTGTGTGTAAGCCCATGACCAGACTTTTGATCTGACCAATCGCTGTAAATATCACGTTATTGATAACTTACGAAGAGTGGTAAAGGTCAAACAAAGGCCAACATGTTGATCGTATTCATACCCAGTGCCAACCTTTAAATCTGCACTCGACGTTAACTAGTCAATATGGTATCTTCAGCGTATGGTGACACATGCACTGGTAAACCAATATTCGGCCCAATCGCTATCCTCCGTATCTCGAACTGTTGGGATTCGAAGAGTAATGTGCCATTCATTTGGTAAAACGGGAATGCTATAGCAATGATGTATTTTAGTTTCTTTTTGTAAATGGGTTCGCCACTCGCCGTTACGACAAAACAGAATCCCGTGAGGAAGGCTGAACACAGATGAGGAAAGCACGAAAATCGCAGCGAAAGGTCGTCCGTGCGGAGAACGCCAACGGCTAAAATGCCAAAGTGCAGGGTTTTGAAGTTGGAATCCATAGAATCCTATTGATCGCTGATATAGTTATCCAATGGTGAGGACTGTTATGTGATGTCAGTAGGCTATTCCAAACCGTACAAAAAAATAAAATGACGGAATAAGACCTGTTTGTCTCATTCCATTAACATTTACAATGACCTTCATACTCGCAAACACCTTTACTTCACAGAGCAGCGAAGGGCTCACAGCCACCAACTAATGAATCATTCAATTTGTCTGTACTTCACCTCATTGCAATTGAATGCATTTCAATAAGGAGGGGGTTGTATTTTTCTCCCTCTCTACGGTAAATGATAACAGTAAATAGCCTAGGTAAAACTCGGACTGCCACCTAAAATATTTTTTTATGGCATAATGGGACCTAACAACGGTTTCCGTAATATGGGAAGGTCTGCTTTAATTGTTCGTCGAAACCACCCGATAAAAATACAATCGATTATGTAGCCTTGACCTTGATTGCCAGTGTCCGCAATAGCCCAATTGCAAATTAAAATGTTGCCCGTGTTCATTGATTCAATCGAGTCTGTTACATCAGCATCGTGATGGGTCAGCCCAGTTCTTGCCACTTGCTCGCTACAGGAATACAGGGGCGGGGAGGGGGAGTCCCCAGTCGGGCTGGAAGTACTACCTGTTGGTGAATCCCAGCCGAACTTCTCTAAATTCCAAGGGGATTTTGAAAGTTTCTGGCTTTGGATAGTTCTAACTATAGAGAGGTTGTTTCACTGGGAGACAATTGGAGATAGCGAAATACAGTTAACCCGTTATTGTTATCCAATATTATGTGTTTGTTCCTCTAGATATTCAATAAAAAATAATATGATAGCCTTGTTCAATTTACTGCGTTACTGAATTCAGAACTTAGGCTATTCCTTGGCTGTCTTCGGCGAAGAGATTAACAGAGGGAAGAATACGGAGTGTAACATTTTCCTAAACAGAGACGGATCTATGAAGGGACAGAGAATGTTCAATTTACAGATTTTCAGAAGTTAGTGGTAGTGCGTATAGTGACCGTGAACGAAGCCGATCGTCGAAAGTGCAACCACTGTAACGGGGTTCATCGAATGCAATTTCTACTGAGAGAATGCAATGAAGTTAACAGGCACTGTCGGATTGTTCACTATGAACAACCACTCCACTAACTAATATCCCAATCAACTAACTACTTCATACATGGGGTAACATACTAGAATATGTTTGAATCCATTCCATATGTTTTGTTCTGTACTACAGAGTTATTGGCTATCCCAGTATCATCACAGCTGTAGCAGTATTACCCGACTAAGGGGGGGAGGGGGTAGCATCTCATGACCAAACACGCCTACCTCACCCCACCTTCTGAACCACAACTATGTTTCGTTGTGTCAGTTTTCCATTTCTACGGATGTACATGCACTGTTCTATTTTGTCGAGGAATTGTGTAAGTCGGGAGGCGGATAGCGAGGGCAGCTGTCTGAAGTACGAGAATCTTGCCCTCAGTAAGGTAGCAAATAGCTATTGCGTTGGAACGAAATACCTCGTCGGAATGCGTTCATTTTAGCCATATCCAAACGGGTTCTCAGACTATTAGGAGAACAACTCTCTAACAGGGTTAGACTCTCCCGACTGGAAGGAGAGAGTTTTCGCTGTCTTCTCTACCCTAGCTCCACCCTTGAATCACAATAGGTTCGTAGTACATGACGGTGACAATAAAATTCGGGAATCGGCATGTGGTAGCTAAACTGGTAAAGTTACTTGACGCTTTTTGCATCTGCTTTTGCAGACTATTCTAACAACCATATAAAATTACTTGAGAGAACGCAAATCAAGGTACTAGGCGTCTGTCATCAACACGTTTATTGACTGAAATATGAGCACATATTCTGTCCTCACACGAGGAAAGAGAAGATGAGAATAACCAGATCTTCACGCAATCAGCCAATGATGGTAGAAACAGGGTAAAATCATGGTTCGCATTCACAATATTCAAATATTGCGACATCGACTGAAAGTAATTTTTATAATATGCATGGGAACCGAGAAGGCCTCGCTGCATTGAGAGGGAATAATGCTTACAAACTCAGTGGAAACTAGGCGGCAGCAAGATCAGATTTGGCTATAGCTGAAATGTTATGTAGAATCAGGGGTATCTGACCTAGATGCAAACTTTGCATGTACGCAGACTGATGTATTATGTTCCATATAGAAGACACATTGAGGATTAACGCTCCAGTTTGAGACTTTTATCGGTAATGAACAGTCGAGACTAAACTTTCAGCTGAATAACGACGGGGGCGAAACAAGAAATGACTTAAAATAAGATAACATATCTCTAACTATGCCTCTGAGCACCACACGAGCGCATGGGCAACCTTTACGTTCAGTGGTCTTAGCATGTTCACGTCACAAAACAAGTAACTGTATTGATTATTGAGTAACTTTGACCAGCTTCCAGTTATTGTAGAAGTAACTGATGGCTAGAGCTAGACAGTCGAGCAATCAGAATAGAGCATTCGCGATAATGGATAGCTAAGGTTTGGATAATAGTTTTCATCATGTCCTCAGAGCGTATTCATCATTTGGAAGGACGTCGTTTGCTTTGGATATTTTTGTTGGTGGTTTGTATTTTTCGTTTAGTTTTGTGTTATTTATTATTTATTCGGGTATAAAAAGCAGAAGATGTTTTCGCCATTCACACAAGGATTCCCAATCCTGAATATAAGAGAGCATTCTGGCACCATTCGGCATGAGGTGTATCGTTGCCTTGTAGTTGAAAAGTTTTATCTGATATGTTTGTTGATTGTATTTTTTTTCGAAGTAGTAGTACATGTCTCGTCCACGTGGTAGAAGTCATCACCGCCCTCTTCCGAAAAGATACACAACAGTTGTATTTAAATCTCCCTATTTCGATATCGTTCTATACGAAATTCGGAAGTCAATAAACTCATACTGTGATAATTCCACTTAATGAACGTCAGTATGTGAGATTTCCTTACCGTACATAATATGAGTGATTAAAGGGAACAATGTAATACTGAGAAAATTATACTGTTGCTTCTGTACATGCTTCACTCGATAACTTCCGAGCCGGCCATAGTGGTGTTGAATTCTTTCAGATCCATTGCATAACTATAAACAAAGAGTGTTTATAGTAGACTGCACACTTGTTCCTGGTAATATTGTTAAACTACACTGGGGATTACTCATTTCCTGACTTCCTCTCAATCTCCACATACTCTTGACAATCGTTCTTTGTATGAGATTTGAAAGCTTTATCACCATGAGGAATAATTCGGCGAAACGAATTCCTCACCACGCAATAAAATATTGCTCGAGGACACGTTAAAACCGCGTTTATGTATTGCCAGTAAGGACCGCTCGATTGTCCTCGGCGTCAGAAAATCTGATCTCGATGAATTGTCGAAAAGTGTACAGACATTCGATTTTCTGGGTATGGCGTCATCCTAGTAATCCTGGTACGGTAGTGTGTAACATATATCTCGAAGCAACTATCATACCTGTTAAGTAGCGTGAAAATGTTCATAGAACTTTCTAATCAATAATCCATTATTAAACAAAATAAGTTTTTCAATCACGGATTACGCGAGTGGTAAAATCGAGTCGTTAAAGTTCTTTGGTCCAGTAGCAGTTGCCTAAAACCCTGCACTGGTATAAACGGAGGACGTATCAAACTGTGGGTATCTGGTGACAAATGAACATTAATGAAGCTCCCGCCATTTAGCTGCGAAGGCACGGCTCCCTGACCTAGTACCAGTTTCACTTGATATTATAATGGAGAGTAGATGAAGAACAATATAGGCATAGGCTTTTAACAATCCCTCATTTGGACAGAAACACAAGCACAACTATCTAGGGAAAACCGAATGATAAAATCTGTCGATTGATTATTTCATTCAGCGAATCACGAACAAATGTACAGTAAGAAGTAACACTGTTAGTTTTTTAGTATATATATTATATATATAATATATATATATATATATATATATATATATTATATTATATAATATATATATATATATATATATTATATATATATATATAATATATATATATATTTTTTTATTGGTAACGTTAATAGGGATTCCATACCCCGGGATAGAGGGGGACAACGCGTGTCTAGTGAGCGCTATTACATGTTACGTGTATCTACGCTTAGCGCTAACACGTTTGAGAGTAGCGCCCGTCACCCCATGAATAACCGGAACTGGCAATTTCCAACCCTTAGCCTGGGGAAATAAAAAAGATCGGACATCCCGAATTTATTCTAAATTACATGTCGACCGCCACACGCTAGGTATGACGTCATCGCTCTTCCTGTCGCGTATCTGAGCGGGGTACCAGGTTAAACGCGTAGCCTCCTGGATAATTTTGCGTCAAGAATCCCCGAGATAACATTTCTTGACCCACAACTCCAACCCGATCGATCTTCAGCCTAGGAACTAAGGAGTCTTCACATTATTAATTTATTCAGAATTGCATGCCAATCGGCTCGGTTTGACCTGGTCGCATTTCTAGTCAACTGTGGCGCACGAGCACGGGTTGGCGCGTGGCGCACCCGTATATGATGCGTTTTGATACATCCAGATCACTATTGACATAAGCATGGGCCAAACTGAACAACCTGATCCTCTTTAAGCCTGAGAAGTATTCACTATTCGTTTCCATATCCATAAATTATTTGAATTGCAGCTAAACCGCCACACGCTGGGTTCAGCCACGTCGCTTCCCCCGTGTGAACAATCCAAGCAGATCGCCATCACGTACACTGGAGTTGGAGTTGACTTATCAATGAATAACATTTTTGAGCAAGAAATTGAAAAATCCGATTCCTTTCAAAGGTTTATGAATACGCAGTATTTAACTCCGTAATTTGTTTGAAATTGCATGTCACATGCAACCACGTTAGTTTAGACCTCAGCGTGTCTCCTGTGAACATTGTCCGCATAGACCTAAATTCTCGCCCCTTTTGTAAAATTATATTCCTGAAATATATGAAGTGAAACCAAACCATAAACTGCCATCCATGACAGCTAATCGAGAACGGAGTTATATGATGCGAGACGGAGTTATATGATGCGGATGGAGAGGCTCACGATTAGGTTCCCTCATTCACACCTTCAGTTATTTGCTAGTAATGATCGACAGCCCCGACACCACCGATAATAAGTGAAAGATGGCTCTCAAAATCGGCCGATATTAAGGCGAAAACACGATAAACTCAAACTTATCCTGGTTAAGAATGGGCATGTTTTGTGACATCCAATTACTATCATCACTGATACATGCTTCGATCAGCAAGGAGGGGATGTCCCATCCTACAACGCGCATCCATTGACAGATACATTGATTGTCAATTGTCAGCATAGCAATGCTACTAAAGTCCATGTGCTCCTATTATGTGGCCAATTAGTTGTGGTCATACTCAGGGCACGATATGGCCCGGGATAGACCGAGGGAACACAATGGAGACGAAGTTTGGAAGACATCGCATTACCCATCAGTACAGACTGGCACCTATTATGGAGGATTTGACCTTGTCAGTGTTCTACCTGATATCCTAATAGCAACGATAGAGACGTGACAACAGAATGTGATGGTCAATCGTATCAAAGCGGCAGGCGAGTCTAACATGATTAGGGCTACGTTTTGTGGAATATTTAGTCATTATGAACTTCAACTAGTGCTGTTTATTCTAGTGATATCGTCATGTCCAATTTGGCCAGGCATCTTTCAAGTGCGATTGCGGCTGCAGATGAATTGTGCGCACGGCGGCAACCTATCGCTCATTCAGTTTCGATAAAACAGATAGGTTGGAGCACAAACGACATTCTCTATTTGCCGTGATTGGTTGCGGCTTTCTTCACTAAAAGCTTGTGACGACGCCGCAAACAACAGTCAAGCTCGCATCCCATCTGCTGGCCCGCTTCTTGGTACCTCTTTTTCGCGTTCTTTTTCTCCTCTCTTTTCCTCCTCTTTCTTCGCAGTGGTGCTGCGCATCTAGCTATTATCTGGACTCGCACGTGGCATCCAAAGCTTACATCGCTTACTTGTAACAACATCTTGTCATTCCTCGTGAACGCTCAACGCTAAACTTTGCAAACTTGCAATCCATGGATTCCGAGATGTTCCTTCACCACTCACAGTCTCGCTCTGATCTGATCATCTTGTCATAAGCAACATTGATGCTCAGCTCTGAATCGTAGGATATAGCTGTTTGAAATTTTTTTCTATCCAAATTGGATTCTTCAGCTGTGACTTGGGAACTCCGTCACTGCGTACAATATCTGTGGAAATTACTTCAAGAAAGATGAAGGATATATTAGCTAGGCAATACATAAAATACCTTCGCGAAGGGCGGTGCGGCATTAGCTGCAATTTGATACCACGTCACATCGCCATCCCTGCGCAAGGACCATACACGCAGATGTCTTTTTTTGGGAGTTAACATATGTCGGAGTGATCATGAACATCTGTTGTGCTGACGAAGGAATTCGAAGAAGAATTAAACCCCTGTTGGAATTCCAGATCACGTCATTTGGCTACCGTGAGATGGAAATATTTCTCGTGTCATTGTCGACATTCCGCCTACATCTTTTCGCGTTCGTGCTTGGTTTGAACAACTGAGGAAAAAACGATCATGAACGCAACTTGAGATTGCATGGTGGGATAATCGGCATGCTCGACGAATAATCAATATATTAAAGGCCGACTCAAGCAATTGTTTGGAGACCATACAAAAGGAAAATTTTGTTACCGTACGACCATTGAATATTGAATTTGACCCGGGAGCAACATAAAAAAAATGAAACAAGGGTTGTTGGCAAGAATAAAAACTCACTCTATCGCTTATGATTCAACACAAAACGACTCGAAGAAGATTGAACGGAGTGCCCCTGAGTAACTTCGTACACGATTTTTGGAATAGCTGCCAAACTACATATTCCAACGGGTAGACTTCGCCAGGGACCAAAACATCATGCTATTATGCTATTGTGTTACTCATAATTCGTATGTTTACATATACTTTCGATGTGGCTTCCAATGTCAACCAATCTTTGGCTAAGGGCCAAATTAAAATCGCCGTATTGGATTCTGGACTATAATTGGCTACAAGGAAGCAGTGGGGCAAGACTAGGTTCGTGTCTATGCCCTATTGTCAAGGTCGACAACTATGCGCATCTTACCCTACTCCAATGCAACATCATACGAAGATGCTCTGTCGTCCTAAGTTATTCCCACTTCCGCATTTTTTATCACATACGAAATATGCTCTGTAAAATTGTGGTTTATGATCAAATTGGTCTCCTGGCTGTAGTTCTGAAATTCGCTCAAAACGATTCTTTTGTGTTTTCATTTTTGCTGTCGAAATGGTGTAGGTATAGGTATATAGGGAATTCGGGCAAGGTCCTTTACTATATCGCGAACATAAAATAGAATTCTCTAGTTCCTGAGTGGAATGTGACGTCCACTGCAATCGCCAGGCGAAAACTTCGATGATCAGTACATATTAGTGCTTATATCCTCGTTCACTGTCCTCCACCTACGACGTAGATTGGCAGTTTTACGCCTTGCTGTGTGACTCACACTCTTCTTACTGCCCTGTAGGGCATCAGAATGCGCCGGTTGTATCATCAACCTAATTCTATCGCGCAATTGAGGCTATCAGTGTTCTTCAGCTCTACGGCGCCTTCCTGTAATGTGATAATTGAGTGGCTGAACATTTTATGGAACTTCAGTCAGCCGGAAGAACGCGTGTGTCAATAACATTCGTTTCTATTGATTGCGAGACGTGCCCACGCACATAGCGATAAATAGAAACAGAGGCGTAGGCATTAATATGCTATCTCTGTTTAAGGAACAGTTACATTATTAATCGTATTAAGCAGTACATAAAAAACTAGAAACCATTAGTCCACCTATAGAAAAAGACAGCATTTTTGCAGTCGTTTTAATTTTAAATATTTCAATGTGAATAAATATTCCATTCAAAATTCCTTTTTAAATTAATTATTAACTATTCACACATATGACGACTTCAGCTCATCAATGGCGACACGTGCAGATTCATGTATATAGTTAGTAGTGATTTTATTTCAGATCAGGGATAGCGTTGGTTGGATCTAAAGGAAATAAAATGAGTTTTATGGCGGTATTTTATCATTAGTAGATGTTAGCTGCTACCAAGCGACCCTCGATCAAAAAGTGATTACAGGTTTTCTTTTGAAAGAAGCGACCATGTATGGTCACCGCTAAGTAGCCACGTGTTGCGTGTTTTGTTGTGAATGTGTGGACCAAAAACAGAAACGTTCAATCATTTTGCGAGGAACGGCAAAAATGAATTTTTGGGCTTTTTTTTCTAGCCTAGATGTAGCCATTCTAATTGACACGAGGGTGGGGAAGTTGGTCATCGTCGATGGCGTAGTTTCCCCGCAAGCTCAGAGGCACACGTCAGTAGGACTATTTGAGGAATGCCGTCCGACCTGAGGGCTTTTTTGACGTCCACTGGCTTTCAGTGTTTGACGACCATACTGATGGTGAAATTATCGTCAGAAAGGGGCTCACTAAAACTTGCAAAGACGAGGGAGGATAGGCATAGCCAGTGATAGTGGAATCAGAAGGAAAATATATACGGACTTTAGAGAGAACTACGCTGGTCAGAGAGCTATACAGGTTCAATAGCGGAGGGAATTTTGAAAGTACATGAATCCTGGGACACCGATATGAACGTCCGTCAACTAAGCAGGATATCAGTTAGTTGGCCTTACGTGAGATCAAGGTTTTTTTTTGTCCTATCGATTGTTCCAGAGCATATATTTCGTGCAGTTTCATGGGTTTGATGGACACTGGGCGAAAGAAAAACAGCAAGCCCGAAGAAGTCAATTCATCCTGAAGGACAGTGGCACATTGGTGGCTGAAACACGGAGTGGATGAAGGGATCTCGACATTAGTGTGAGTTTATGAAAAAAAAAAAAATCCTCCCTGACAGGATTATATCAGAGATGGCTAAAGACGAAGCTGAAGGGTCGCCGGAGAGAGCAATTTCATCGTGAAGGATGTCTGCATGGGGAGGGGGGTGATTAGTCGGGTGAGACAGGGTGATGAGCCACTGGACAAATATGAATATTGAGACAGCACAACAGCTGGAAAATAAATAGGGGTTGCGTGCTAAGGAAGAGTTCCAACGTGTTGGCAGAATACAGCCGGGAATGCAAGTGGGTGAATCAATGAGCTGAGTGAGACTGTTGTAATAGCAAAGATCTAGCAGGAACGAACGAAATAAACGGGGAAAGTGAAACATGCCGGAAAGGATGGAAAAAGAAAGTGAGACAACGTGGCCGTTTGGGAGCGAGGCGGCGCAAAAAAATGAATAAAAAAGATACATAGATGCACACAGCGTTCATATCTGCTGAAGGTATCATATTCCGGAGGAAAATCAGACAGATTTATGCTGTCTCGTAGGTTTGCAAGAATGTAAAAACGTGGAAACACAGATTTCTCGGGTATACAAAATTCACGAGAAATTCAAAACGTTGTAAACCGTATGGGTGAACAGGAAAACGACTCGGATAACATCCACTAGCTTCGGGAATCTGAATACGATGCCCATGACTGGCTGTTAAAAAGCTGATACTGGCCCTTTTAAATGTACTCACATTCATATCTGTTAATTCGACTTTTTTAGGTTCGGCTAATTGTAATAGGGGCGTATACACGAGTATGTAGGGCAAAGACCACCCCCCCTATCTGGGAGAAGTGGGAAAATTGCCGAAATTAATTAAGCTCGGAGCATGTATCCCGTCGTCTGCGGCATTTTAGGCGTTATCGGTTTTTTAAGGGGATGTAGGCGGGCCCTTAGCATTCAGTGGTATCTTCATGTAGGCGATGGCCTCGTTTATTATTAGTCCACACAAATTCTTTGCGTACACGGTATTACTTGCAAACGTTTGACGAGTTGACGTGCGTCCATTATCGGTATTGGCTGAATGATATATTTTGCCCAAAAGCACATCACCAATTTTCGCACGCAAGGTAGGCGCTATTGTTTTCAGCAAAATGCAGATAAAATCAAAGTGGGGAACGCAGACCAATTGGAAAGAAGAGGAGACATCTAGGTATAAACGGTGGTGGAGGCGGGGGGGGGGGGGATTGATAACTGAGAGGAAAGAATCTAAGACGAGGGGTTGATTTACTTTATATCTTACAGGGTTTAATTCATATTAACTCTACATTACGAGTGGAAAAGTGCAACTTTCATACATGTCAATTCGTTTTTCGTTTTTAACATTTCATAGACTTTTCATGTGCTCGTTAACCCGTGTTACCAATAACAGAGCGAGAACACCGCCACACGATACCCACCCTGTGTGTATGCCGGCCCATGATCACGACCGGCGACCGTAATATGGTTCCTCTACCACACTGATCTCATCTGAATCCCCATCCGACCACTGCAGAGGCAAAACGAATATATGGGAAGAAAAATCATCCGTTCAATGGGCATTTACCCTGGTAAAACGAAAATGGTATAACCCGGTAAACTCTTCATTTTTCTTGTTCACACTATCGGTACTAAGTGCAGGTGTTGGCCGCACATGAAACATAACCCGCGAGTTTCGCACAACCCTATGAAGAGACAAAGTTGCTAGAGGACAAACCAATTGCAACCAAAAATCCGAGAGGGATAATTAACATTAAATCCGGCGTCATGGTCGTGGGTGGGTGGGTCAGGACAAGACGAACAATCATTTTCAATTAACGACCTTCTTGCTTGACTGGACATTAGGCTCGAAGACTCAAATACACTCAACTACAGTAGGAAAATCGAGAGCGCATATCGAGTACCCGATCATGCTGGTACGCAAACAACAAAACAATTGAAAGAATAACCTTCTGTCACGATTTATACCGTCGGCTCTGCGGACTCAAATAGCAGATCTATATATAAATCTAGAGAAACATTGGGGGTACGAATAAACTATAAAATGGATGTAATTGCTGGCAAGAATTTTGTAGACTAGTAGGTTCGGCGACTCGAATGACAGACCGAGAATGGTTGGATTGTGACCAATTCCGACTACAAAAGCGATTCAAACCTGCTTAACAAGTCTCAAAACTAGTTTTCAACAGGTCTTGACAGTATTTGTAGGCTGGTCACTGACAAGGTTTAACTAACTAACTTGAAGCGTGAAGCATAATAGAGACGTAGCCTATACGTTTGATATATGCTGATTGAAGCTATCACGCAAAATGTGGGAGAAGGTATTGAAGAGACATTGTCGTGTGCCAGTCAAGCTGCCCCCAACTACGTGACGTCATGTAACGACGGCTATCACACGAGAAGATTTATTTGGTTCATCACGGGAAAAGAACGAAGAAAAGAGGATTCGAAACTGCGATTACCCCGGTCACAATTCGAAATTAATTTGAGCAAAGTTGCACATAAGCCTTGTGCTAGTGAAGTTAATGAAGGGTGTATTGATCTACCTTGATCTAGCTTTGAAGTAGTCATGTGTTTCTCGCGAAAAATTGTGAGAGGAAGTGACTGTTATGCGAAGGGCTCTCTGGGAAGTTTTTTCTTTTTATCAATAATAAATAGCTATGTTTAGATGCAAAATTGCAAAGGGCAAGACCGCCAACTCGACATCACAGTCAAAGGGGCTACTGTCTTCAATATCATTTCTCGAATATGTCCGTTCCATGTACAATGAGCCCGCGCATGTCCTCGTGGAAATATTTGAAAACTTACATTCAACGTAATCAAACATTAAGGGTGGTAAACGAATGCATGCAGCGTTCAATATAAAATTGTGATGGAACATTAGTTGTGAAATCCACTATATCAATCAATTTGAAATTGACCCGTAATCAATCACGTTTTCTCTTCATATTCGTTAGTTGTTTTGTTTCAATAGTCAGTACTAAGTGTTATAATGATAATGATGTATTCTTATATAGTGCACATATCAAGCTAACAGATGATCAAGGCGCTTTTTACAACATTAGCCCTGCTCATTCGAAACCTGGTAATCGATCTCCGGCAATCCCGGAGAGTAGATGGCAGAGAGATATCAGCGCCGCGGGTTGCCGGATCTTTCACAGGTTCCATTTTATACACCTGGGTGAGAGAAAAAAAAATTGAGATTAACATCTTGCTCAAGGGTCCTACGTGGATCCGAACACACAGCCTCTGGATTACGAGCTCCGAAGCCACTCACGCTCACAATGGTTTGTAGTCGTAGGTAGGAAGGGAGGGGGGGGAACAAAAGTTGGCTCACTTGTTCTGTGTGATCAGTGACTAATGACGTACCCTTTGAGGCATCCTGAGTGATGCCCTTAATATAAAACCATCACCTGTTCATCACAGGAAAAGTATGCAGATTCCAAATGTGGGCAGGTGGCCTAATTTCCTCCATTTACAGTAAACATTACTCCTCAGCATACCCAAGAAATATGTTGTTATGATTCTAAATGATGAGAAGATTGAAACGTAAACCCTTCTATACACCTACCATCGTAAAACAATCAACAAAATTAAATTAGGACTTTTCGAGCCACACCTAGAATCATATAGACTCCTAAACTCGTCAAGTGAATATGCCAGTAGCAGGATGTGTGCAGAATTATGATAGTGGGGTTAACGGGAATTATATGAGGAAAAAAATGGGCGGGACCCTACCAGTGAAGCAGTTCGCGGCGAGGAGTGATGAGTTTGAACCCCAAAATCACAGCGGAAAATACGATTGAGGCGAATCTAACGTGTAAAAATAAAGTGCCACTTTTAAAAGCATATATACGGATTTGTAAACTCATGCGAAATATTTGCCTTTAAAGGCTGAAGAGATAGTCCGGTTACTTCCTGTGTGGGCCGGAAATGCTATTTTCCTGGTCATCTTAGAACACTATGCGCCAACCCGTGGTGGCGATCAGCTTAGATCGTTACATATTAGGTGCGATTAGAGTAATTCCTAACATGTTGACAAGCAATTCCGACCTGGATGCAATCCTACGCGTCCTAAGGCTAAAAGTGGGATTGAGTCCTTCATTTTTTTTCCTAGAAACTACTAAAACCGATGATCTGGTGTGTATCGGACCAAACAATTTTTCTTATAATCTAAGCGCTCTGATTCAATAGACACCACACAGCCCCCCTCCGCTGTTGTCATCAATACGCGCGGTGCAAATTCCAGGTTTTCTTGACGAGACCGTCAATGGAGCATCCCAAAAGGATTGCCATCCAAAGTCATTATCCACCCATCTACCGATCAAACCAAGCTCTTTCTCGCTATTTCGAGTGACTGGATAGGCTCGAGTGATCCGTGCCAAAGTGAAAGTTCTTCAATCAATGTTATCTTCCAACCATTTTTCATATCAGCGTGTACGGTATATTAACTTTAGGAGTTTAGCATTTGTTATTCTCGGTTTTGCCTCAGATGGGCGGTCTCTTTGTTCCTGTTAACTGGTGAAACACATCGGCCAAATCATAAGGGGTTATTCCCTACTGAACCCATACCTATCACGAATCCCACTGATGCCGTCGATGATAATTTCACAATCTACCGTTTACACACTTGCAGGCTGGAATTTGAAATACTATATTGAAGGACAATATCAATCTCATGGAGATGCGAAGTATGGATATTCCACTATGTCTGCATAGGCTTCCCCTTACCTCATAATAATTAGTTGGTCCTGGAATCGTTAATTATAACTAACCAGCAAGGGGAAAACACTATTTTGGCCACTCTCGGCGACTTTTGAGACACATAATATATACACCTACTTTCCCCGGTTACCATCATGGAAATGCGCAATGATTGAGCTCCATATGATGACGAACGACTGTTTATGTACGTCATATCAGATCATAGCAGTTCAAATGCTTGTTTTCTGAATAATTTGAAACTTGAAATGGCACAGATGGCCATATCGTCAACAACAGTTCACAACTCTATGAACATAGGTTCGTAACTTTCGGACACTATACAAGCTGGCACGAGTATATATGAATAAATAACCTAACAATTGAACAAGCTTTTATTTTGAAGTTTGATTATGACTCTACGAGCTCATCGCATAACTGGTGGATTAATGAGATGTTCATGCACGGACCCTTGCTTCAGCAGGACCTGCCTTAAAGTACGAGTGTAGCCTTGTGAATAGATTGTGCATTGGCGGTGTGTGGTAACCTCGTTGTAGTTTGTAGAATCATACTCAAACTTCAACTTGATAAGTCCGTTCAATTGTTCGATTCTACTTCCTCATCACACTGCCTCTCGCAACACCTGAGATTCTGACGCTCAAGTTGTCACGAAGGCGATATGGAACAAAGGACTAAAGTTCGAATTGATTCATATAGCACATAACATTTTTGGGAACAACTCCTCCAATAGCTTATGACAATTTACCTCGTATCAGCAATGACAGACTTATGTCAAAACTGTATTCAACAACAACTCCCCTATAGTGATGTTTGTTATCACCTTTGGCAATTAGTTATATTCTACGTCCCTCCCGCAGTGCTAAAATGTCTTTTACCGAAATCGAAATAGAATATGCTGAACCGGCGGCAGTGATCTCGTAATGTGTGTTTTAGAAATTGCGGAATTTATATCCTAGAGGGACAAAAAGTATGCACACTTGTAATCCATTTGTTTTACAATACCTCCCTGATTACACACACGTGAGAAGTAGATTATGGTGGAGAGGATGAGTCTGGTGATGACTGGATGCGTCAGGGGATTTCCCGTGGTCGGGCGAGGGGGGGGGGGTCGGACAAGCTGAATACATCTAACGGATAATAGCGCCACCATAGTTGGGCGCAGAGTGATGAGAAAACATTTTTCATTTGACAGACCCCCGAGATGGCAGGAAAGGCACTCCCGTGCCGTTGGGACAGTAGAGCAGATTTCTAGAAATTGGTTCAAAAACTATATATATATTTAGGAAAATTCTCCAACAATTGGAACGACCGTACACCCGGTTCCTTGTCCCTGTTTAACTTCTGGAGACATTGTGGCAATAAAAAAGAATGGTGGAACGAAAAAAAAACAGCCCGAATAGTTTTATAGAGAATGTATAAGCCAGAGGGGTTCCAGGTTCTAAGAAGGCAGGTTTCAAGGTACAAATCTTTTCAACGTGATCATTCGAATGAGATGCAAAATATATCGACTTCGGCATCACCCCACAAACAGATACCGGGAAAGTTCGGAAAACCGTCTATTGATGAATTTCCATTCGGTGATACATTCTTTAAACGGGGGGAGAAGCTGTTAGTCCGCTGTGATAATATATTTCTCAGGAGCGAATGTAAGCGTGATAACAAACAGATTGTCTTTCGTCGCCCTATCATTGTCATTCGGGGTTCCATTGGCCACTGGTAGTATTGTGTGGGATAAACTGGCCATACATACCAGCCAAGACGCATTAGTTGTCAGCACATAAATAAGGATTCTGTCCAAAATAGGTTTGAACGCATTTGATGATTGTGTCTCCCACCAAAATTAGCTCTTTTTCAACTTTTTCTGAGATACCGGAAGCTATACAATAGTTTTTTCTACTTTCTCATTTTTCAATTGTCGTTTATAGTACAGGAGCACAGTACATGAACATGGCAATAGCGACAATAGTAATCCCAATTATGTGAGGATATAGTATGGTGTGATGGCTGAGCTTTTTAAATGACCGGACGTCTTCAGCATGTTCTGTGTCCTTTTCCAGCCGGTGGGTTTACTGTCATGGTCCTCGAAATCAAGGAGAAAAACCAAGGAACATCTCAAGCTCTGCTCTAGGTACCAACACTGACTTCACGGAGTGTATCGAAACCCATACTCGAGTTAACAACTCTGAAGTTCTCGGGACAACTATGAAGTTCTTAGGACGAAAATGTAATATTATTCGTGACAAAGTTTCGAAAACGTGATGCCCCGAGCTCTTTTCTCGCTGATCAATACAGATTCGGACCGAAAACCAAGCACAGTTATTCCTGATGAAAGCATCATGTCTGAGTCGTCGGCTGGTCTTCAGGTGAGGACGATTAAGCGCATCCGTTTGGCTCTGGACTGAGAATTGCGGATGTGTTTAGCCGGATTGTACATCACCCCTTGACCGGGGACGGAGGCATTGTCGATCATCCTGACTGTCCAGGACCCAAAGCTGCTAATACTTGGCGTTATTGTTTTAGTATATTCTGAGGAGCACGAGGCCAGAGATATCTATATATATATATTTATTTCGTTTTTTTAATTTTATTATATATATATCATATATAATATCTATATATATATATATATATTAGATATTTATATATAAGATATCTTAATATATAATATATATTATATATCTATATAATAGGCTAGAAAATATATATATATATCTATACTATATATATAATATATATTATAATATATATAATAGATATATATATATATATATATATATATATATAATATATATATATATATAGATATTAGTAAAATGGTAAATACTAAATAAAAATATAATTACTGTTCAATGGGCCATGGGCAACGGTCTCATTACTCTCGGGATTCAGAAGCATACACTGAAAACCATTTTTCTTGGAAAATGGGTGAAATAACTCAAAAACTTTATTTTTTATTGATGAGACCCTTCCCCTCAGCAGTGAAAGTGTAAACAAGAGCTGAAACCTGAAAAATTCAAAACACAACAAATTATGGCCAATGCTCAACTGTGGCTGGAAAATTTGCCATCAAATCAAAATAGTAAAATGCCCAACATTTGGTAAATTAATGGAACATCACACACAGTTCTAAACAAGATATCATCAGAGTATATTGCCACATGCTCATCTGTGAGCGAACTCACGCCACAATACCCCACTCAGGGGGTCTCTGTCAACCACTAAAAAAGTGCTTTTCTCAACAAAATGCCAAGCAGAAACTGATTGGTTACATTCACAGCTAGCCAACCCCAAACCGTGACTGAAACAGTACTCGGTTTTAAAGACAAGATGTCCAAATCGGTCAAAGCTCAATCGTAGGACTACTTACGTTGTACTTTGTAGGTTAATACTTGAAATCCGCAAATTTGCCATTGATTTCACAATTCACAGTATCTTTGAAAACTGACAACTGCCTAATTGTCGTCCTCAAACACGTTTGCTTCTTATCATGAAGCGAAAGACCGCTGTGCATTGGTGAAAGAATGATTACTTCGCCAGTGAGCTTATATTATGACACGACTCTCACAGCCCCAACGGCTTCATTTCTTTCACTGCCAAAAGACGTGTGATGAGTGAAGTAGAGGCAGCACATCAATAGTGAATATTTCAGTAACTTCGACTAACAAATTTTGTTAGAGTGTCTACTAATAATATAAAGAAGCAATATGCTATGGCATCCATAGCAATCTGCGTTCTCTCCGTTTGTGCTCTTCGAAAGTCCACCTCAAGGACCTTTAATGACCTCGAATCACTAACGGAAATAACGGTGTGTATTAGCGTCATGTCACGAATGAAGTTTTGGTGTTCGTGTTATGCTAGTAAAAATTGTCTCCGGATATCGATCTTTATTACTTTCGCTGAGTCGGCGATACAGAATATTGCCCCATTCCAATATATGTGCACAAGAAAGGTCAACTGAAAATATACAAATGACCAGTGTTGTGCAAAGAACACGGTGTCAGTGTCAACACCGGTTGCGACACTTATGAGGGTCACATGGTTCGGTGTTGGGTGTTGGTGTCGAAGCACTGCGGTGTCGGTGTTGGTGTTGGTGTCGGTGTCAGACCATTGAGGTGTCGGAGATTTTGTTGTTGTCGGTCGACACCGGTATTTTTGTTTTCATTCAATTTGATTTCCCAGTATTTTATTGAATATCGTTCAATGTATTTTTCAGTGTTCTATTGAATATTCCCTATTTGATCAGTTGTTCTTCTTCATTTTGCAAGGCACTAGGCTACCGAAGTTTCTGCTTAACAAAGCAGAGGGCTGGGGCACGAAATATAGATGCATACCATCACAATGTTCACACTCATTAATTGAACTTGCAAGTCTGCACGATTCGATTACTGATTTGTCAAGAAATTGCAGTCCTCAACACTCAATCATCATATCAGGTATAAAGGTATCAACTATCAATTCACAAAGCGTATTTTGGAGGTACACATGGTGTAAGATTTGGATGGGGGAAAGCTGTTTTCTGCAAGTGAAACTCCCGTAGTATGTCCTCAGTATGAGAGAGTTGTGGTGCCTATTGCGCGATAATAAACAAGCAACTGATTTTGACTTACACAAATTTTTAACTATTGACAAAATGGTTGGTGGGGTCTAGAATTGACAAGGAAGTATTGCAAAGATAATGGACATCTGTTACTTTAGCCCAAGTTGTATGACTGAATAACCCAGATATTGATTATGTGCATTGCCTATGGAGAATATGGAGTGTGTCTGATTTCGCATTAATTGAAGAGGCTCATTTTATGAACTGTCAGTGAATACAAAACGTTTCAGGCATGTGGTTCAATCCTCATAGAAACAAGTGTTCCAAGTGTCGAACTGTGTGAACATGATTTCGCATAGCGCAGACCCACGCTCACTCACTCATGGGAGCACATGACTTGAAGGCACCCAACTGCATCAACCCACCGCTCCCAATCATCCAGCCTCATCTGGACAAGTGACCAGCCTCACCCATCTCCCAACTCTCAGGGGGTACCCACCCCTACCTGAGCTACAGGAGCAATCTGTCGGCCGGCCCAACCCTCTACTCCCGTACTGACAGGACACTGTGGACAGGATCTTCTGTCGGGTGGTGTATCATATCATGCTGGCCTAACTGTAACGACAGTTATAAAACAACTGCAGTCAGTGTTACTCTAACTTAGTAATTTGACAAAAACAATCCAGTCATAACGGAATCTGAATCGTATAGTGCAGATAAAAAATATGTGTTTGAGACTGGCAGTAAAACAAAGGGCTGTCGATCACAACTTTATATTCTGAAATTGCTTAAAGTTCCATTCAGCCTTTATTTCATGTCCTCCTTTCAAGCCACGAAACTACCATACTGTAGTAATCTACTGTATTGACTGATATGAAAACTACAATCGAAAAAAAGAAATCTGTTGAAATGTAGTATGTTGGGTCGAAATCGGTAATTTCGTGGAATCGGTTCCCGTGCGAAAACGATAGTTATGGCTGGCCGGCTTCTTTGGAAATTCGCGAAATGTGATCACCATTTTCCCAAGATAGACGATGACTTGATTGCTGTCATTTCAAAACGAAGTTCTTCTTGTAGTGAGGTATGGAACGATGGCATTAATTTTTCAATATATATCATCAATGTTCATTTTCTCGAATATTGCAAAGGTTAAATGGAGCCCTGAGTATCACATAGGGATATTATTCTAAATCTTTACAACTCTTCACTGGGAAGAGTGGCTTGTCGGATTCATTCTCATAATATAGTTGAATAGGCTTCCGTAACCGCAAGTGACCGGGCTTGGACCAGGGTAGGGGCAGGGTTCAAAACTAATAGACAGTAACTCAGGGTTAGTCCAGGCCCTAGGGTGCCTATAACCTTATATGGGACTGATATTGATTGTCAACTTTGAGTAATGGCCAAGCGTGCTAGAAGTTAGTATGTGTGTTATTTTGCTCTTATGCAATATTTCCATACTCTAACTCTAACATGTTTACCAAATAAACAGTGTCTCAACACTTTTATTTGTTTAGAAAGGTGTTTGATTCCAGGTGTTGGTGTCGGGTGCTGGTGTCGGTGTCGGACCCTTCTGGCGTCGTGTTAGGCTCATATTTTCGATACCGGGTTCAGTTTTAGGTGTCCGAGAGCACCGGTTGTCGGTGTGGTGTCGGATGTGGCCGGTGTCGGACGCAACACGGCAAATGACAACACACACATATAACGGATAATATTAAGGAAACAAGTTTTAACCTTAATTATTACCTCCCACTAAAGTAATTCTAAGGTCAATTGTGATTGGTGCGAATCACCATGTTCCTAATTTTCAATATCGGGATTTGTTGGTCGTGTTTAAAATCGTACCAATTAGCGAGGATATTTAAATATCAAAAATAGTTAGTGTGAAATATTCTTCATTTTTCTTTAATTAACCTGAGCTCTTTCTACGTTGCAATGTTTCAAGCACTTATTTTCTATACTGCACTTTTATTACTTACATCTGTTAAAATAGGCTTATTATAACAAAAAGAACCATACTGTTTAGGTCAACCATTTCATTCGAACTCCACCCGCGATGTTGACCTGCAGCCTAACGAACAAGTTGGAGGACTCTACACCTCGATATAATCACCCTTGGGTACGTACCGTCATGCATATGCCCCACTTCGTGTCAGCTGCGACCTACCCTCAAAACTGTCTTCACACTTAATGTCTTAATGTCTTTTGCTTCGCCCACTAGATGTGCATAATGCGTCAGTCCAGTTCATCAACTCTAGATTTCTATTGGTAAGTAAGGCTATACGTGATCATTTAACTCTTCGGAACCTCCTCGTCTGGAATATAACTGCTTTCTGTGCCCGTTGGGTGGGATTATTTCTCGTTGCTCGAACTGACCGAAGATATCATCGAGGATTTCGCACGTGTCTATCCCGCCTAATTGAATATTTCTGAACAGACCCTGAAACAGCGTTACACATTATCGAGTATTAGTCAACGGCGAGTGATGAAATCACGATCATCCTATTCACATCATGAACGGGCGACTGAGACTATATAGGTGATGCCGACTGAATCGCCGTATGACCCTAATTCGTTATAATTATCTCATTGGTCCCGAATGGCCGGATGAGATATCGTAGTCAGTTTGCCATTTTATCTATATTTATTGCTGCTGGTTGCCATAGCAATAGTTGCTATGGTAACAATTGCGGTAGTTAAGAAGAATTATCCACTGAGGGGTACCCTATGGTGGGGTACCAATGGGTGCTGGGTAATTCAGCAATGAGGTGAACTGGATGAGCTTTCCGTTAGTGGTGCGAAAAAAAAGCTCGAGCGTGTGCGTGTGCGCGCGTGTATATGTGTTTGCGAGTCCGTCAGATTCTTGATGGTTTCTGGCAAATATCTCCTGTTTGGAGTGGTCGAACATTTCTTCACATATAGTCACGAAACCAGCATTTCCTCTTAAAATATTGAATATTGAGGGACTAATATTGGGGCAATAATTTCATTCTCACCAATATTTCGATATTTAGCAAATATCTGAATGAATCATTTTTTGTATCACAATGAAAAGCACTCGTTACATGCTGATTCTAGAGAGGAATACCCCATTCCAGTAGGAATCGTTTACTCCGAATGACAACTCATTGACTGCAAAAAAATCATTCAGAAGGAGCTGATCATTCAGATCCTTCTGAATGATTTTTTTTGGCTGGCTTGCTGAAGAACCATGGAACTGGAAGCCCTCAGCAACTCTCTCCCTAACCGGGGGGGGGGGGGGGGCACTTCTACACATAGTCGGGATATGAGAGCTAGTCTTGCGAAATTAGGAAGCAGTATGATGAAGTGAAAAACAAGTAACCAGAGGGAAGTAACATTCCACCTCCACTTTCCGAGGCGAAAAATCAGGTTTTGATAACATAACATCGTTCGTCATTTTTGCACTTGCGGAATAATGGAGTTGATTGTATTTAGGTGTATTGTATTGCACAAAAATGCATCCAAGGCCACCGGAAAATGCTAACAAAAAATCAGAAGTGGGTGGGGGAACCCCTTCCCCCAGGCCTCCCGGGTCAGTCAACATAGTTCCTGACCCTGACCCACACTAAAAACTAATACTAATGAGTCCGTGAACAATCACGAGTCATTCTGCCTTCGTATTAGCGATAATTGAGTTATCATTTCTGGCATGTGCCTATCGTTATTATGTGGTGTATCTCGGTCATTCGAGTATTCTTATTTCAACAAGCCAATAACAATGTGGGGTGCGCTGAACTTTCACTGCAGCAGCGAGTCGTAAATCATATGACAATTTTGTTATGAAAACCATTTCCTGGGTAAAATACAGTAAGTCGATGTAATATATGGGCTCGAGTATATATGTTGATAAACATAACGAGCAGAAAATTGACACGCGGAAGATAAACACGCGGAAGATAAATAGATCGTGGGTTAGAATTCTGTTGAGAATCGAATAGGTCCTCCGGCGTGTTATCAGGCATGACATTCAATGTTATAGATCTGCTCATCACGACAGCCTCTACCGGATTACAGCCACTTACACACAGACAGTGTAGGATTCTAGTACGGGAGAACATCTGTAAAGGACAATTTAGGCCTACCTTCCCTCCCAGAGAACATTTGGTAAAACAGAGCAGTATGTAGTGAACAAAAAATGTCCTGCTACACTCTATTTTTTTTTTTTTTTGATGAACATTTTCCGGAGCTGAATGTGCCACAAATGAAGACAATAACATTTTACCGCGTCGACGTTCACTGGATTTCCCACTTGGGAGGAGTTGTCCCTTTGAAGGAATGGGAAGTCCAGTGAATACGCGGGTATTTCGTATTCCCCGCACTAGCCCCATAAAACAATTGAACGGAACGTTGCTGGACGACGTACTGCATAATATTCTACAAAGCGTAGCGAAGTCGAGCAATATTTTACGGTCAGTTTGGCCGGAATAATGCAAATGTCGTATCACGGGCGCTCTTCAAAGAAAGCATTTAGAGTTAATCGAAAGTCTTTCTATATTCACATTTGTCTATTTAGCGTGCTCTTGTTTTTTGCTGCAATTCATTTTTGACGTTCATTTCCTGGGTAATTTTCCAACTTAATTTCTTCCTAATTGTCTTACCTTCGTTGTGACAACTTCACAGCCTGTTACTGTTAATTGTACTTTTGCACTGCTAGGACACGAATGCATTAGGAGTTCACCGGTGCAAAAATGTAGAAACACCCTGCTGAACCTCCTCATCAAATATTATTCCGAAATAGTTTGCCTGGGTAAGATATCCTACGATGGCTTTGCTTATTTCCTTCCTATTACTTTGCATGACCTTCGAACTTTCCTGAACGGAAGGTCAACATAAACTAAATGTTCCAGTCTCCAGCTGACCCATATGCTGGCGATGCTACTGCGCACGTCCGAACGTCTGAACTTGCGGCACTTTATAGGTTCGTCAAACATAAATGGATGAGAATACATTACCAATATACACACCCACTCCTATGTGCAATGTACCCACTCGAGAATACCGTACCTTTGTCTGCTATGACACTCAAGATAACCCACACGTAGCATTCTCAGCTATCGTCGTATCATCTCAGTGCGGTGTGATATTACGACGAAGTAACATACACAGTAATCGTGCTCATTTATAGTTTGTAGTTAAGAGCGGAAATTGCATCCTAATGGCACACCACACTGTATACAGCGTACACATCGTCATCACGCTGTATAATTGGATTCTCACTTGTCAAGGTCATATCGGCAGAAAGTAACCACTGGACATCAGTAACCGGGTCATCAAAGCATATTGCGTCGAGGTAGATTATTAAGGAAACAGTGTTAGCTTAGGCCGATTACTCTGGCTGGAAATTGTTCTTGGTACAGGGTTCCACCTGTAATTAGTATCACATTTTGAGATCTCAGAGCTAGCACTGCCTATTCCAGTATAGTCTGCTAACTAGACGATCGTGATTCAGGCTCTCTTCAATAGTCTGATAGTCAGTTGCATCACTCCAATAAAAAGTTGCCCTGCGTGTTAAAACACATTGCACCTCTGAATAGTTAAACCAAAGTAAGGTTGTTGACCCGTTTCCTGATCCGAAACCCACAAATTAGGTATTCAAACATTTCTATAATTGTTTTTGTTTGCCGCAAGGAAGAGTGTCGAGTCCCCTTTGACAGGTTACGTAGAATTCGGGAACTTCGGAAAGTGTCTTCTTATTCAAATTGAAAGTAACTGCTACATACATTTATACGTCTTTAGAGATATGTTCTCTAATATCGTTTTCCTATCGCTGGTGCTTATGTAGGTGTCTCGGTAATCAATTAAGTTATTGTTACTCCCACATATAGTTCAAATCTGACAACAACTGGTGAACTGGTTCGGATTTTCTGACAAATGAACAATGATAACTGTTCGGAAATTTTTCTAAGTTTGTCACATTGCCAAACCCAACACGAATTGACCCAAAATCAAGAAATTTGAAGCGCTTGTCTATTTGCCAACCAAAACCTATATTCGCTGAGATGGTTCATGCAGCGACCGATCTAATGTCTATAATGTTATTCACATCGATCGATGGTCACTCCCAAACTTTCGTCATATGATATGGCAACATATTGTATATTAAATAGTCCCCGAGCTAATTTCCCAGAAGGCACTAATCATTGAACAATTGGAGTGATCAAAAACTCTCCAGGTCACCTATCAAGTGAATTGGTATAGCAATTAAATCACAGACCCCGCGTTTAATCATGTGAACCACATGAAAGTCTCTCATCTAAAAGAATCTACGGTAATCTAATATGGCAAAGATGGAGTTATTAATGCAGCAAATTGGGGAAACCAAGGTAGACGTCAGACATTCTTGTGTTCATATTACCATTAGAAAAAGCTCATTAGAAACCTCCTACACAGAGACCTTCAAAGCAATTAGAGATAGCGCCGGTTCATACTACTCCGAGGTATTCAGTACCCAAACTGAAATGATGTCATTCAGCTGGGAAAAGAACAACCCGCATAACTCCTAGCTTTCCTAACGCGAGAGACAGCTAAAATGTTAAATCTAATCAACTGTTGTGTTTCTTTAATTACAGAGACTATTATTACTATTACATTATAAATCCTTATTTATTGATATGAATATTATTATAGGATGAAAAGCTAACAGGGTAATGTTTTGGAAGCATGAATTTTCAAGTTAGTTTGAGAACATTGCCTTAGAGCATATCAAACAGAAAACCATCTTAATTTTAGCATCTTTATTTATTAACTGTACTAGAATCGTCAGTAAATGATCCGTCAAAACTGCACAACGTTACTTTATTTTCACATTTTCGATTAGGCATGTGACTTCTGAACCACTTCGGAAGTACGACAGGAGTAATATATCACTTAATGAATGTTGGGTAAATGATGCCTAGTTTACTGCCAGGATTAGGAAACATAAAGTAACGATCAAGATGGACATGATATGTCTATTTCCATCGGAGATGAAATCGGATTAAAGATGGAAATGCATATCCATGTGTTAGCGCATATCAACTAATGCAAAGGAAATATATAAGGAAACTGAGACATATCCTTGTTTTACAATAGTATGCCTACTACAACGACATGCACATTATTCCTTGGTCTACTGAGCTAGACAGTCCTAATTCCTGGTTCATTTGCGCCACTGCTTGGCACAAGAAGACGTAAAGCGACGGGAGTCATTCATACTAGTGTATGTTTTTAAATATTTTTCAGGGTGATCCTGTATGTGCGCTCACAGATGACTGCATTGAGTGTATAAGCAATTACCAGGCACCAGGTACCAAATGTTGACGTTATGTCGTATGGTAAATGACTCGCTAAACAACTTCAAACAGAATATGTAGTTACTGCACAAGTGATCCAAGATATTCTTCCGTTTAGTAATTAGTCAACTGATATCTCCGGACGAAGCCTACAAACGCTAAAGAAGCACAGAAGAGGGTGAAAGGGCATGATTAGGTTGAAAGAATAGGTTCGCGCACCATCGTCGATTATTTATCCAAATATATATTTACAAAGGTCACGTTAGTCAGACTAACAATTTTCAGGGTGCCATTGCCATCGTCATGTAATTTCGTCACTCTTTTCTATTCGTTTTGTCGATTCAAATCTCTCAAAACTCTCACTTGAAACTAGTAGCCTTGAAGGGCACATACACATACAACAGATATGAGAAGGGAAAATATGATATTTCTCAGTAGTACCTATATCTCAGTAGTTTTGTCGCTCTAGCTTTTCGGAATAATATTAGGAATCTGAAGTGATAATGAATCAAAATCAGGTTTTCGCGACATCCGACGTTGCTTCTGATACGACTGGACAACAAGTTGTTGACTGGGAACATTCACTCGATAATAAGAGAAAGAGAAATGATGTCCAGTAAGAAAAGGAGACAAACAACTAAATGACAGTGCTCTTGTAGACAATTCCATTGAATGTTATGGGCAGAGTGAGTTCTATATATTCCTAGGTGAGCAGATATAACTTTTCTGAATACTTAGATATTCTAAGCGTTGCTAATATCCTTGCGCCAGGGTAACTATGACTATCATGCTCCTTCCGAAGAATTCATGGAGACGCCAGGCATCCTTACTCGAATAGAAAGGTTTTCAAAAATCAAATTTTCTCGATTTATTGTACCTGCATACATCCCCGTGGGTATGTCATCTTCAGTCACCTGTTTTAGTTTTGTTTTCTAATATGATGAATGAGTGGCACATTGATGTAACACATTGAAGCTACTGTAACAAAGGTAACCCTACTACGCTGCATGTAATTGTACATAGGCATTTCATGCCGCAACCGAAAGGGAGACTGACAAGCAATGCATCGACTCACCAACTTTACACACATCAGAGTAATTTTACTTGGAACTTCACTAAGTAAGCATCAGTATTTGACATATTGAGAGATAGCGATTTATTTGTGTCAATGTCGCATTTGATTGTGCTCAAGCCGTATTCACTTTTTAAGTTCATATTGATCCCATATGTCATTATCTCATCAGCCCTAATACACTATTGTTGTTTGCTATACTACTATAGTGTGGTTGCTATAGTGAGTGAGGAGTATGTTATTATGTAGTTATTACTTCATAGTGGGGTATCAATAGGAGTTGGGTTCTATCAATGAAGTGCACTCGAAAGACATTGATAATGGTTTCCCCTAATGTGTCACGTATGAAATAGCTCGACAAGTTTGACACAATTCGACACGAGGACGGATTGTTACAAACTTTTCAAAATATATAGTGATTACAATGGCCATGAAATACTGATAGTTAGTATGAATTTACAGAAACGTGGATTCTGGGGGAATGATGTTTGGAATGACTGAATTAAGGGTTTCACGTTATGAAACATGAAAGTCAAAAGCATTTGAAACTTTCTGAGCTTGACAATTGAAGTAGCTGAATGGATTTACATTTTCTAACAACGTTAACATACAAGTTATAGGTTTTTCCTTTGCGAATGTGTCGGCCTATTTTTTGTATCTCAGTACATTGCCCCCATATTTGAAAATATTTCAAAATTCGAGTAATTAGCCTAACATTTATTTATGGATGATGCCCCAGTTAATGGGCAACATTGTGAATTTATGTGATTTTCCCCGAATTTCTGAATGTGTGATGATTTGAATAGCCTGAAAAATGCGATTCTTGGTCAAGTCTTCCATCTTAACGATTCCTGGCGATTGCTCAGATATTCGAGGAGGGTTTCCTGGAGGTTTGAATTGCCATATGATTTAGAAAGTTAATAGCAACCAAGATAAAAGTCACACGTGCAATATGGTTGAACGAATAGGTAAATAAATAATTTCATAGTACTGCCGATGAAATCTTGCAGCTCCGGGGATTGCCTTCCTGGTAATTCATTTTTGAAGGAAAACAATACAATGTGAAGGTCGCACGACATTCCTTTTTAATATTTCTCGGACTAGATAGGAAAACAATCGATTGTAAATCTCTCAACTGTCTCCTTCGAAAACCATATTCCTGTGGGGACGAAGACTAAAAAAACCTATTCGCCGTCCCCTTTTCTTGCTTTCACTTATAAGAATCCTACCCGGGGAAATATCGGAATTGTGCCTTTGTATTATTGATGCCGCTACACTGATTGACTATCCCCGGTTTCCTGATAACAGATCTGAATACGATTGATTAACAGGTTTACTTCGTGTCATTGTTATAACCTTGAGCACCTAAGGACTGCTAATAGACCTCTTGATTGCGGAGCAATTTAAGAGATGCGTAGCCAGCCTGAAAGTTACATACCGAATTATTTGGAAATTTGGAAATTTGTTTGACGTAACAACTAAACTTGTAAGTGGCCTCAATATACAAAACGAAATACTGATATGATGATGCTTTGAGGCCTGTGATCATAACAAGTTGCCAACACAGCAGATACGAAAGAGTTCATTTATAATGAGCAACGAAAACATATTCTTGTAACCATCAGAATCGATCTCGCATTTCAACAATATCAAGGTATTTCCAATATTGTTATAACATTGTGCGTATCTGTCGTATCTGTATTATGAGGAATATGCAAAATGAACATCGTATATTAAAGTATGTGAATATTCACGGCATGCAACCTGAATTTTAAAGCTCCTTCAACGCCTCTGTTTCCTCAGAAATAATTCAAGGGATAAATCGCACACCCACACGGTGATGCCATGCCACGCTGCACGAAGCATCTTTAAGGAGGCCAATGTTCATAGTGGCTACCCGCTATATCGAACCACACGTGAACTCGTGAGGAATTGTCTAATGACTACCATGATAATAATATGAATAACCGTATGACGTTCAGAATGGGTACGGACCCCCTCCAACTTTGCAAATCTGTATAAGGTAGTGACCGACCTGCAATGTATCACTAACTAATAGTCTGATAACAATTGATCGATACTGTATTACTGACCAATAATGAAATGAAAAATGACTACATTTCTCATATTGGTTACAAATATTTCCTATACACTAGCAGTTTCCGAGTGATACACCATCAGTCAGAACGGTCAATTCCTACTATATTATCATTACATTATTGGTTATTCTCTGTATGGTATTGGTTAGTTATATATCGTCAGTCAATTACTACATCAGTTGCATCAGTTGTCAAATACAATAGTCGCGGCTAGTCGAATCAGTTGGTCTCCAATTCAGGTATTACTGTGTCATTTATTCGTCATTAGGACACCTATTCGTTGCCAGAATTTGAAAAAAATCAAGATAGTGTATAAGGTTTGAAGAACGCCAGCTTATGTGATTTATGCATAAACGCAAAGAATGGGGACTGGAGTTACCCCTGCAGTTTGAGGCCTCTATTAGTATTGTGCTTTGATACTTCCATTGTTTGAAAAAAAAAACAATCTTGGTTATTGTCTGACCAAAATACTCGGACAATTCTCACGGTTATTTATTTGTTAGTAGTTGTAACAACAACCATATCGACATACCAATTATTTTTTTCGACCTATCACTTTTGGTGACTTAGATTCGAACAAAATAGTAAACTTTTGTAGTAAGTGAGCCCCAAGGTAGACATCGCGGTTCATGCTGAATCATGCAAATGTAAGTTGTATTTATGTATGTGATAAAATTACACAGTTCCTACATGGAACCTCAATACACTTCGTTAATTCCGCAATTGGAAACCAAAATTCAATATCAATTGGAAACCAAAGTGTTGTAGACTACATTCTTCAGACTCGAATCCTTGCTCGACCTATCATCACTTCATGTTCACAATTCGGGTATTACAGTTTAAAAAGGCAATCATCGTAATATTTCAAGACGACATTCAGCGAACATAACACTCTCCATGACCGCATGCAATAGGAAATAATCATCAACACTCTAAATCACTCTTCTCCACGGTCTATTCATTCATTCCTGCCTGTATATGTGAGTGTCACTATGGTCAGATTTCTTATTTTAATCACAATTCGAATGGTAATATCGCTCTTCTTGTCTTCTAATGAAGAGTTATTTTACAGCACGCCAGTTTTAATCACTTCTACCTCACCCTTTCGCTCATGTAGGAAATCTCGACTGATTCGTGCGATATCACCACCGACGTCCTGTTGATTAGTAGTTTCCCAGAGCGGCTGTTGATCTCACGATGATCGCGCCCGAAGAAGCCTTGCCTGATGAATAACCATAAATTACCACCGACATCCAGACTTCAGTATTCCAGGCAGTGTACACAGTGTACAAAAAAGTGTCGCAAGCATTCACAACGTACTACCGGACATACGACTTTCCACTTCTCAGGTCCGTTCCAAGTATATGGGCACGGCGGTCGAGACCGAAGACCGTTTGGTTCGGGCCAATGCTCAATGTCTCGAGGATTTTTTGAATGTTAATTGACTGAAGTAAAGTTACGTCGATGATCGAGTGTCATTAGCCACTTCTACAGCCGAAGAGCAGTTGGTGTCGACAAGAATCAATCCTATGTTAATATTATTTGATGGTCTATGATTCCGAGAATTTAGGCAGAATAATCAGATCGGGAAAACACGAATTCGAGGTTATGTGATCGAGGGCTCCGTTTCTGACTCTACGAAAAGTATAGAAAGTGAGACACGGGTTTTCAGAATGGATTGAAATGCAGAAACAGTGAATACGATTGTTTTGCTTGATACAGAAAATGAATGAATGAGGAATGGATGCTTCAACACAATTGCTGCTGTTACCGAGTAGATGATCATAGTATTGGGAAGCGACGTTGGTAATGAAAATGAATGTCTACCAAGGTTAGGAGATGCGCGATTGAGTTCCACTCGTTGACCTGCATCTGTATTACCTGTGACCTGAATTTGACCAGCAGCGATCTTCACCAGTATCTGTGTCAAACTGAATAGATGTACATTCTGATTGAGAAACAGTTCATGACCTGACCTCATGTGACCTCTGTGTGCGAAAATATCACAAATCAAAATTTGAAAGTTGAAGTTTGGTTAAAAGTTCAGTGCAGTTAGGATGTTCATAGATTTGTCATGGTGTTCCCAGACCAAGCAAACATCGAATGATGAGGAGAAAAGGACCGAGGTAAACTCCTAAAATAGGATAAGCAATAGAGCCATGCGTGCTTAATACACGGAACAAGTTCCCTTCCAATCGGGTACCCGGTTCCCAAGTTACATGTGGTGGAAGGTTGGTCTTGATACCTTTTGGGCCATAACATCGAGTGCATCTCATATAGAGGGTTCCATTTTCTTTGAAATGTACATGTTTCCAAAGGTTGTTCTAAGTCATTGATGGGTATAAACGATCCTTCGATAACTCCAGTAACAGTTCCTGGTGTGGTTTAATTTTTAGGACAGGCTGTTAACCATGAAGGATAACGTTTCCCATAAAAAACGGTCATGTATTCCAAGGACATCTAGGTCAATTATGTTGACAACGGTATGATAGTGAACAACCGGCCAATTGCAAAAATTCAAATTCCTGTCGTAATGCATTCCAGCTGTTTTACGGGTTCCTTTGTCGTTCTGCACACGATAGGTAGAAACTACATATGGGTAGAAACAACATATTTGCAGTCCGATTGTGAATAGCGGCAAAGTGTGGTGTTGTCAATTAGGAGAAGCAATGCGCAATGATGTGCAGCGATGCGATATGATGTGGACGAGCGGGCTGTTCGAGTCAATGATACAAACAGTTATCTTCAAAGGAATATAAGTCAGTGAGACTTCCGAAAGTCTATGCTGTAATCTAACAACTTACACCCGTGCTATCATATCTGCCACAAGCAATATGATTGTTTACCTTTATTTGCGTCCATCGATCGTTCTTTACCCTTTTTTATGGAGGTTACTGGTCATTAGAAGCTCTTATATATCTCCATCCCGTAGCTGATCTTACGTAGAACTCCCTCATATGATTCTGCATTCACACCTCCATGACACTATGGAACATCCCCTTTGCTGGCGTGAAATGTCATCTGGTTAACACCGATATTTGATATCAATGCCTAATATCGGAACGGTATACACATTTATTCATAGGTTTGCTTCGCCAGCCGTAATTTCCGGTACTCTGACGATCATTTGCACCGCGCCCAACACAGGGAGACGGAAGGCGTTAACAGTCATTCATACTAATATATGCTATTAGTCCTTTGGTTGAGCTAATATAAAGTCCTCACAGTTGACCGCATCGAGCATCTAAGCAATCACCGACTGCCCGACATCAGGGGCTTTACCTCGGTTCGTATGGGTGCTATGTTATTTATGCTTATGCTGAGACTCCCGATGAACATCTTCGAACCGCTGATGTAGTTACAAACACCAGTCACCCAAGATAATTCTCCATGCTTAGGAATTAGTTATTTGTTAGTCAACGAACTTCGGAGAAGTGCAGTGGGAGGCTCAAGTGTATGATTAGGTACACCTGCAGGTTGAGTTGTAGGCCTAGTCGAAAACCTTGTTTGTTTGTTTCTTCAATAGAAATGTATTTTATAAATTCTTGATTGGCACATAATTTCACGGATTCTATTGCGACGCGTGATTCACTCTCCACGATTTGTAAGGTTTTTTTTTTTTTCGTTCTATTCCTTAATGAACGCTGTTTTTTTTTACATTTCACGCAAAAACTGTATGTAAGGTTCCAAAATACCGTATTTTGGCAATAGATGTAATGAGCGACTACTTCCTGATGTTATGCGGGGTTCAAACAGATTATAACCAAAGATCGGATTAGCTCAGTCGACAAAAAAAAAAAAAAAAAAACAAAAAAACAAAAAAAAAAAAAACAAGAGAACAGTGAAAAAAGAAGTCAGTGCAGAGAAGTCAGTGGATCATATAAGAAATTAGTCGGGGAGATGTTCAAGTAGAATCCATCTTGCCCGTGACTCTTCCACATCCTCCACCCCCACCCATGGCACGATGTTACATACTGCCGCGTTTGCCAATTTTATTTGTATGGTTCGATCGGTTATACGAATACGAATAAGCTCAGTAAGTACACATATCATTCATCGAAAGAGAGATAATAAACCTTACATGAACTACACTCAGGCATAACATCGTCATTGTTCCTCTAAGTTATCATAATATAGAATTTACATCACATATGGATAAATAAATAACTATATCGTGAATAAATACTTTGTTTTGTAACGTGAACAATGATCAGTCTAATGCTCTGTCTTCTGTGTGACGTATTGATTGGCAAATGATGACGTTTGATGTTATTCTATCCTTATCAGTTAATATTTTTCCAGGTGAAATCTTCGTTTATCGGGAAACATGGAGAGCAGTCCATTACTTTTTGTTTCAGTTCCTATCGGTTCATGCTACAATAAACCAGATAGAGCACTTATCCACTGCTCAGGTTTCGTTTATTCTAATCTTGCTTCGGAGCATGTTAAGAATTACGCTATTGTACTATTTTAATGACTATTTTAATGAAAAAAGAAAACTGTTCCTAACTTGAAGCTCCCATGCTCTTTCATTGAGAATTTTTTTATAGGAGGATAGGAGAAAAAATATTTACATGTTGAAAATTACGCTATTGTACTATTTAAATGACTGATATTTATGATCCATTTTACTATTTAAATGACCCATTTTGATAAGGAAAAGAACAGTTTGCAACTTGAAGCTCTGATGCTCTTTCATTGTGGAATTGTTCATAGGAGAACAAATTTATATTGTATCTGTTCATGTTCCTAATGAAACTAATCTGGTGGTTAACACGTATCTTCTGGTTTCAGAATTATTACATGGATCATATCTGTCGATATATGCAACGTTCTGATCAACCAGTTAGCAAAGTAAGATATCTTGGAGTCCTTTCCGACAATAAATTGGGCTTGAACTCTCATGTAGAAAAGTATCTGTCGGAGGACCATACACTGCCTCGATAACGTATGCAATAAGACATATTAATTATCATCTGGACTCCCACTCTCACACCCTCTACTGTTTCGATTATGCCTGCATCAGGTACTGGTTAGATTTACACACACATTCCATTCACAAGCCAAACGGTTAATATTCTGGTGCTTGTCATCTGGAGAGAATAATTTCCCGTGAGTCATCATTCTCTTATTTTTTTAACGAAGCGCCTGCTGCTAATCATTTCTATCTCACCTTTTCTGACTATTTAATTGTGGTCAACGAAACGACCTGTTGTATTATTCGTTTTCCAGAGCTATGGAATCTGGAGAAGCCTTGTTGGTTTAATAACAAAAAAAATTACTACTCTGGTTTTCACATTCGTTTTCAAGGTTTCGAGAGGAGGCAACAGCGAAATGTTTCCATCCAAACGTGCTACCAGAATTGCAACTCGATAGATCATCCTACAATCCCTACTGAGGTCATTTACCACTATCTTGTCACGGCAGAAGTGACCAAAGACCTTAGCAATTATCACTCACTCACTCACTCACTCACTCACTCACTCACCACTACTCACTCACTAACTCACTCACCTGGGCCTGACCCCTTCCCCCCCCCCCCAAATTATCTGAGGCACCCGCTCTGAGATGAGCCAACCATTACCGACGTCGAAGGGAACCAAGGTGGATCGAGCTAGGGAGTGCGGCCACTTGAGAGAATGAGTGTAAAATATACCTCTTTTGAAACAACAATGCGAGTGTTGAATATACGTCTCCAAAAACAACATTGCCAGCCTGGTGCGTGTCGTTAAGGCATGGTTCTTTCCAGTTATCGAATCAAGTCTGAAAGGCATGTTCTTAACGGCACATATTATATACATTTTATCCGATATTTCAGGTTGAATACTGCCTTTTCAATGTAGACTAGAACCTGAAGGAGTATAACTTACTCTATCGATGGTCAATGGGGAAATGTCGTTTGCAACCACAGGGCAGTTACAATAACCAGTCATTTGCTGATAACGAATAATAACGGCGATATACAATGTTGGCATGTTCGCGTCTCAGTCGGTAGCCACGCGGTTCACAAGAAATGAAGTCTATTCATATCATTGACATATTGTTGTTGCTCTACTAGGCCTGAAACATGATATGAACACACGTTCGAATATACCAGTCCATGTTCACAGAGGTATACGTGGTACCGAAGCTGGAATGATATGATTTTACGAGGGACAGAATTAATATTCTGGAATGAATTCTTTGCAAGTACTACACCCAAAGTACTACACCTAACATTGTGCACACTTTGTGAACACATAAACTTGGTGTACAATATGACGCGGTTCTTCATGAAGGCGTTAGCTGCCGTTGCAGGTCAGTGGGTATATTGGATTCATTCCCGCATTGTTCAAAAAAAGTAGAGGAACAAAAGGGGGGAAAAAATAGTGCCTAGTTGTTTCAACGTCTCCCGGCTATTAACGGTTGGAACTGTCATGGTAAAGTAACATTGCGTATCATTACAGCCTGGAAGTATGGCTCCATAACTCCAGTTCAAAAACTATTGAAAACGTCGCCTATAAAGCAACCTGGAGATTCGCGGTTGGATAATTGGGATCTCCCACCGATCAGTCTATCAAATCAGTTTTTGAAAAGCGCAAGTATGTGGCGATTATTCTTTTCAATGGACCAATCCATATTCCGTCGTTTTATGTCGAAGTTTTTCATTCACTATTTCATGTGCAGAGAGTCTTGCATGAAACGGAGAACATGTAGGAACATGAACGAAATTGTGTCGAAGTGAACTGTAGTTCAAAACTCGTATAGCATTGGATTCACATGGTTTCAGTCTCACCAGTAGCACAATGCATTGTATAATCGACATGCGAGAATAATGGAGAAGAATTAATCATTGTAGATGCATTTAATGTACCACAGTGGCCACGAACTCCCCTAATTAGTGATTAAATATAAAAGAAATAACGGAAGAGTAAAAAAAAACACCTGTATGGCTGCCATGAATAGGGACAGCAACATAGCTTCAAAACGAAAAACCTTGAAAATACTAAAACGCTACTCCATATCAAGGATAGGCGATATGGCTCGCGAAATTCTTTCGAAGAAAGGAGAAATTAATTAACCCGTGGACTGGTAATAAAATTGAGGAGAAATGCACGGACATGATGCACACCCACGGTAAATTATCCTTGGGTTGCTACCTCAATCGGGAAAATTACATTTTAATTCATCTCTTCGAAACGCTCGCGAATACGCAGGTGGTTGTAAGGAACGACTTGGACACAATGATTGTATTCGTGGATACAAGTTACCGCTCATCCCGAGAAAGAAATCTAGCTACAGACGGAATTCATGCTTTACTGTTGATTTCGCCGGGGTCCATATCAGGTGACAGATTCGTATTGGATAGCATCAATTGAGGACGTGACTGAATAACGCAATCATAGAAAAAACACTAAGAGTAACAAACATGGATTGCAGAGTAATGACATAGAAATGAGTAATGCAGTGAAAACAGAGTATTACGTTTAGTATTGTATACATCTAGCGACAATACGAATTGATTGTGAGTAGTGCAAATTGATTGATTGTTTGGCATGGCAGGAGCAAGGAGAGCATCCTATGTTGCCGATGTGCTGAAACATGGCAGAGAGAATTGTTCCGATATGATCAAAACTAAGCGGAAGAAATGTTGAGAATGTTAGGTACAACAATAGTTCGGTGGAACTTAATATGATGTTGTATACTAGACATGGACAGATTGTAGAAGGTTATTGGAGAGTTCGTTATATCACTCGGGCCTCAAGTGGCTAGACCAAGTATAAGAATGTAGCAAGATATAAGTATTGGCTATGTCTTGGATACGCGGCGGAAGTTATATGTGGTCTAACGAGAGTGACAATGACAGTACACGTCCATGTCAAAGGCCCGGACGGCGAGATTATCTGGCTCTTAATTAGGGGTGAATTGTGTGACTTCAAGGACGAGTGAAGTTGTGAAGTCACAGTAACAATTTTGCCTATTAACAGCCTAAAAACGAGTCATACTTTCTTGGGTGGATGAGGTTCTCATTGTATATGTATGTTTCCATATTAAGTCAATGATTTGGAATCAGGTCAAAACTCATCTGAAGTCATGAGTTGTAAGAGGCTCCAGCTAGGCTTTTTGACTTTCTGGTTTCGGGTGGTGTTGGGTAAGAATCGGCATGGTATATGAATTTTGTTTTATATTGCCATATATTCCTATGCACCTTAACCTTAAACCAAACCAAACCAAACCAAACCAACCAAACCAGAGAGAGTCAAGAGATCACTCTCACGGTTGCTGAATACTCATCCAATGTTCGCTATGGCATAGTATATTGAAGATAGGAAGGCATGTTACTTGATGTTGACAAATGCTGGTGACTTGCTCAAATTCATTGACGCTTGGATTTTCCCCGGGAGCAAGTAGTACCGATGCCTTGTTGCTCCAGGGTACAACAAACAGACAAAACACTGCGATATTCAGCGTTGTCTCCCAATGCACAATACCCGACTAAGGTCTTGTCAGTCTGGTGAAAAACACCTTCGAGTAGAAAGGTATTACGGGGCGTTTTGTATCGTAACCTGACTTGATTCCATTGAATTTGTACATTTGCTTGCTCGAAATTGTTCGACTTGCCTCATAAGTTTTGCCTTGATCAGTCCTCGGTAACTTGTCCTCATCTCTGGTATATGGAGAGATCCATTTCGATTCTTACTATAACCTATTTCACACCTACTTGAATACATAGGTAAAAAAAAAACGAAAAGAATGAAAAATGACTACGGTCAAATATTTATTCAACTTCTTTTCTTTACATTTCATCGAACCCTTTTCCCAAATACTTATCTGACATCATTTACTTATTACATAACCATGATGAAAGGTGTCTTAATGTTAAATACTTTTTTGTGAAAGAATGTTACCCTATATAACAGTTATAGCCTTACATTTTGGCTTTGTTAAATATATAAACTTTTCAAATACCGATTAAGTAGACTGACTCTGTGATTAAGAACCGTTGACTATGTTAAATTAATATGTGAAGTGACTCAGTCAACGAAATATTGAATATAACTTCGTTTGTACCAATGTTTGACCAGGTGAGCGCGGTCAATCAGTATCCTATAGGTCGATTGTGTGAATAGTATGCTAATCCGGGTACTCGCTACCCCATATCCATTGTACTCAACTACTGTACCTAACTGCGACTTTGATGTATTAGTTCTCAAAGTTTATTATAATATATTTAAGGGTAGTTCTCTCTAGAAGTGGTGTGATTCAAAATCCTTATATCAAAGAGAATGAGAATGACTAGTCAAAATGTTCATTCCTTCATTTATTCGAAGACAATTTTTTTCCAGAACTCATTGAACATTTTGTTCAAAACATTATTTTGAAGAAAGGAACTACCAACTGCTCTAGGTAACGAGAGGAATTTTGGGAAAACTAAAGTCGGGGAAATTTGAAACATGCATACGATCAGCAGCTTCATATTGGTTGGTAAATATCACTTGTAACCGCTTATAACTATCAAAGCGAGCAAGGTTACAGACACTCTTCGTTTTGAGCAGCATCAAGGCGCAACAGTGGTACACCTTTCTAAATGCACCCGAACCACGTTTGCTCGTCGAAATTCACCAACCGTCGCAATTCACGGTGACCACCTTAGAGGTAGCGTCTGTGATCATTGTGGTTGTCTAGTGACACGATTCACGGTGTGTCACTGATCAGCTGATTGCCAGAGCATCACAAGTCAAAACTAACGTTCAATCAATGGTAAGAGATAGGACGCGACTCCCTGTTGGTGGTTGGGGATCCAAATAAATGAGGATCTGAAGTACTGAAAACTTTATTTCGTATGAAAGAAAGTCGTGGTTACGACGTCGTGACGCCAAGTGGTTACTCCCTTGAGGAAGGGGTGGGGGGTTGCAGTACCGCATCAAGTTTAAAACGAATTGAGAACTCAAGAAAACGGTCAAATGTTTCCGTTCACGAGTGGGACTACTTAGGCACATAAATTATGCATTCGCATTTATTCAACGGATTATGTTAGCGATGTGCCTTGTTACAGTTTGGGCGGACCTGATTGGAGTGGGGGTTGAGGTTTCATTCAATTTTAAAGCTTCATCACAAGTTTTCTTATAACTTATATAACTATGTATATATACATCGCTCGGGTTCCCGGTTAACTGAAGAAGCCATTTCACACCATACGCAAGAACCCGTACAACAAGTCATCCTCTTTCGGGTATATTGATGAATGTTCGCTGGCACCTAGCACATGTGAAATGAAGTGTCCTCAAATTGTGAGACAGTACAAACCCTTGCCGCGAGTTTTTTTTTTCTAGGAAAATACCAGAACTGTTAGATTCACTAAACCTATTGCATGTACACGGGATGTTGTGTTAAAAAGAAGCCAAGGAAGCATTTCTACGTTCCGCTCGATATCATACACGCCATATTGCATACTATGACGGTCTTACTTCAATGTATGTTCATTCTCATAGAAAGGTGAAAATTAGGAGGGAGTGTAAAGCTAATCGATTCTGTTGAATGATGGGTAATTAACTAAACTATGCTGTTCAGTTTATTTTCTTCCGTTGCTGAACATGTTACACGCTGCCCAGGTTTGGTCGTTTCCATTCGGCGACTTTCTCCACACCCAGCCATGCATGATTTGATGTCGAAATTTGATGACGTGTGTTTCGCGCAGAAGATGCAGTCCCTCAACAGAACGAAAGCGTGTCTCGGCCACCCGCCCGCTTCTCAAATAGATCAGCCAGTTCGTCGTCATCGAAGTTGAATGTGGGGTTGCCGACCACTACTCCGGCGAGCAGACGAAACTCAGCAGGCACACCAAAAAGGTAGTCATCTAGGGGGAAAAAAGAGATGTAGGAATTGCGCTGCACTTATATAATATAAACATAGTTCTAACACTGCCTGGTGATACATACAGCATCATTAAATTGAAAAGAATTATTGTTAGTTCCAAGCTTTAGTATGCCAGCATGTCTTTCAAATCGTTATCCGCTTTACGAAGTAGGTAGTCTATTTAGTTGCCACCATGAGCTTTGATGACCAAACTGTGATAATTTTTTTGTTTCAATTTATTCAACATTGTAAAACGGAATTACCAAGAGAACCACTAGTAGCTGTTTTGTCGATGGAAGTTTTCTTGATACGTTTCCTTCCGAGAGTTCACGTAGAATACTATCATTCTCCTCTGTTCGTGTTGGTTTCCCTTTTTATCATGGACTATTTGGTTAAAGTCTCTTATACAAGAACTCCGTCCCAAATACTACTATTTGAATAAATGTACTCATAGAAATCACGCGAACAAAACGACACATCTTAGAAAAATAAACAGCCTCTTCTTGATTCGAATAAAAATGTTATTCCGGCTGTTAGCGGCTGGTCATAGGGAAACATTACAAATGGAAGATTTTCACCTATTGAACCCCTATCTTCAACTAAACTGAGAAGTACCAGCTAGCCGTGCATTGTCATACATGTGTTCATACGTTATTTATATATTATAATCATCTTTTCTCCTCTATTACTATTGAATTTTTATGGAAGGTGCTCCAAATGTCACACAGGAAGAATGCGGTTAGTCCAAGCTTACTTGCCCTTTCATTATAACAATCTGCGTTGACTGAGGCTTTCCTTTAACAGGTTTATCAGAATGTTTATGCAAGACACGGGCAAATGGATGTCTAAAATAATGACATTATATCTGACAGCACATGCCCGGGTATAATGTGTGTCATGTATGTACTACGTTATTTATCTGTATATACATTTCCAAGAACCCACAACAACGATAGTTTCATTTCCAATCAAAATGATATACCGAGAACATCTTACCCATGGAGGTATTGTACGTGGATGTGTAACTCGGTTAGTAGCCGGCAACACCTGCGTATTAACCATTGTCAGATATTTCTTCGATGGATGACAATTAAAATCATACCTTTTTGTTCAATACAACGTATTGAAAACCATACCTTATTGTTCATTACAACGTTCATTTCCTTACCAATTCAACGTTGTTAACATTCACGGATACACGCCAAGTAAATATATTTCCGTGGTTAATACGTTCAACTCTTTGAACCCTCACTTTCACGGGATAATCGATGTCTGTACTTCTTATGGTTCGTTCTTTGTGGCAGTTTGATCCCTGGTGGAATGCATGGGCCTAACAAAGTTTGATTGGTAAGTTGTTCAAAATGTGTGGTCACGCCACTGGAAAGCCATCGCGTGACATTCAAACTGTGAATCCCAGTTCATAGTTGATGTAGGCACTCTCCCATCATCGTAGTAAGGAGCAAGGCCCAAGCGGTAGTAATATTACCTCCGGAAGCTAGTACCCAAATACGTATAAAATATCAGCAATACGAATACCGACGCTGACATAGTACAATGTACTTGTATAGCCGGTAATAAGTGTCACATCAACTGTAAGTGCTATACACTGGTCGTGAAAACCCCTCACCCCTCTCCGTTAGGCTGTTAGGTCATTCTCGGCTGCCTAATTGGTCTGGAAAGGTTTTGTCATGGCAAGTCATTTACCTCATATACGTTTTTATTGTGTATTTGCTGAGCAGAGGATCGAACCTATTCGAGGCCCAGCAGGATGCAGACCTGGATACGCCACCCTTATTGTCAGCTTCGAATCCCGCACCAGGTACACGGAATAAGGCAATGCCTCTTTGGCGGTACCTTAATGTGAGGGTGGGGTAATCATACGCAGACGGTACTTGCAAATTGCCTATTATCCAGGTGGAGTCATGCGCTTTCCATCATTCGATTTCCGGATGCTAATGGTGGTCTTCCCAAAGAACTCGCAACTGGCAACCCAGAACAACCCTCCTGCCCAAGCCGTTGACACGTGATTACTTCAGTTCCTATTGCTGTAATTATTAGCCATTCCGGTTACGCGTGTACTGTCTGTAACGCTATCCAATACCATAATCAGTGTAATGCACTTTCCTGCAACTACAAGTCGTAAATATTTGGATATGTGTTCCGAAAACCTGTCGTCTGGTTATGGAACACGGCAATCTAATAATAGACTCATCTGTATTTTTAATGACATAACAAGCAGTGAAGCGACTGAAAGAACGACAGGGCAATTCTAAGGACAAAATCATGTTCTGAATGACAGCAGCTCACTTTCCTGAGTAGCGGCATTGATAATGCGGTAACTGTAACTGAAACTGTGAAAGTCAATTGAACGCCCATCATAAATACGCTTTGTAATATCGAATAGTTAGGATACTATGCGTACAGGTTATTGTCGGAAAGAGAGAGAATTGGCCTTGCCAGTATAATAAATAGGGATTTTTTTTACTGTACTAGAGTTTTTAAATAAAGAATTACGCACATTGTCCAGCCCAGGTGCGGGTCCCGGATGGTCGGGTCGTAGTAGAAATTGAGAATCTGTCGGAATGTCCTTACTGAATGTTTTTAAATTACGATAAGATTCAGACGTTTGAAGGTAGTGACGTCGGGGAGTAATGGCTCTGATGTCGGAGAAGACAATGAAAATGTCAGAGGAGTTACTGATAATCGTCCGCAGAAATTGGAACAGAAACCACTGCATGCCCACCACAGTTGTTTGTTATTCCCGTCCTCCCACCCCTGCTCTAAAGAAAAGCTGAATTTCCCCTTCCCCCAACTGAGTAGGATATTTTTCTTTCTTCCCTTTCTTCTTTCCGATAGTTTTTTTTTTCCAATTCAGAGATGGACAATTGGCAAAAATGTATAGATGGTCGAAGCGGTTGGGCCAAGGTTCAAGTGTCGTAGCATAAGGTAATTGTCACCTGTCGAGGAGCCTTGACCTTCTCTCGAGCATATCCCTGGTCGCCGCCCCTGATGGTTCGCTGCACAGATCCGCGGCCTGCCGCGAATCATGTCAAGACTAGCTCACGTGAAATGTGAAACTAATTTACTTGAGAATAAAAAACCGCACGAAGATCGTACCACTATAGCACATCACCATTGCCATACCCAAATGTAAATCACGTAGTCGTCGTCCGTCCTTCACTTTAAATAATTGAAATCTCACTCCAGGAGTGTCAATGCACAGTGTAATTGGCGATGGTACAGAAAGAGGGTGTTGAAGTTGGTAAATTTATTCATGAGGATTTCGCTTTTTCGAAAATGTTGATAAGCATCTAATGATTGCGATCCGTTTGTCAGTTGTCCTATTAAACTAGAATGTGCCTAGAATATACCTAAAATTACTACGAGTGATGTTCGGTGTTGGCGTGACTTTCCACTAGGTATCAGAGCGGCATGTAATGCTACATACATCACAGTTCGTTGTCTGTATAGTTAACGAAACTCAGTAAGAATATACAAATGCCATTGTATTCAATCAAATAGTTTGACATTTTTCGGAATGGCAACACGCAGTTCCCGCATATTCGGTGCAAATGAGAGGTCAACATGTATATTTTTTAGGCAAGCCTGAACTTTAGGTGGTCTATGAGCACACAATGTATACTGCTTTACACTATTAAGGAATAATCAGTATCAGCTTACTTTGCTCAGAAGCTTTTTCGTGGGAAATGTAGTGTGAATGCCAGCAATTTTTTCTGACAGTCTACATAAGCACTACCCAGCATGAAACCTGGCTTCAAGTAGACGCCTCTTCAGCAATAAGATAATCCATATTCGTCTAAATGTCACTATCGACCGTTTGTATGAATACGACACCTTACGATAATCGCTCGAATTGCTGAGTCATAATCAACAAATAGGATCAGTCTACGTCATATTCTTCCACACAGTTACAGCTGTCGAATAAATAGGCACATTATGTGTACAACTGATTACACTACTCTTTAAGACTACCTTTGACTGAAATCATATAATATATTTACTGTGATAGACTTGGCATTCCTGCGCTCATGTCAATATTAGGCCAAGTTCCTGAAAAAAGATAATTAACTTACGACCCTATGGTTTGGCGTTTGTTAGTTCATCATTTGTCACTCCAATTGGAAGCATTTTGAATGATGAACTACCACATTGGGCAGAGAAGTTCACTTTCATTGATAAAATGGAATACTTCACTGCGGTATTCTTTTTCAACCTTTCCGATTGGCCCCCGGCTTCTCGAGTAATGTGGTAGGAAGAAGTAAAGTATCGAAAGCTAAATGTGGAATAACGAGTTGATAAAAAAAGAAGGGATGATTGTTTCCTAATTTTTACCAGTAAAATGAGGTCAAATCAGAATTAATTACACCAGAACAGAGGAAATAGAACGGGAATAGAAATTAATAGGAGGATGGACCGAGTTCCCGCAATTCACAGAACCTATATGAGTATACTACCTAAACAAATCGCCGGGGAGCAGGATCAAGCATGTAGCCATACAGGGAAAATGAGAAATTGCGTTTGAGTACCAAACGTAGTGGACACTCTGCACTCTAAGAACAGTTGGGGAAGAATTATCCAGTGTTGGGCAAACATAGCACATGCTGAAATGTTAGGTAACAAAGTTGCTGAATGTTTGCGAAAGCAAAATCTTTACCCAACATTTTAGCATGTGCTGTGTTTGACAACTGTTTTAGAGTGTGCTCTTATGTTTTGCTATGTTCAGTATCCAGTTGCTGGTGACCGCCTTTTCGCAGAGAATCGGCACTCATCAGTCGAAGCATAAGATCTAAACTAATGAACCTATATGCACAAAGAGCCACAAGACTACGAGAAGTGGAATTGGGGTGGGATATGCAATTACTCCCCATGTAAACCTATTTTGACGTAAGCCCACTATGGGTTGGAGGACGGCTTGGGTCATTTATTTTTTATCAAAATAGGTTGATTCTTAGGTATAGGTTGAGTCCTTCATTGGGTTCGAAGGAATCAATAGACAGGAAAATTGTTCTGCATGCTTTACGAGTAACGCAACAAAAAGTATGAGCTGTGAGAGGGTAGAATATGTGGATCAGCAGAGAGGCAGACAAGATTGAGCAAGCAGGACAACGCAAAAAGCACAGAAGGAGGGCTGGTGATTCAATCGAAAGCCTCATCAGTCTTTTGAGACACAGCATTCGGGTTCAGGTACACTCTAAGAACACAATGGTCATATTGACCACCTCATTGTTAGGTATAAACCAACCATAAATAGTCAATTATGGTTGAAAGTGACTATAACTAGGTCAAGTTTTACCATAGTTTGACCTAAGTTCAGTCAAACTTTGACCATTCATACACCGATGCAATGAGATGGTCGATATTGACCGTTGTGTTTTTAGAGTGTGCGAAAAAAGGTTAATATGAAGTTGATTACCTTCAATGTTTCTGTGTGGTATGTCTGTACAGGACTGTCAAGGTATCTGAAAATGATAAACAAAAACATGAATGATTAGTAGTACCAGTAAAATAGACAAATTAGACGTCAAGCTTGCCTTTCAATAATCACTCTCAATTTGCCGACGCTACACAGAAGACCAAGTTTGACCTTTCGCGGAATAAACAGCTTGCGTACACCAGTATTTGGTATGAATACCGATACTGAAACGACATGGGGGGTAATTTATTATTCACAGGTCTTCCACGACATTCACTAATTCCGGTTTCTGGAAATTCATTCGCATGTTCAAAAATATGGGGACGGACGAATGCGACAGCAGTCAGTCATATCATGCCTTAGCCTTTGCTATTCTGGGTTTGATGATTTGTTTACTCGCAGTCGACTGCATTCAGTGTCTAAATATTCACCATACACATTGCACGTGACGCCGTTTTTTGATGGTATGGTAACCTTTGTGCACATGTTACATTGCTTACGGGACACTCACACCCACACACTCACAATACAACAGTGCCCCGAGACTCCTGGTCAATAATTGTATAGACAACAGAACTCTAGGAAGAGAAAGGAATAAAGTTCTTAAAAAATGTGATGTCTTGCATTCGTACTAAGTCAGCGACACAAAAAATGTTGCTCAAACATGAGCGTGGGTTAATCCTTGAACGTCTTGGGCGACACCCTCGCTTTTTTCTCGAAATAACTTGAAACTCGAAGGGTTCACCACATGTACTCCCCCCCCCCCACCCCGCCCCGCAATTCAGAGACGCGCGTGAACCGGTGAAGCCTTTCTCCTGACAGTCGTTTAAAATGTTGGTGATATAGTTTACTGTTGTTTTGTCCAGATCTATATTGGCATGCTCCGTGATACGCCTTCCTTCCCTCTCTTGAATTGTGTGAGGTGCCGCTCATATATCATAGTTGAGGAGACTAAGCGGTGCGCAGCAACAATAGACAATGAGCGCCGCCAGTTAATATAGGAGATTATACCTGCCTCACCATGATTGTGTGTCTAACTGTAATTTGGAATTATTAATAGGAAACTATAATAGTTTGTTAGGAGTTCGTTTCCAATGGATCATTGATGCGTATGCCTTTGTTGTCCTTGCAGTTGGGAATCAAGCGAACGATACTGTATCTGTATGAACTCGTATCTTTGCAAGACCTAATGTCAGGTATTTTGGTATAACAGTAACCTTGAAATTCGGCGAAAAATTATTTGAACATGCACGTCGATGCACTGTAATAAAAGATAATTACCAGCACCTTAAATTCTACTCACACACACTGAGTTGTTGTTGTTTTTGTCGATCACGAGACACTACAGTCAGATACGGTAGATATTCAATCACACGTCAGAAGTAATAATATCTCGTTGCTTGTCCGATAATAAGGATATTTTCCTCATTGTTATTTTGAAGTGCGTCTGTTTGTTAATCAACTTCCATTAGTCTATCTGGTGAGTCCTCGAAAGAGACTTAAAAATTGACCTTTATTCAAGTTGTTACCCACCAGGGTTTATGATAAAAAGTGGTTAGAGTGACATCCCGAGACTATAATTCAAGTTGCTTGACTCCTGAAACGAGTTATTTTTGCGAGTAACGAGCTTTTGTGACGTCATAATTTAAAGACGTCGAAACTGAAAAAAAAAATTAAAGAATAAACGTCAATGACACAGAGGCTTCGAAACCAAATTGTGGCTGACAGAAAAGCACCAACAACATTTCTGAAAATGTTTGTAGTTGTCTAAACGCCTTTTGAAAATAAACGATGGGTAATCAAAATTTAAAGACATTACTGGCTAATCCATTTGTGAAAGGGGGTCAAAAACAGGAGGGGGGTTTCTTTTTATACAACCTTCGTTATTGGACCCACGACAAATTGTGACGGAAATGATAATCGAGCTACGAGGCAGTGAGAAAGACCCTCTTTTTTCATCCCGGTGGCCATTGCTCCTATTATTCATTCGATATTACAGGATAATATTGTTAACATCCCCATCTCGGCATGATCGTGGAACTGTTTAAAATTTCCTTATGGCACCAAAAGTTACCTTCCCACAATGCTTCAACTGATAGTCTTTACTGCGATGGCGGTGCATACACAGAGAAATCCGCTCGAGTTAACTTGATAATTCGAATACAATTTTTGTATTTGTCGCGATCTTCCTGATCGCGACAAATACAAAGATTGTATTCGGATTATTATATAATATTTTCTCATTGTGTAGTATTCAAACACGAACTCACTATTTATTTTATTTCATAGCAAACGACTGTATTCAATCGAGTCTCACGTACTACGATTATGCATTTTCAGCTCTCATAGATTAGCAGAAACAAAGCTAATATGGAACCGCTCGGTAACTGAGTATTTCCAGAAAGAAGAATCGTCAAAGATGGAGGGGAATAACCTAAGTGGGTTGTTCCCACTCACGCCACACGCCACGAACTAAGCTACGTGACCGCGGAATGTATCCCTCTCCTACTTTTTTCCTCTTCACCTCTGATCGACTCCGATGAGTTTTATTACAAACAGTGCCTATCGTCCATTACTTACATTCACATCCTTCACAAATGTCGTCCAATAAATGACTCTAGCGGAAGAAATGTCGACAGCAGATAGTGATTGCCGTTTAACGATATGAACGAGGTTATTGCTCCCGTATGTCATAAAGAATCAGTCTCACTAGACAATAATGAAGATTTACAACGATCTCCGATACTTGCAATCCTATCGTTGTAATAGGCGTGCATGGCACAGAAGCTGATTTTGGAAAATTGCTGGAACAACAACAGCATCGTCTCAAGAAGGAGTTTTCTATTTACTCACGTCTTGCTACCGACAATTCGAGTTCCCATCGTATCAAAGAGTTCATAAACGTCACGAATGCGTAGCCAGTTCCACTAAGCACATCACATCTGTCTAACGTTTTGAGGGAACTGGAGACTAGGGTTCTGTCGCTTACGTTAAAATTGTACTGAGACGCGCAGACCGTCTAGAGACACGCATGCTCCACAAACAGACGAGAGTTGTGGGACACAGGACATGTATATTATTCGGTTGTGATTGCTCTAATTCCCCGCTACTGTCAAGATAATAATGATAATAATAATAATATTAATAATGATAATAATAATAATAATAATAATAATACCATGATTTTCGGCTCGAAGTACAGAGAATTTGGGATTTCAAAGCAAAGGTTGTTCCAGTGGTGATTGGAGCACTCCGAGCAACATCCAACAACTTCCAAAAATGCCTAAAACGACATCCCCCCAACACCGAACTCTCCCTCTGATAAAGACAGCGATACTTGGAAGTGCCCACATCCTGAGACGAGGTACAGAAAGATAGGATGACCATCAAGCAGATTGGGAAAATGATAATAATAATAATAATAATAAATAATAATAATAATAATAATATAATAATAATAATAATAATAATAATAATATAATAATAATAATAAAGCCAAGGACAAGGACCACTTTGCAAGTAGTAGTTGGAGCTCTACTGACCAGCTTACCGGAGCTAATCCGATCTTTGTATAATCCCTACTATTGGGATATTTCATAATTCGTGTAGTCATACTTGTGTTTAAACTGTCCAGAAGTGTTGAACGTTGACTTGACACCATTTCTTTTCATTCATACTAATGTCCTCGTTCTGGTCCCTATAGTGTTGAACTTATTTATGAACATAAGACGATCTACTGTAAAGTTAATAATGGTTTACCGTGCCCGACGTTCCTTTCTCACTTCTATGAATAACAAAATATATTTAATATAACCATGTGAACTGGCCACAATATTTTTTTCAAATCGATATACATGGCGAACTTTCATTTCCTTTTGAAGGACGTATTGTTCACATTAGTAACTGATTGGTTTGATGAATTTCACGATAATATTTTTTATTTATAATTTTACAATCCTGCGCTGACGTAATAATACGGAGGAAGGGCCTCTATCAAATCTGGTCCGTTATCAACGATTCGAAAGAATGTCTAGAGTAGGTTGAGGTAGTTAAAATGTGGGCTTTGCATCATATCGTAACTTTCAAATTCGTGGTGTGGAAATTGGCATCTCGGCCATAAAATTATTTCTGAAGGGCGTTTGATCGACTAAAATTTTCCATGTTGAGTTTCATGTCAGGAATATTCCGGAAATACCCCTTGTACTGTCAGGATCCTACAAGGGTCACGCTGGCGCGCCCCTCATACAATTATATTGATTTTGTCTTGGTTATAATAGTTCAAAATTCTGCTTCCATACCCCTTGTACTGTCAGAATCCTACAAGGGTCACGCTGGCGCGCCCCTCATACAATTATGTTGATTTTGTCTTGGTTAATTGTTCAAAGTTCTGTTCCCATACCCCTTGTACTGTCAGAATCCTACAAGGGTCACGCTGGCGCGCCCCTCATATAATTATATTGATTTTGTCTTGGTTTTAATAGTTCAAAGTTCTGCTGACATACCCCATGTACTATCAGAATCTTACAAGGGTCACGCTGGCGTGCCCCTCATACAATTATATTGATTTTGTCTTGGTTAATTGTTCAAAGTTCTGTTCCCATACCCCTTGTACTGTCAGAATCCTACAAGGTCACGCTGGCGCGCCCCTCATACAATTATATTGATTTTGTCTTGGTTAATTGTTCAAAGTTCTGTTCCCATACCCCTTGTACTGTCAGAATTTTACAAGAGTCATGCTGGCGCGCTCCTCATACAATTAAATTTATATGAGAAGTTGGGAAATTGCCTTTGTAAACAATGATGACTTATTGATGAGTTCAACCCATTAATACCCTTCAGAAATTTCAAAAGTATCATCCTAAATATTGAATTTATTGTAGGGTGCTGGAATAATCAACTTAAGCTGACATTTGGCTTGGAGTGTATTGAAGGTTTCCGTTTGCAGCATATTCATCATATTCACTGTGGGTGATATTGCTGGTTATGTCCAATTGCATGTTTTTTGTACACAAATTGCAAATACATGATTTCGTATATGTTAAATGAATATTCCTTCTTTTCCAAGTTATTAATTGTGTATTTTTATTGTTGACCCATGGACTTTTCACTTTTCAGTGTTCACAGCTGAGTTGAAGTTACTCAATGAGATGATAATATGAGGAATCACTACATGTGGTGTTTGCAGTGAGCAATAAATTCTATCAACAAAATCAACATTTGTGATTTTGCAATAAGGTGGAAAATGAGCCAAGCTGCTTCACTGGGGACCTATCATTCTGTGCGGAGACATCGATTTCTCTTTCATTTCATGGATGCTCTTGAAATATAAAAATTACGAATATCTGCAATATGAACACATTCACATTGAGGTCTATTCATGTTCAAAACTTCAACGGTTTGAAATGAGATGTATAGCAAATCTCGTAGCAAAATTTCACTTCATTTGGAATTGAGAATTTTTTAGCATGTTGCCTTGTTGCCTTGTTTATTTGAATCGCCCACTAAGGAATCCCACATTGTGGAGACCGGTCATATGCCTTACAATTAAATCTTTCTACTTGAAACCTCGATAGGAATAGAAGAATCCTAAACCAGACGGAAGACCGAATATAACTTCTTGAGTGTGACACCACGCTTAATGATGTTGAATATAATCTGTTTGCGGCGATGCAGCATGAATGATGCGTTAACAAAGTGCTCATATGGACTATAGTGTTTGTTTTATCAGCATAGTTGGGTGAAAGGTAATCGCTATAGAACCCATCGTTATCTTTGTAAACCATTTACGGCTTATTCATGTGGATCCGATTTCGGTGGCACCATGCCGCAACCTGCATCCGTACATATTTCATAATAGAGGCACTAATATATCAGAAATGGGTAATTATTATTAAACTTTGTTCTAAGTGGGTAATTCATTTAGCAAGAGCTAATCTCCCGTGAGGCACTCTAGAACATATATACAGTAAAATAAAATGACAATACAGTACGGAAAAGTTACTAAAATAACAGCTTCAGAATAACAATATAAAAATTGGAAATTATCTGGCAGTAATGATAAGTAGTAAATATAAATACCTGAACCTGTCAACGACTAAAATGCAATTTAATTCTATAAAATTGTTGAACTCCATAATCAAGGTAAACTAGTATTATATCAAACATAGGGGCAGACCATTTGATTAGCAAAGACACGTACTGTCGATCCAGTTGTTGAGGACGTTAAACTTCACTGGACGTTCGTCACTAGTACGACAGTACATTATAATATAGGGCAGCTCTAACGTAACTACCTATGTAGCATGGACCGGAAGTATTCAACGTACCTGGATACATTATAACCGGTTTTATTGTCAAAGTCAATAACGATAATCACAAAAACGTGCTGCTAGCTTCACGGGGAGTGACATGCATTTCGATATTGACCGAGGCGGTAATTTTTCAAAGCCACTGTTGACTACTTAGTGAGGGACTGCGTAGTGGGTAACTCCCATTAATAGGCATCGCCTCTATCAACGGGACGGGTAGATCATAGTACACAATGTATGGATATCGGAATACGAGCAGCCGAACACATTCACCAGTCGCTCTTGTTTGACTTTGTAATGCTAGACAGTGCTTCCAATGCGTTACAGTAGGGGAGGCAGTCCAGTGCTTCCACAAACGCAGGAAAAAACTTGGAATATGAGTCTGTGCCTGTAGTTTCGACAAACTACGATCAGGTAATGAGTAATTTGCCATCGAACGCTACTTAAAAACAGACATAGGAATGGGCGAAGGCTTCCTTTAGTTTACAATGTCCACTTAGAACGGCTGCACTGCAATGCTATTGTCACGGTATGACTAATTTGTGGACATCGTGGTAGAAACTGCACTTCATGTAATGGCATCTTTTATTTGTTGACATATACTGCAGCATGGATGTTATGGATGTGATAATAAATTATTGAGTACCACATCTTTTGCTGTGTACTTCGAATATTAGAGTAGTAGGCGGATAACTTTCACATGACAATCACCCCAGTCATTCCATAATATATAATTGTTTGTGTTCATTCGTGACATTGTTAGTGCGCGCGGTTAAAGCTGGATTAGTTTCGGCTGATCCAAGGTATTTGCTCACTATACCCGATTATCTTGTACGGACAGTCAACGTTCTGCACGAGGTTTCAGGACAGGGGAGTCAATAAGAAGGGATATAATAACAACCACCGGATGAGAAATCGTGGCAGAAACACGTTTCAGGTCAACACAGTAGTGCGATAAACCCATCCCAAGATGGGTTTATCGCACTACCTGTTATGCAGACAGTCCCGGTAGTTTCACCTATGCAGATATCTGGGGAGAAGGAATTCAATTTTGAAGATATACGAAAGAATACAATTAAAAAAAAAAAAAAATAAACTGCTCATTAATAATCTTCGTCGATGCAAGGAAGGTCGTAGGTTATCATCATCGGTAATTCACTGAAACATGTCGAGCGTTTATGCATAGTGGATCCCAGTAGGTTGAAAATAAATGCAAAATACAAACAGTCAAGGTAGTTTCACCTATGCAATTAACTGGGGAGAAGGAATTCAATTTTGAAGATATACAGAAGAATACAAGACAAAGTGGTGGTGTTTGGTCGTTAAATATTACCTTCCTTCCCACCTGGCTGTCAACACTATCACTAATTCAGAGAGAATGACAAACTCGGCGTGATCAAAGTAGGAACACTAGGCATTCATCTTCGCGATAAAATAGTGTGCAATTTTTATTACTATCAATGTTGTGTGCATCGAAGAATTATCATATTTAGGATTTTCGACTTTGAGGTCTGGTGATCTTCAGTAGAACCTGAAGGTCTGAGTGATTGGAGACGCGACTTTTGCTGAGAAGTAATGATTCTTGTGTCCTCTTGCACACGCTTTGAATGTTTGGTAGGCTATCGCGATGCCATCGCTGAAAAACACGAATAAGTTGACTTTGAACTTGCAGGAATGCAAGGACACCACATAATTATAGAGCAGGGGGTGTCCACGATTGCTATAGTGAAACTATATAATGAAAGAATGTATGACCACGGGGCGTACCTTGAATGAATCCAACGATTCATTCGTTTAACTCTGAACAACCCCTTCATTCGGAGTACATTTTTGTATATTTTTTTTCATTAACACATCTTTATTTAGGAAAGAATCAAAGTTCAAGTTAGCTCGTAACGGTTGACACGAATTTCAAGGAAGCTCACTCATTATTTTGATCACGAGCCAAATTCATAGCCCGGAACGTTACTTGTTGGCCTGTACTCTTCCAGGGATGAAAAGACTGTGATGCACGTTTCATATTGCTCTGAAATAATCTTCGCATATAATTTTACCAGCATGCGTGGTCCAACATGGGAAACAAGAAAAAGCATGTGTATGCGTTTGCATGTGTGTGTGTGTGTGTGTGTGGTGTGTTTAATGTACACACCTCCCGAGGAGCCTTATGAGCGACGAAGAGCAGTCACTTGAGCAACGAATTCCCGACGACATGAGGCCTCGCGGCTAGAACGCATTACACAAACTTTTAGTATGATGGAAGGTTTTTTTGGGGTACTTTATATATTTTACAGCTCACAATACAAAAAAGCCATGGTCAACCCCAAAAGGCAATTGTCATTTCCGGGTGCTTTTCTGTCATTTGAAGGGATGTAGTTTGCAGAACCCAATCAGCTGAAATGTGCATTAATGGATATGTGAAGGTCATTACGAGGATAGAAACTAATACACTCTGTCTAATAACCTTTTCAGCGCAAATGGAATATAATCGAGGGTATTAGTTAGTACATGCTTAGTACAGACGACTACAACCTCGTCTGGAGACATACCAGTCTATATTCATCTGGTATTCTCATTGTCCTGATCCCCAATGAGATACGTACGCTTGCGTGATTATCAGATCGTTCTCTTGCAAATCAAATATTACTAAGTCGAGAAGAAAATGGGACATTATGCAGATGGATAAGCTCTCAAAATAATGCACAAAAATTGAACTGGTGAACAATTATACTATACGTAACAACAATTTGCGTGTTATATCTCTAAGGCAGTTTCCAGGTTTGCATGTTGGGTTGAGAGGCAGATCGTCAAGTCAAATCTCCAGTCGTAATATAAATAAAAATGGTTCGGACGTGCAGGATTTTCACGTTTGGGAGGAAATTACCTCTGCTCATGAAGGGTGAACACTCGTAGAGACATATAAGGAGAGCCTCCTGCTGCCAGCCAGACAAATCAGGTGGTTTGCTGAATACGTAAGCTAATTGACGGCAAATCGAGAATTTACATTATGCAATGGTTGTTTCATAGTTATTCTTAAGAACTGACATTGGGGTGTAATCAGTCTAAAGAGCAAACAACACCGAAATTAGTCACATCGCTGATCTCAGTGTGGTTCCGCGTTTTGACCACGATATTTTGATTGTTATTTATGGAACTAATAAACTTTTGCTCAACATTCGTGTGAAAGTACGCCTAATTAATATCGGAGGAACTTTTCCTCGTTGTTCACTCGAAATAAGGAAAACAGATTTCCCATGTTGGTTTATAAGAACCCCCTGTTGCATCGTTCGCATTTTAATGATATTTTCTCATGTTCACGTATTCAGATAACCACCCACAATATATGGCACGCTTAGATTGTTTCTGCACACACAAAAAAATCTTGCCCGGGTGCGTCCATCTTGACTGAAGTGAGACATTTTGGTTAATGACTAACACCGATTCTTGCCCAGGCAAGGACGGTTATATAGCTGACACTGCAGCATGCAGTGAACGTGTTATTGGTTCATGAGCTATAGTGTGCACTCAGCGAATCAATCAGTATCATGGGAAATACTTTCTGCGACTAACGGTACGCCAAAACAGGATGTGCTACATCAGGCTATGCAGGCAGTTCTGCCAAAGGCAGCATTTGAGAAATGCAGACATATTCATTGAGAAACCTAGCATTTTCATTTCGTAACCATTCACAACTAGCCGAAATTAACCAACTCTCCATGGTCAAATATTAGAGAAAATCGTTGGAATTTCATCACACTCGTCTTTACATCGAAAGGTGGGCAGCGGAGATGTTACCTATATTATAATATATCTAGTGAAAAGTAGTTATACCTTTATTTTTTTACAAATAGGCATCGACATATTTACCCCCAAGGCCATCAGCCATATAGACGTGCTGGATGTTTGTGCTCTTAACAACAATTATCATCATGTTGGACTTGCCCTTGATATGAAATATCGAAACGACGAAGGTATAAAATGGGTATTGGAAATGAGTACTAGAATCATTTGGTCGGCTGAACAGGGCTCGAGACATGCGTGTTCCCATCATCTAGACACCAGGTTCTAGAACCAGAAATTATGTCCACATACCACTGATATTGAAGTGATATCATTCACTTCTCACGACAATTCCCAAATTGCGCTCATTTGCGTATAGGTTACCGTACATATCATTCACCTGGACTGACTGATAGACTGCCATAACCTCTGCGTGTTTATTGTACAATGCAATTCAGGTTTGATTTGATTTACTTATGATTTCAACGGATATCGTCGATCGGAACAGGTATGACCTTTTATGTCCTCATCGACACTGCCTATCGGAGAACAGGGACAGTGCTCAAATATTTTACTACGTTATCCAGTCTCTTTAAACAACATGTTTCGCAGAGATAGCCAACACACATCCACAGATTTGTTCAGTAAGTCCCCACGGGGCACTGCTCTTATTTTTCAGCAATGTGTTTTTTTTTTTATTCCAACGCACGTTGGAAATTGCTCCGAGACTCGTTAAGTTGTTATGTCTGTTCACGACTTACACACATCAAGTTGGGATGTTTTTGCGAGAAAGTGGAAGATCATGGTAACAATAACAACAGTTGTGTGTTTCCTCAGGAAAGAAGAATTAAATAGTGATATATCAGGAAACGCGTGACTTCGAATGTTGAGAGATCTAACTGCAGTTTCCAAACAGTCTATGAAAACATGCCCTATAACATTTAGGGAGTATAAAAAGTCTGAATTAATGTTTGCTGGCTACATCGTAATACTACGTGGGGGACTTCAACCCTCACATAGCCCTAACTGGCGAACAGTTTTGGTATATGAAAGACATATATGAGCAGTAAATTCAACTCGACCCTGTCAAAAACGGGAACTGCATTAAGCTGGAGACGTGGATAAAATTATTCATCGTTAATTCGATTAGTTGTACGTGTTAGAGAGCGTCCTCAAATATTCAAATTGGGCATCGAAACGTTTCGGCAATCAACATTTTAGCATCTACAGTATGGTTTCCTTCCTTGCTTTAATCGGCACCCTCCTTGTTTAACTCATGATACCCGAGGACCCCCCACCCCCCTCTCTCTCTCTGTCAAATGTCGAGCACGAAAGTATTTCCCTACACTACTGCTTATGCGTAGGACTAAGCACACCAGCAATAGGTCCTATGTGTAGACTGTTGGCATGAACTGATAAGGGATTTAAGCTCAGCTGCCCCCCCCCCCCCGCAGTTTCAGCTCCGTGAATATGTAACATCGAGCAGCGAAATGCGATGAAAATACGACACCATATAATGCACCATTGCAAGAGAAATGATTGTGTTTACTGACACCAAGGAATCAATGATCTAAGAGAAATTGATGTTCTGCTTTTCACGTATTTTCCAAATATTCTCCAAAACCTATTCGATTGGAATAATATGACATTCGAATCATCGTAGCTCTTCATTGTTTTTTGTAAACACTGTAATATATTCAATCACCTGACATTGGCTGCAAGTTCTTGTTACTTTATAAGGTTTATAATTAGTCTCTGAATAGTGTGAGTAACACTGGCAGTCGAACTGTCAGTAACACCATGGTGTCACTAACTGTCTCGATTTGACCACAGAAAGGTTGCATGAATCGAATTCTGTCTAGCGGAAATAGTCGATGTAGGATATTAATATGTTAACAACAAATATATGAAAGGAGAGTCAAAGTAATTATTGCCGGTCTACTGCTATCGATTGCGCGCTACTAATCTGGGAGCATTCGGCAGACACCTAACTAATCGATTTGCACATTGGAGCAGTTGGCTAAGATGAATCGAAATGAAGAAGTGAAAATAGCACATTGTCTGCAGCACAAATAGCCCATGGTGCAGAAGTTAGAGATCTCGATTCAAAATTATGATCGAAATATTGGACAATATCCGCTTTCCATTATCTTAACGAGATCGATGTAATCTGAAAACACTGAAATCCTCTGGGAATCTAATTCTAATTTCTAATCGACTCCCTGAAATAATAGACTTTGGAGACTATCCTCAGTGTGCGATACGTTCATATGATGGATTGCCGCTCATTATTTGGTCAGGAAACGAGAGGTCATTGAGGAAAAGTAGGTCTCCTCAAAATAGGGAATTCAAATTCCCTCTTCTCTGAATCTGGAATATGAAATTCCCGCGAAGGCTGACGGGTGTGATTGCAACATTGTAACCTATAAACCTCATATAAACCTCAGTAGTTGTTCTACTAAGATGATGCAGCAACGAGTTCATATCATACATAGTAAGCAGTATCATGTTTCCTGAACTCCAAATGAAGATTAAATCCAATTACGAGTTTCAAACATACGATGATATACATTTGGAAAACTAAGCGACTGGACCCATTCATTCAGATCTTTCACCAAATATTTAAGGAACTGAACGGGCCTATGCTAACGTTTGCACATTTGCACAACACACATCCCGAGAGAATATATTTGGTACTCGTTTGGGCGAAGGTTTCTATCAGCGTTAGCGACGTACATTTCTTTTTTCTATTTGGAAGGAAACTGGTACTATAACAATAGCAGATTTTGTTCAAACGTGAAACGTGTGGACCTTGTAGAAATCTATCACCCGCGCTATGCCATTCATCACTCTTGGTAGGAGTGGGTCACATATGTGAGTCACATATGTCTGAAAATTTAGACATATAGTCGAGGCTTGGTGGCCGGAGTCTTCCTAAAAACGAATCCCATTGACCGATTTGTGACACATTAATGTCGGTCCAGGTTCTTACTGCCAAACAATGATTACGTGTTTCTTTCCATCCATTGAAATACCAGTCATTCGGCTGCGTATCGTGAAGTAGGAGAATTGCCACAGTTTGTCTGGTCCAGGGCAAAAGTTATAAATGGATGTTGCTCTCATAACATGGTAGTTCATTTTGGGTACCTTGCTGGAAATGGTTCATAAAACACATTCCGGCCCAGGAATCGTTCTTCCATGTATCCACCTAACAATAAAAAACGCTGTAGCACCGAATGCTTCCATCGTAATATGCGAACATGTCAGGACTATAACAATCGTAGCAATTTAATGGCGAAGTTAAGCACTGAGAAAATGAGCTATTGGTGCGATAGTCTAATAACTATGTTCCCACTATGAGGACGATACAACATTGCCACGATTTAATGACTACAGTGATGACGATAACGACCATCATTAGCCCTGGCAAATGGGGATGGCAGAAATAGCAGAAAACAAGCATCTTCAACAGACGAAAAAGAGAGCCAAGATCGATAGTTTTGGAGAATCCAAAAGGTACATTAACAGATTACCTAGCAGAAAACAAGCATCTTCAACAGACGAAAAACAGAGCCAAGATCGATAGTTTTGGAGAATCCAAAAGGTACATTAACAGATTACCTGCAGGCAAATGGCTAGCGCAACTCCTATTAGATATATGGTCATTCCCTTTTGACGTGACAAAGCGTGCTTCGCTGATCTGAAATATACACAACCTAAATATTCTGGGCATGTAACCCTATCACTTCTCATATGTTCAGATGAAAAAAAAACATTTCACACTTTTGAAACACGTCATACTGCTTAGTCGAATATGCACTTTAATGTTCGGGAAAGAACATAATGTACATCCAACAATTTTTTACTATATTTACCTCTAAACACGTTCTAAAGCAAAGTCAAATAGTATTTAATAGGAATACCCCTCTCATTTTAGAGTGTGACTCCCACTTCACATTTGCTGACGTATTGTAATATACACAACATTTTGAATTCCAATCTTTATAACGGACCTAAAATGTTGTCGCTTCATACAAAATCTAGTTATTTCATATAATTCAGGTAGAACTTTATTTAGGCTAACCCAAATATAACATTTACTGCCGAAACGTTTTCCAATCGCTATCATTATACCATGCTATTCCGTACATTCGACGGTGTATGCTTTACATGGCGCTTTTTATGACATTTTGATTACCTTCGTGTGAGGTTATAGACATATATCGAGCTCCTGTTTGTCTCACGGCTCGCTGATATGATTGCTTCCTCATGGTGTATAAGCCATGAATCGCAATATGGCGTTCGTTATCATAACTGCCCTATAGAGTCCATAGCGCATACCACCTCGTGAAGTATTTAACGTTCGAATAAATCAGTGCAGCAAGTATTCTAGCAAGAGGTAGTATTATATATTACACGCACAACCTGTATGGGCTTTACCGTGATTACTGCTGAGTATTCAAACTAGGTTAACCGATCACTGTAGGATAGAGTGTTAACGCACCAGAAACTGTCAACCCATATGAACAACAGCTGGGAACGCTGTGAATTCGCAGTGCATGATCGACAGTCTTAGATAACACTTTAAGACAATTACATGGGAAACGGTCACGGTGTAGACCGTATTGAATGTGAAATAACAAGGAGGGCCAAATCAGTGATTTCATCCATAGATTCGAGCATGAGCTGCTAATGAAGATTGAATAATTACAGGCAGATGGTTAGTTTTCACATACTTTTATGCGAATCAATGAGTTCGCAGAATTGTGGATTGGATTGAATCCCTCAGCGCAAATTTTTAAATTAGGAAACCAACCTATGCTCATATCTAACAGTTCTTGTGAGAAACCATGCATATATGTCACTTACTTGTCAATCACTTCGTCAGCAACAGAAAGGCAAGGGCACGCATCTAGTACCATAGTGGTGGTATATTTGCTGAATCCGTCAGAGAGAATGTTTCGATAATAAACATTAACCACTCACTTGTAGGGTGTAATGGAATGCACACCTGGGTGAAGCCAGTCGAGCCGAAGCAAATTTAATTAGTTTCACTGGCTACCTCGCGTCTGCGCACACATCCGATCCTTACAAAGCTCGAGGAACCACAGTCAATGCATTTTATTGTAGGAAAGTGGGAGCTGGGCAACAATTTTTACCTATCTTAACTTTGTGGCTTCATTATCCATTCTCTCCTATTGACAATTCAGTGAAAATAGATATGACTCCTCTAGAAGGACATATACTTGGTAACAGCCAATTTACAAAATAGTATTTTTGCTGCTTCAATATACGTCCAGAAATGAGAAATTGATGATTATGGCTGATTGGTACTTGGTGTCACACAATTAAGAACGATTAAAACGGTACAATCTTCTTTCAAGCTATTTACCCGCTATAGAATATCAAACCTGAACTGACATACAAAACAATAGAAGCAAACTGGCGATCGTATTTAGCAAACTATTTTCCTAATGTAAGTGTTCAAGGTCGACACTTGAACCATTACCAAAATCGTGCTTCAGATTTGTACACCTATTACAAAATTTCCTCTAAAAAAAACAATAGTTGTTGATGACGTGGCATATCTTCACGCTCACGCCCGACTTAATGGCAACTTTAGTGGAAGATTGTCAGCGTACTCTCACCCCCTCATTCGTAGACAGTGGAGCGATGTCAAATCTTTAGTGATAACGTCCTACAGTAACTTGCTTTCAACATGTTCAGTAGAGCTCTGATATGAGACATCAGGGTGAATATGTCATTGGTTCGTTCCATCGATGTAAACATTCTCGTCATAGGGCACATACCACCGATATTAAGTTCGAGATCATTGGTATTTAAGGTACCCGTGGTTTAAATTTCAGCTACGTCTGTACTAGGGAATACAATTTTGTCGTCTCCTTCATTGACCGCAGTGGCGGCTGGCCAAGGGGCAAGGGTGGGGGGGGGGGGGGACTAATTCCCAACATTTTTTCGATTGAACATTTTCAACTGAAGGACTTGAATGGATGAGGGCCCATACACTCCATGCCCAGCTATTCATTTGGTCTGTTCAAATTCTGGAACATTGTATCCTATATCCCATCAAATCGACGTCTTTACGTGTTTAGTCACTGAACACGTCAATACTTCGATTAGATGGGATTTAACCTTAACCAACTGGTTTAACCAAGGTGGGATAACACTTATGAGTGTCTCGATGAAGTACATTTGTGGGAAGTGTCCCGAGGCTAATTAGTACTTTTTTCTACGTGTACAGTTATAGTTAATAACTAATCAGAATTGGAACTGGATTATACATCCGCTCTTTACTCTCAGTCTTGACGCGCTGAATATTTGTTCTATTTCCGGGCCCTTGAAAGTATAGTAAGGCATTTGAAAGTTGTGTTCTGTAAAGCTAGCTCAACTTAGTTTGTCTAGGAAAGGGAACACTCTATTCCTAGAGGCAAAAAAACACCACAAACGCCCAACGAAATCCTCTAAAAGTGAGGCAGATAACGGTCTGATTCCGATTCGAACAAATGCGAGTTCCCTACCTTGCACATTCTCTTCCCGGCCGGATTTATTGGACACTTCCTATATCTACCGCAGAGAGATCGTTTTCTTTTTTTAGGAAAACTGGAAACCTACTTGAGAAATGCCATGGGTCAGACTCGCCTGTCGTCCTTAGATTTGTTGGCAATAGATAGATTTTCAAGTGGACATTCTAGACATCATTGCAAAATTCAGCAGCAAGTGCGATCGCCGCCTCAAGATACAGTGAACTCATGGTAATGGGGCTAGATGTCAGGGGTAGCTTTGGCAACGTTTAAAACTCATTTCATAGGGGAACTTTGTGTTAGCAGTCAATAGAACCGGAAATTCACGATATTTCACTGAAAGTGTATCGCCAACAAATCCTGATATTTTGTTCTTGCTATTCACTGAAAGAGAACTTCACATAAAAATTGCAACAATTCTTATTAAAATCCGATTTTTCTAACTCAAATCAAGCATTTATTATTCCGGTTTTGGATCAATATGCGTTGCATGAAAGCCTTTCACACTGTTTATCATGGTAGGATGTGTTTCGGAGATCAAAATGCAACGAATAACATACCATAATTTGGTGGCAATACACCCCCAAATGAGTGAAATATTGTGATTTTGCTTCATTGACCACTAACACAAAGTGCCCCTATGGAATGAGTTTCGCATCATTGCAAAGCTAAACAAATTGTGCGTTATCAGAACAATGATCCGCCCGGGTTTTTTTTCCTCCAATATTTGAACATTAGTTCGAATCAACAAGGTTATTCTTGAAAATGATTTCAACAGTTGAACAGTCGAAACGGGTACTTGTAACACTTCCTGTCTAGAGCCTCGTTTCATATGGAAGAAAGTATAAATGTGCTCGATTGTTCATATCTGATGAGAGCTTGTTTGGCTACACTTGTATTGATATAAACATCACATAACCCCGGTATAATACAGAATGAAACAATGCTCATTCTGTGTTTAAATCGGCAGTGTCACTAAATGTATCTGTTGCTTTGCAATTTACGATAGCTTCGGGATAACAGAATATCATAACAGAGGAGAGAGTTTCAGATCCAGCGGGATACGTTACCTAGATGGACAGACTAAATATTTATGGTTTGTTATCTTATCGATTGGGAAATAGGAGGATTCACTTTGGTGTTAAATTGGTATAATCACTACAGACAGACGTGTCTCTATCCTTCAGCGCAAGTCCAATTACTGATATGGTGTGGTATGTGTGGTGAAGCAGCGTATTAATTCAAGCATGCACGCTCAGAGAACGTACTATCCAGTGGTGAACACCCGTGGAAAAGTGTCAATTTTCGAGAAGACAAGTAGACATAGGGCGGATTGCTATGTGACTGATTCTGTGCGCCATTCCTGTGGACTGCACCGTAATTGAAGTAGATGACAACCGATATAGTTGGTATAGCGTGTTGGGTAATACATTTTCACTAAAATCGATGCTGAAAGAGATCCCCAGACGTCTATGTGATGAGTAATTATCTCCATATCAGATTAGAACTGATTTTTTGGTAACTAAACTTCCTATTGAACGCGTTTTCTATAGCTAACCTATCAAACGATTCACTCAGAGTGACAGTGATGGTGATTTAATATTCAGATATTCCAATTCTTCTGTTTTATGTATGTATCCCCAATATAACCTCAAACATGCAGACAATACTCGAGCAGTTACTTCATACCGCACTCTCTCGCAAGTGCCAACTTGAAAATACTACACTCTATGAATTGAATGAGGTCTCAATCTCCTTTCCGAATTTCTTGATTAGTTCCGAATATAAATTCGAATTAAGACATACCCCTCACGTTCCTATCAAAGTACAGTAACATTACCTTTTCTTCACGCGAACTTACTAAGTGAGCGTTAAACGGGTGTGTGACTTCTCAATGAATTGTACAGCAATATTTGTTTTCTTGATCATTGCGTCTTATTCCCTACAGTAGTCTGCGATGTCATACCCTGATCGCAGCTGCGAGAAAGACACCATTCGGCATTATTAACGGACACAAATACTAGCACCTCGTAAGGTGATACAATATGAATCATTTATGAGGTTGGCCTTTCCCGTATAGCTGTATAGGTGCATGCATTGACAGACAACTAGGCTTCCCGATTCGAGAGCTGAGGGTCTTAGCGAAATGTTGTTTGAATAGTTACAACACGTCAACAATCAACTACCCCCTCCCCTACTCAGTTCCGCAGATATGTCGCAGCCACTTTCCTTTTGCATACTCCAGTTTAAATGTTTTTGTTAGGGCATTACGTTGAATGCTAATTCCCCTACTCTTGTAACACGTGGCAACATGAAATTGAAGAAGTCGCTTTCGAATGATCGAATAACGGCGTAGTCAGCTATCCTTTGAATATATTAATATTTCACCATTTTTGATGATAACAGAAGCATGGTAATGCATGCGCGCTAATTCAAATAATGGATCTTTGATGAGGTTCGCAATGTTGGCACTGTCATGAGAGAAGTCTCGGTGGATATACGCTAAAAGACGAGTGGTTGTAAAACACTTACCTTATTGCTGAGCGCCTACTGCTACTCTGGGTGAATCGCCAGACAAATTCTTCCTTCCCAAATTTACCGATCAGCACCAAATGGATGTGTGACTCCGTGGGAATTTTTTAAAAAGAAAATATCTCTCCAACTTTCTGAACGATTGTTTGTCTCGTCTTGTAATGCTCACCACAGCGACCGACGAGAGTTTATAAGCCGAGCGATTGGATCGCTGGAGAGCCAATTAGAGTATCGCGTCAAAGTTGAGACTTCGTCGATTGGTCGTTGTAGTATGACGCTTGTTCTGCTCGAGATGATGATTAACGGGCGCTCTTAGTTCCTTATTCTGTTCGAGTTTATTCGTATACAGCCGTTAATTGTCGCCATCATCGTCGAAAATCAATCATCGATCCTGCCCTGGCTCAGAGCACTTGGAATCGACACTCATGTTTACATTTGTAAAAGGTGAACATGTCGGTGTGCGTTATCGATGATTCTTCAGATAATGTGTCGCAGTTTATAAAATTGGATATGGCGATGATGGTAAATGTGGGGTGAAAGGAACACCCATCAGGGCTGGTTACAGCCCAAGCTTACAGGAGCGGTCATATAAACAGTTAGTCGCGGATGAGTCAGTAAAAAAAGTTTGCGGTTACTCTGTTAAGATGTAAAAACAGGGAGATCAGCGAAACGAATTTTTAGATAGCCACTGTGCAATTGTACTTGCAACATTATGTTGCCAAAAGCAAGGAGATGGCTCATTTTTTTTGCGTTTGGCTACTCCCCGTCAAGTTCCGTCTAGCGGGTGAAACACTTACTTCCGATTGTGTAGCGTTATTATCATTGGCTCGAACATGACATATTGTGACATTGCAATTCGATGCATACAGACGCTGGCATAACATATACTCAAATCGTTAGGCCAAATGGAGGAACTTTGCTAGAACAAACTCATGCTTCAGACTGTTTAGTGGCATGCGTGCATTCTGCCTGGGGTTCAATGTGGTTTTTAGAGGCATAACTAATTGTGTTTCGTATTTTATGATCCGATCTTTTTGTTAAATCCAGAATTCAACAATGGAGCCCTGAGTCCCAATATGGCACGAACGCGTTTATGTACATGTATGTGACCGTTCGCGAGTGTTCTCACACTCGGTGTGAGAGGTGAATTATTTTCATTATTTCCAGTTTCAATATTATTATTATCCAGTGAAGAGTAGACAAGGTTGAAGGTAGTATATATTGTGCCTATCATGATCGATTCATGATAAATTTCGCCCCTACGTGGATGGAGCTTAGAATACATTTCATCATGAGCACCTCAGTAGACGTTGCCTGACCTCGCTCAAACTTTGCTGCAGTGGAAAGTCGTGAAAAATGGGATGAACGTGCCGAGTTGGAATCCTCGGTTTCACTTGCAGTGATCGTTCCTAATGACACGTTTCCCAGAATCCAACCAACCAAGTTAGTTCTGTAGTTTTAAACCTAGCCTGTTCCAGGTAACATGTGGCGGCCACGTAGGTACCTTCGTAGTATATGGGTGGGCTTGGGGGGTAAGACGTGGCGGCGGACGTAGGTTACCCCGTAGTTCACGTACGTGGCTGTAGGGTAACACGTGGCGGCCACGTAGGTACCCCGCAATGCATGTATGGAGTTTAGGGGTAACATGCAGTTGTGTGGAAGTTCCCATGCGCCTGACATGCCCTGTCATGTTGACCACGCGTGGAGCAGGCGTCAAACACGTTTTAGAAATTTCACGGTAAACTCGAACGAAAATCATTCCATGCATGCAAACATTTGGCAGGTGCACAGCATACACCCAACAAGCCCGTTTAGCATGCACGGAACACCTTCGCTGTGGGTGCCGTTCATGTTTTTAACCGGATATGTCAGGGGAAATGATGACTTCTACGCTACGAATGTGTCCAACGGGTATCACCAGTATTCATTCTACTCCAAAAGATGACAGATGTTGCACCCCACAATTTTTGGATTTCACTAATGGTAGACAGGTAGACTTAGACTCTCTCTGCCACGACGACGTCGCAGAACTCTTCCTGGAGAACTGCGCCTTGGTTGAGGTTTGGCAATAGGCTTTCCGTGAGCAATGTTGCCATTCGATCGTTACAGTTATTTTGAAAGTATATGTTTCCTATTGATTATGTATCACAACCCGCTCCCCCCCCCCCCCCCCCCCTCGTCCGTCCATGACACAAGGCCACCAGAATATGGCCTGGTGTTAAAATTCCCGGCTATCAGGAGTCATGATTACCTGTCTTCTGTATCGTTCATTGAGGTGGGCAGTTCATCGTGTGCTCTCTCCAATACATTTTCCATTGAGTTGTGGCAGAATGGACGATAGCGGGGTTTATCACCAGGAACAGGGGGGAACTAGGTCATTTCGCGAATTTATCCTGAAATGTTTGGAACGAAAAATCTGCATTTCAGGAATGTTCATTACTATGTCCCAAAAGCTGAGGGGCAGTTCGACATGCCAACCTAATAGTAGCGTTCTGCTTAGATTAAATATTATTAGTGCCATGCCAACTTCCCGATAATTCTAGAACTACCTAACCTTTCCGACCCGCATTTCAATATCAGTCAGGCGTCCTCCTAAGACCCATTAGAGGAATACGTGCGAAGCAAACGATTTAGAGAAACATCTCTTGCAAAACTGAGATTCACACATTCATGCTGCATTCCGAATCCGCACCCAATTCATCTTGATTATCATTATAGACGTATCCAGGAACGCAGACGCAACGTTGATACATTAAGGCACTGTTATTTCCTAATTTCCTAATTATTTCTTCCGATACTTCCTATTTCTTACATTAGAGATGCTCAAACCTAGAACGAATTTCAGCCGATTCGGTTGCGTCAATAAGGTACAGTCAGCTACAGTAATGCGAAATTCCCCCCATGACGCCTTCCGAAACGATGTAATGAACGGGCTCTCAGTAATTTCAATATTCTCAATTATTAATCATCGTTTACATTACTAATTTCCCCCTCTATTTCTATTTTAATATTCCTTTCCTGGAATCTCAGGAATCATTACTTTGATAAGTTGCTACATAAACGTATCTTGCTCAAGTCGGGGAGATTCAGTATTGTCAGCGATGTCCTCATACGATTGTGTCTTCACAATTCGGAACAACGCGTTCTCATAAATAGACCTTCTTTGCTTGGCGCAGTCACTCGTGGTGTTCCTCGTGGATCAGTTTTAGGGCCTTCACTTTTCTGGCATCCATCAATGAACTCGAAGATGATGTGCAATTTAGAGGTGTAACAGTTGTTCAGAGCGACCTGAATATAATCTCAAAATGGCTTTCCGTCTGGCATATTTTTTTTCAACACAAATAAATGGAAAGTTTTCAGGTCAACTTTCACAATCCAGAGGCCTTATCGGCTCGTCTGGCCATGATATAAATTCGGTAAATTCAGCAAAAAATCATGGTGTATTCCTATTAATTCTTGAAACCTAAGTAGTTCGTAGAAGCTGCTGGTGGAGTAAATTAAACTCTCGGCCTGATTTCGGACATTTTTTGATTAAGATATAGCTGTCAGTTATTTGTAGTGACATGTAAGTATCCGTTACGTCTAGGCAGATTAGTAATCGATCGGAAATGTCTGAAGAGGAGCTACCAGATTAATTCACCGTAGAAGAGATTTAGGAAACACTGAGGTGTCTCGGTCTGGCCACGATAGAGCTAGGGCAATTTTGGGGTGACTGGATTTAGGTTTTTGTTTATAATGATTCATGGGTTGAATTTGCTTACAGTTAACTGCTCCCTTGTGTCTCCATTCTTACTGCTGATGGTGCTCATCGCCTGAAGCTTCAGCTTCGCAGCAAACATTAAACATAGCCTTTCGAAAATAATTACTTTCGCTGAGTGATATCAGTATGTTGATAACCCCCCCCCCCCCCCTGCCAAATGACGTTGTTCTGTCTGGAATGTGAATGCCTTCAAATACAGTCCTGACTTGTTTTTCGAGAACTGTATGGCGGTGAATATTTGGGGGTCTGTTTTTTAATGTATTCGAGGAATATGTTCTTCATGACCCAATCAGCTAACCTGGAATGAATTCCTCAAATTCCTAGAATAACTCACCAGAGCAACATGAAAGAACTTCCAAATATGGAGTGTGGGGTTCCGATATGTTTTCCTTCTTACTTGTGCTATTTTGAAGGATATATTATGTTACATGACCATTGAGGGGTTCAAGAGATTACTGGTCATAATGCGTTGGAATTGGGTTATTAATACAATAATATGAAGCCAAATTTCCATTCACTAGATTTAGTTTAGTTAGTGACATTTCGTTTAAAACTAGGAAATGCTCTGTTGAGCAGATACGGGTGTCTCAATGCTTGTTTTTGTAGTATCCTGATGTGTCGCATAACACGAGGAAGACCCAAACACGGTCCCACTTCTGATATACCGCACTCCCACCATCACGTCATCTGCAGTCTTCCAATTACACAACGTCTCTATTTATTGGACGTTGGCATTTAACACCAGAAGCCCGTGTCTTTGAATATCAAAGTTGGTAAGGTTTACTGCGGAAGAGCCTATGTTTACCGTGTTCTATTTTTGGATTCGTTTTTATAGGTTTTTTTTTAGACTGGTGTGTTTACTTTACTGGTGCTGATCAGCATGTCGCATGGATTGACAAAAAAAAAAAAAATATTAGAACACCTGCAACTCGAGTTGTTGAAAATGTCAATATTTTAGTTCCCCAGAAGGCCGTGCCGGCCCTGTGCATCCCCAAGTAGTTTGGATTGGAACCAGTTATTTGAAATATTCAGGAGCCGCGGAAAAATTGTTCTTCTGGAGAGATATGTAGGTAACGACTGTCAGAGTATTGCCACACCATTTTAATGGACATGGCGTATTCGCTTGACATATCGAGTACTGACCGATGTATATTGATGATATATAAGTATTTACTTATGTATTGCAACTATCAGGACAGGTGTTATTGTTAACAACCACTAATGAAATCGGTTTAACAACCCTACAGTATAAGAGAGTTTGATATTTTCCCATTTAATAAGTAAAGTTGATGGTTTGTGTTGAGCTATAATGATGCCTGCTGACAGTGCCCTGACAGTACGCACCACCGCATTATGAGCCAACGTTCATGCTGCTAATTATTACAACCTCAGGACACAAGGCGACGTTTCCCCGGTGTTTCCGGAACCAGGATTTGAAGCCATTTGTTACGCCTTGATCATTGGGAGATAATATGGTGATTAGATATTCGGACAAATGCTAAATGTCCACGTTATTTTTTTTAGCAGAATATGAAGGAGTTTGTATCTGCATTGTCAGTATTTTTCCAAATTGCCTGCTTGCACAATGGCGTTGAATGCCATGTTGCAAGGATTAGTGCATGTGATCACAATGTATCTCTGCAGATGATACTTTGAGGAATAAACTGCAACTGGGAGACTTCTGGGTGAATAAACAATCGAGACTATGATTTAGGTAAATAACTGACGAGGCGCAGCCGAGTCGTTTATTGAGCTAAATTCAGAGTTGAGGCTGTTTATGAACCAGTAAAAGTCGACTGCTGTAGTTTATCTCTATTCTACGACCCACAAATCAAGCAATTCCTTACCTTACCCAAGATTAAGATATCTATATCTCTAGATCTATATATTTGTCTAAACAGTAATGATAAGCAGCGAGGGTAACTATTGCGTTAGTTCGATCGAAAAGGTAAATTGTCTTGCGTTACCATACAAAGAAGATTTGACATGGCATTGCGTGGGGCGTGCTGGGGTCTTTCCACGGAGACGCAATACAAACACGCGTGCCAAACCTGAGGGATAACGAGTTTGTGAACATGGCGTTCACCAATGCAACGAGCGAAGCGTCATTTTTCAGTTGTTTCCGTTGAGGGAGCACGCCCTCTGACGCGCGCTATTACTGAAAGCCGGATCTGTGCGTGTAAACGGAACTTCCAAAGGCTACATTCGCGTTCAAAAGGTATCTCTGCGTTCACTTAAGTCGCAGCAATCGAGCAAGAATGCGATTGTTGTGTTACTCTGACCAATTGACTGTATATTTATTGATTGCAAAACACGACTGTTATTGCAAAATACAGTCCCCAGCGACGTGATTGGGATTAGCCAATCAGAATCCTGTATTCGCGATAACGGATAGCTTGGGTTTGTAGAATACGTTGATGTAAGTGTGGTAGGAGGAATAACTGTTGAATAAGATGCTTGGTGGTGGGAGGATGCATCCCCAAGTTCCATGATATTGCAATGATTTCTCTATGATGAAATTTCAGAATCTGCAGGTTATCCTTGGATTTGTGCACCAGTTACCACACGTCATGACAGCGCTTATTGGCACTACTACTAACTCAGTAGTAGCAGTAAGGTAGGCCTACCTAGCCCAGCCTAGCTACGTATCTGCGTACAAAACCGCACGTCTGACTCAGTCTGAGTAAACTAGGCGAGTCCTAACTTTCAGGTGTCGTTTTCCATGCCACTGTGCGTCTAAACTAACTTAGGTCCACACCCGCGCTGAATACGGGGGCATAATCCTTACTTTAACCGCTTCATATCTCAGCCTGGGCTGATCGAAAAGCTGAATTACAGTAACTGTCGACCGTTTGTCTGTGCAGTGACTGTTATGCAGAAACGCTGTGACAAGTCAGGTAACTCAGGTCCGTCGTTGTTCACCGGGAACTACTCTGAGTAAGTCGGTTTTTTGTTTTTTAATGAGTTCTAACAAACTTGAAATTTTTTTCTTTTTTAGAGTGGTTACACGGGTTGTTGTCGTTCCGTTGCTGTGACATTTGGTTTTGGTGACGTCATGGTTATTACGTCCTGGCGAAAATTTTGCTTGTTTTTCGCAAATATGTTTCTGCTCTGTAATAGTTTTAATCGTTCCAAACACCTTTGAAGGTATCCGAAGATATTCCATGCGTTAATAGGTATTCCATGTTTTCGTCGTTTGTTGCCACCTCGCGGAGGAATCCGGCGTCCAGTTAATTCTCGAGATCGGAACCGCATCTTTCAAACCGGGAATAGCGAACGATTAAGTCAGTCTTCTCTGCCAATTGCCACCAAACACACACTTGTACGATTGCGGAGACTTTCGCCATCGTTCAGCCACTCATTAATCAATCTGATAACTACCATGATGTGATATTGAAAGAATTCACACGAATTTAACGTGTTCAACCTATGCGTTTTGATGAGTAATGTTCCTCCTTCAAATGTCGCTGTTCATTTTCATCCTTCGTTTCCTTTTTAAATCAGAGAGCGCCATATTTCAAATATCACACATAGTGCGACAGGCCATCCTCGTCGGATAATTACGGCCCCTTCAGGTCACGCCCCAGAACAACAGATGGCATTAATCTAGTAGATGTCGGTCAATGGCCATGAGGTCTGAAAATGACCATTGCGTCACAGCGTAATTCACTTTTTATTCAGCAATGTCTACGGGAAAGGGACGCCAGGCAGGAGTCAAGTATGGGGTGCTGGATTGAAATAGAATCCTGGGATTCTGGCCTGGAGCCTAATTTGGGTCCATAGTGTAATTTAAGAGATGTAGAAATAGGAAGATTGTAGGAGTTATTCTGTGGAATAATTGTGTTTAATTTCGAGATTTTATGAGTATAAGATCTGGTTCACTCGTATCAGCAAGGGCGGCGATCAAAGTGGGATGGAGGGGGAGAGACGCCGTTCCCTCCTAAAATATGGTTGGGGATACAGTGCGATTTGTCTCTCGCCCCAATATTTGAGCCTATATATCTAGGTCCATATTTCTAATTCGCATATTGGAAATAACATAGATCAATAGTAAAGAGTAAATCCTGAAACTGTTGCTATTTCGAAAGTCAGAATCGTCAAGGCCTCCTCAGGATTTTGGATGGGCCGGAAAGTGTTAAAATGGCGCGACCAATCCTGACGGGTTTTAATTGGGGGAAAACAAAATACGAATGCGCAGACGGAAACTATTATTGAATATATGAAGATAAATTTTAGATGGCATCAATGAGTGCTCAAGATTCACTACTAGAAGAAATCCGCGGCCCAGATCCATGATGCAGAGAAGATAGCAGAGTCCTATCTAGAAACACAGTCGAAAGCCTTGTGATAGTGGATATAGGCCACATAGGCCGCATTCGCTCAGACAAGGTGCGGAAAGCGAAGATGCGATTCACAGTGGGCTCCTTCGGGATTGAAACCTGACTGATTCGGAACACTGATAGCAAGCAGCTGACGACGAATCCTGTTTAGGACAATACTAGGATTTTGCCACGCACTGAAAGTAGTGTAGTTTTTATGGAGTTTTTGCAGGCCCGGGCATCACTATTCATTTTCCGGACGGAGACGATATGATCAATTCTAGTGGGTTGGGATGGCACCCTAGTTCTAAAACAAGCAGTGAATGGCAAGCATCAGCTAGAGGCAGGCCTGGTCACCGGCTCAGGAATTTCTGAATATATGCCGCAGCCTCAGGAGCCTTTTCGTCCATTTAACTGATCCGATGCCCTTCGACAATAGATGGCATGTCACAATCTATGCAATCCAATCACTACTGCGACACGTTTCTTTATCTGGATTTCTAGCTTGGGGATTAGCCTTGAATAACCAGTTAGAAAATAGCCATCACCTGGACAGCTGGACATCGCGCTTCGAAGGTCAAGTAACGAAGCCTCTGGACTGCCGGTGGTGAGGATCCTGTTGCCACGGTAACGACGCAGTGCCTTCAGCGTTATGGCGCCTCCCCGGTCTTACCATTGGTGACTCCGTTCATTGGCATCTCCTGTTACCCTACAAATCACCAATAGGGGATTCTCTGGGAAGTTCCAAGATGCACGCTCCAACATCCACAATATACCTTGGCTTAGGCAGTCTTAGCTGATATTCGCAAATGGTAAAATCATGGTATAACTATGCATGACTGCCTTATGACGGTTTTTCCTTCTGCTGCTGCTCAAGAAAGTAGTTCGAAGTTGATACGGCCCACTCACAAATCATTCTGCAAGGATAGAAGAGATCAATTTGTTACGTTTGAGCACGACGGGATATAGCGCCTATATCTTGCGAACTGACCCATATGCACTGCTTCATTGCTGAAAATAACTGTTGTTAGTGATAGAGATATTTTCGAAAGCTACATGAGATTAAAATTATCTACTGGATTATATAGATTAAAGAATTTTCGTTCACAAATGTTCTTATGTTACTGATGTTATCTTTTACTATCAAGGGACAAGAGACACGCGTCTAATATTGTAATGGAAAATACGAGCAGCCTTGCGAAATTTGCATAAGCTGATTGCAGTGGCGAATTGGAGCACAAAATACAGACTGTTTCATATAGCCACTAAGCACAGGGAGGTAGTTGCTGTTCATTACTGACTGAATGTGTGTGTCACACATTGTGAACTATCTACCCGGTAACGTAGGCTAATGTTCAACAACTCGTACTCCAGATGTATTGCTGTTACTGTTACTAACTACACAGTATGTCAATCCAAAATACGAAGAAGTTTGCACGTTGGAAGACTCCGAGTTGTGCCCATTATGTGGGTAATGTATATGCAAGCCTAACAAGTCTGCCGTATACTCATCCGTACCGTGCGTTGTCTCCCTTGCGTAACTTCAGTGAGCTGCGCAACGTATGACCCCGATTCTTGTCAAACTATTGTCCTTCAAAACCGATCCAGTTTCTTTCGTCGTGATTTCCAGACACGTTGCTGTCATTCAGAACTGAGGTATGTTCTTGAGACCTTGAGATACATGCACAACACCCAACGAAAGCACTAATCCGCTCTTCTCTATCACGGATAAAAAAATAATGTTACGGGACACGGAACTATTCCATATAGGCTACAAAACAGGGATCAGAGACCTATCCAGCCGAAGAACATGGCTTCGCTACTGAAAATCGAGAGAGTATTATAGCGTCTAATCTTTAGATTATACTAGAATAAAAATATCACGATGCAGCAACAGGCAGGCATGCGTATATTATGTATCTTTTGCTACGTTATACCCACTGGACAGTACAACAGCTTTTGCATAGGCGTAAATGAGCTTTGGCTCTCGATTGGTCAATTTGGTTCATAAACTATTTTTTGTGAATACTGAAGACTTGCACAACCTTCAAATATTCGTTTAACCCTATTCACCAGTGTCTGTACCTCAACACCTCGCATCAGCATGTGGGATTTAAATTTCTCTGTAACAGTGGTTACGAGGGCCATGTAACTCATGTGTAATTTTATCTGCGTAGTTCTTGCTACTTATGTTTACAACTCATATAATTGAATTATTATTATATTATTATTATTATTATTATATTATATTATTATTATTATTATATTATTATTATTATTATATTATATTATTATTATTATTATTATTATTATTATATTATTATTATTATTCAGTAGTTCAGTTGTCAAATTTGGCATAACCAATGGACGGATTGGATATTTGGTGAAGTCTATAGTGACGATCACTCCAACAGAATACCACTACACACTCCAGTAACTTTGATTCATCTACCTCAATGAATTTCCAGTGGTACAATTGGAACTTCTGAATACAGATTGAGCGCATGTCGGTACAGTTATTATCAGATTACTGCCATGTTTCTAATTTCCCGTCATGGACATAATTAGGCTAGTTTTTTTGTTTTTCTTCTTGATGACGTTGGGCATTTGTGTTATTTTTAGAAGTATTTCAGAACTGGAAATAGATATAGAAAGAAAAGGTTGTCCCACCCCCTGTACAATTCTTCTCTACAGTCGAGTATTTCAATTACACAATGTCCTATTTATTGGTCTTCATTATTTAACGCAAGTGGCTTGCCATAATTTTTTTGTTGTGCACTGTGTTCCATATTTGAATAGGCGTTCTAATTGGTCTTGATGGTATTGTCACTCGCCGTTCTGACAAGTAGTTCAGGCAGATTGGAGTCATATCTATAAGATACCGGAGGTCACAGTTCACTGGAACCACCGTTAGATCTCTTGCGCGTTTGACATGTTGTTTTGTGGTAGACGAAACAACCACGGGAATACAAAAGGGTGACAACCACACTACGCGGAAGAAAGAGAAAAATAAAACAAGGTTAATTGTTCTAATGCCAGTATTACCAGTAGGCTATAGACGGGTTCCTGATAGGATATTGTTCCACGTTAGATAAAGGTATAGTCTTCTTCACTCGAGCGGTTAATCGTCTTCCTCGTATTATTTGTCTGATTCGTATTTTTTTTATGATTACAGAAAGGTACAGCATACATCCTGATTGCATAAAGCAAAGTACTATACATATAGTGAGACAGGCCAACCTCGTCAAGTAATTACGCCCCTTCAGGTTACGCCATCAGTTCAGCGGGCAGTCGGTGAATGACGCCCTGTCAGACATTTCTAGAATAAGAAGTATCCCTTGGGCTAATTCGGTAGAACTGGTTGTAAAATGCACTACATGGAAGAAAGAGCTGAATGGGATGATGTTGAACAACTGACAGTAGGAGATGCATTTTCCACAACTCTTTGGCCTCTAATGACCTAAGTTCTTGAATTCATGAACAGCCAAAGATGTAATACAAATCAAGCATCATGACATTCAAGCTACATGTAACTTGATCGTAAAGTGGCTCCACCTGCCTGAAACCGTAAGAGATCTTTTAGCTGCTGTATCCGAATTCGATACGTTGTGACTATATAATGCAATTGACATCAACGTCTTCGCTGAGTGTTCCGCGTAGCCGATAGATGTTGCCATCCATCGATATTCACAGCTCAAATGAACATCCGTGAGTGTCAGTTCTGCATTGGCTGGCAGTTCTCTTGGCTTCGGACAGGTGTTATACAGTCCAGAGCTGAGGAAACAGGGAACACGTCATATCTGGTAATGTGGATGAAAAAAAAACAACAACACAGTGACAAGAATACTTTTACTATCATTTAAATCTCCAACCCAATTTGTCTCTCATCGGTACTCACGGTACTCTTCAGTGCAACAAGTAGCTTTCCAAGATATATGGAGGTTAAAGAAGTGATAATTTATCAAATTTTTAGGGATTGCCCTCTGGTTTTCAATTGCCAGCAACAACTGTTGATTGATAAAAAATATGCCACCAGACTAGAAGATGATGAACTTCTGTATTCCCATATTTTGCCTCTGACCAGTGGGTAAAGTCGAAAGGCTTATTCCACAGTACGACTGATGGATGTTCTAGTAAATGCTGACAGGTTTAAATGAATCGGCCCATTTCTAATTTTACGAAGCGATTGCTGAATATCCCCCAACGTCACCTTTCATAGTCACACATGGTACAGTGTCAGTCAATCAAGCTGATAATTGTGTAATAGCCCGATTAAAGGGTCGCGGGCTCCGGTATTGGGAAATTGATTGAAATTCGCTGAACCCGCGCATTCGCTATTTAGCTCACGCCCAGTTCACAGAAATCTAACTATAACAGTGTCGCTAAGAAGGTTGCAACAACTCGAAAGTATTGCAGAAAGGTCGTGCAGCTCTATAATACTTGTTTCAACCATATTCTTCTGTAATGAAGCGATCAATGGCTGAATATGAGGGCACCCTCCGAAGGCAGCACGCACACCCATACAACTATTGAAATTCTTGATGGAATTTCCAAGCATTTGGGAACATATTTTCTATAACGTTGGTCAAAGAACTGCCATTAAACGAGGGTGGTGTAGGCAACCAAAGCAGAATGCTTCCTATTTTGATTTGATTGTCAACTATCACTACTATGCGAGTTTAACGAACATTCGTAGCCGAACCAGCGATGTCAATCATAGTTAGGTTAATATCGGTTTCCTGCATTTGCCATCGCGGCACTTGGAGAGGAAATCAATAGCGTGAGGTCTTGTATATTCTCATGATAGTTTGAGTCGGTCTCTTCCTCCGCAGCCTAGTTTTATCGTATATTCGACGTTATACCATAAAGTGGACAAAAACGGATTCCTAGGCAGAGCCGTGGGATATCCCAACTGGAATAGTTTGAGTTCGGGGGTCACTCCTCTTCCGCCCAGCCTAGTTTTATCGTATATTCGACGTTATACCATAAAGTGGACAAAAACGGATTCCTAGGCAGAGCCGTGGGATATCCCAACTGGAGACCTACTCTGCATTGCAAATGAGAATAAAAAGCAATGAAACCTCTGTTCTTGGGGAAACGTACCGATATGGTGTGTATCTATGTGTTGTGTGTATTATGTATTTGTATCATATGTGTGTGTGTGTGTGTCCGACGCTCTGGCACAAAAGAACACTGGCATCCAATAATTCCAAATTTAAAAGCTAAAACTTCTTATCACGGATATTTTGGTTTCATAATGCTTGACAAATCAAGTTGATATCCGGTATACATCTTTCAAATGGGGAATACATGGCCCGAGCTGGAGACTCCATGGCAGTCCTTCGTGGTGAAAATGGGGAAATTGGGAGAAATTTTTTTTTTTCCAATTTAGTTTTGTTTATGTTATAACTTGACTTTATCGGGATGGACAAGCCCATACCGGTATTTAGTATGTATGTTCCCTGTGATAAGTACCTGTTTGGGGTGAAATGGGTCAAGCCAAGGGCTCGGGCGTTATGCAAAGTGGTTGGATATATGGGCGGTTGGTTTGTGTTCTACATTTTCACTGAATCACCAAAATCAGGAGTTGTGTAATATATCACGGATCCATCATGTGGTGGTAGTGGTTGGGACGAGCAATTAACTATCAGCTGCAGTCTCCAAATATCACTGCCGTGGAGCAGCGCAGTCACAACTTCAATGCCCGGGCCAGTCATACAAATGACCCTACATTTTCATCATCCCTTCTAGAGAACTGGCGAAATATCCCAGGAAACGATGGTTGGAATGTTGTGGTCATGCACCAAGTGATAACTAGTTTTAATTTTAACTCGGCTTGCACAGGTTCAAACATTTGACAGTTGAGAACTAAGTCTCCATATTTCTAAATTATAGGTCGTGGAGATTGGGATCCCATTCTTAAAACCCACAGGTCCCTTTTGGATAATTTGCAACTGCCCACTACACGAACCCGGCCAGCCACATATATTATCATAATTAGTAATAATTCGTTTAGAGGGTTTGCCATAATTCGTTCTTCGACATCCGTATTTGGTTTCAGTATAATTCGATTTTTTTAACAATAAAACATCGGTATTAAAAACAGGAAAATAAATCAGTTCTCAGATGTAATTAGTTTCCATGTATATCCATTACAAACATAATTAGGCGAAAAGGGTTAGGTAATGATCCCCATTTTTAGGCATATTCGTCATATATACATATATACCTGCAACAGATAGTCCCGACAGTTCAGAAACTATTTTGGTGGCGGACCACAATTCAGTATAATGGAAAAATCATGATCAAGTAGGCCTCCTTTCTTTCTGTATATGGTTGTGAAGTTTTTGGGCACTTCTGGTTTGTCACAAATTTGATGCCTTCCATATTAATTTTGTAAGCCAGTTATTGAAAGTTAATCACAGAATTGTTGAGACTGTATGCATGACAGGGATAATTATAGTTCTAATTGGAGTTTGAAAAATTAAAGTTATTCCTTGATATGCTGGTATGTCGTTTGTGTGGTATTCTCCTTTTGGTATTGACACTGCATGGGTAAAAAAGGCTCCCAGCACTATAAAAATTGGCCAGTTTTTTTGCGGTCAACTGATAGTCAGTAGTAAGTAATAAGTATTGAAGAGGTTGGTGAAGTTCTTGGCAAGCACTAATGGATTATTTTAGTAGTAATGAGTTTAATTTTTATTTTGAGGGATCTGGTGGCATGTTTGTCGATTATCTTCTTTTTGTTGTTTTTCGCCATTTTCTTATTGATACATATTTGTAATGTATTTTTTTCCTCATTGCCTCGATGGGAGGCTCCTGGACTGATAAAACAAACAACGACAGCCCTGCTGGAAGATGTAGGCACATGCTGGTTTATACTATGTAGGCGCCGCTATATTGACTGGTCATGAGTTGTTGACATCTGATATCAATTGGGTAGGCGGTTGTACGGGCCTCGGGTAGCATCACTACACATGAGCTGAGGTCACTTTGAAAGCAAAAACAAGGATTACAAACCGCCAAGGACAAATTGGTATAAACAGCATTGTGAGTGCATATTTCCATATAGTTCATAAATTCTAATGAAATGTGCTTTTCCTCAATTTCTTTTTTTTTTTACATGGGACGCAAATGACGTATCTGTTTTGACTCATATCTCAAACTCAAATACGCCAATGAAAACATGTTTCCCTCTGCCCCCAATATATATTATATATATATAATATATATATATATATATATATATATATTAATATATATATTAATAATGTATATAATATATATATATATATATTATATAATATATATAGATATATATATATATAGTTGTATATACTTTGCGTAAATAATATGAAGTTTTCTCCTTCTTTTCTGAAAAGTAGTGCCGTGATTCAGCTCAATCCCGGATCATTCTGGATAAACATAACATACTCGATTCCAGCCATAAGCCATAATTTACGTTTGAAAACCGTGGATGATGGCGATGACACATTTCTTAAAGTACCGTTATATTAAAGTTTAAAACACATACGTTCACAAATGGCGTCTTTGTGCGAAATGGCTCGTCCGTCGCTAGTGATTTCCTGTAACGGTGATGTCATTGATGCTACGAAAGGTGTACTGCGTAAATTAAATACATTGTTTGACCACACCAAAGTCACATCGTTCAGCTATTCTTAACACAGAATAACACATGCATCGCTTTAATAAGGCCTTACCAACGTGACCTGTAATCATAACACACCTAAAACACGTTTATCATTTTAAATATATATACGAACGAATGAGCCTGTTTTGATACGTTGTACAAACTTTAGACTCACAATGCGTTAGAAGGATCACTACATATGACATTTCCTAAAATTTGCAAACCAATCATTCTACCATCTCTGAATATACTGAAGAGAGAACATATTTCCAAGATCCCCAAATTAAGCCAACAATCGAGTTCCCCTTGAAATCGCGTTTTTGTCACATACAACTGGATTCATCCCGCTATCGAATCATGGAATATCTTGAAAGAGTAATGAGACATGAGTCAAAATACACAAGGCTCAAATGTGTTTTTCGCCCCCTACATTTCACAATTTTGATAGTTCTCCCCTAATTCTGAGAGCAAATCTGTGTGTTTTGTGTCTAATCAGGTGGTGAAAAATGTTGCTATGTTTAGTCCAAGTGGGTACCCCACCATAAGGTATTCTTCAGTTGATAGTTCTTAAACACCATTATGGTTACCATGGAAACAGTCGGCTATGACAACCACAACAGTAAATATGAGTGAATGGTGAACTAACCTAAAATACTCATCCGGCCGGTCCTCTGTCATAAATATTTATATCAATAACAACAATGAAGGTAAGAGCGCTCTCATCAGTGATTACTTACTGATGGGGCTATGAAATGGGTTGTCTTTTGAACGAAGTTGGGTGGATCACGTTGATTATTCAATTGGTGAATTCTGCTCTTCAAATAATTAGTGAGCTGCTTTGTTCGTACTATTAACTTTAGGAATAAAAATCACATTGACATTGTTTGATGTCATACTACCAAACTGCCGTTCCGTCTATTACACTCAAACGAGCGTTCCAACATTTATTGGTCTTGCGTTGACATTCAGGAGTAGCTCGTATTTGAAGTGTAGAGATAGTGAGTTGTGAATGCAACTCTTTGTGATACTGGTTTCTATCTTTGATAAGGGTATTGTAGTATGGGAACTAAGGTGTTGCCTAGTGATAACCATATGTCGTCAGCGTATCAATAATAGAAACATAGTTGCAATCCCGAGGTTGTATAAAATGTTTCAGTTCCGCAGTCGGGCCATTCCCGCGATGTACAACCCCAATTATTCAGATTAGATCCGCGGAGGAAATATACGTTTGGGTACACGTGGATGCAGTGTAAGCAGCCTTTCTTCTCAATCTTCGTGATTCACCACCTTTGAATCATCTCAACACGCTTGACTTACTTTTTAATGGTTACGTTTTCCCTTTCCTCTTGTGAGCGCTTTTGAGCCTGAGTGGTGAAGCGTATGTATGTTATGTATGGATGTATGTATGTATTATGATGTAGTATGTATGGTATGTATGTATGTATGTATGTATGTATGTATGTATGTATTTATGTATTAATTATTAGAGTGTTTATTTTACGATATTTGTTTTATGTTTGAATAATACTTCTGAATATAAACAGTATACCAGCCCTAAATCATTAAGCACTAATATGTATTCCGCCTAAGATATAGGCGAGTCTATCAGCACTGAAGTCGGAATACCTGTTGATTAACAATTGCTTGCAGAATGGCATAAAAAATGAATGATAGAGTCACCTTTTTTTTCCCAATTTCAGTGACAAGGAAGCTGAAGACCTTTACCTGGATATTGCTGCTTATTTGTTGAAGGTATAGTCTTTCTCAAGAGGATGTTGGTCATGATTTGTTCGACTGATTGCAAGTACCAAAGGAGCAATATTTATCGCTTAATTGTTCCGCTTCCGGGGGTACGCCGAAACCGCAGATGACAAATCAGTAGGTGTAATGTCGGTTAATGACCATGATGCTCAGTGGAACAAGGACGTAATTTAATTTCAGTAGCAGTGTTCAACCGTCAAGCGATACGAGAGTCCCTGTCAACTCAGTGGTAAAAGAGGGTGAATGAGAGCACGTTTACATAAGTTGACATACAAAAACAAAGGACACTCGTACATGAGCGTAGGCGAAGCGTAGCATGACCGTAGGATTAGAAAACAAACTACAACGGCATTCCCTGACCGAGAATAGGTTGCGATAAGTGTACGTACAGGTTTTGCTCATGTTCCTATAAAAGGGACATTGGAGATGAAGTGTGTTGCCTAATGACACATTAGAAAAGGCTGACTGGTGCCAAACGGATTCGAACTCACAATATGATGATTCCTGGAACTCTAAATTTGACTGAGAATCAATCATGTCCATGATACAAACTTCCTCAATAGACAGTATGGTGAATTTGGTTGTGAAGTTTTACTTGGAGGAAACATCTACTTCGAAGAGCGGTGACAGGAACAAAAACAACTTCTTGGGTAGCATAGAATCTTCATTCTAACTTGCATTTTACATACACGGTGTTTTTCAGTGCGCACATTATATACTTGGTATCAAAGGCAATATGCTCTCCAAGTGCACTTGAAAACATGATACATCAGTTTGTTGGAATATTGGCTACCACACTAGGCTAATCAATAATATTCATCAGGCTACTACACGATTTTATAATACACGAATCATCGTGAATACTAATGAACCACCGGATATTCCCTTCAAATCAAACAAGTTTAAAATGAAAATACAATTGTACGATCAATTGCATAAAATCTCTGGATGAATAGATACATTTACACAACGTGTGGGGTTTACCAAATGAGAGTCTATATTATTAACAATATCTCAAGGTTCTTGAACGGATTAAGTCTTCATGGGCCACAAAAAAACACCAACACGAACACGAACAAAAAATTGCAGAAATTATGCATTGTCTTGCCAATAAATATATTTTGTCAATGTCAGATAGGCTACTTCCCCCGAGAATATTGTCAGGAGTTCATGTTACCAATGATTTCCTTATCAGTTGGACCTATTTGACTAGTATCATTGAATAGTCAGCATAGGTTAGTATAAGTAATATAAAATACGTTACTCCACGATGACCGTGGTTCCCCATTCTCATCCTGGAAAGTATATATAGTCCACGAACAGGTGAAAGTACTCAAGGATGGACGATATCCTTTCTTTACATAGACCATGTGGGAGTTAAATTATGTCATACTTGTCAAACTGACAGTATGAAACCTGTTCCACTGAACTAGCTCTGAGAAATAGAATACGTCACTAACAGTTGTTCTCGCGACAAATATTTCAAGATCGCAATGCTATGTATTTATCTTTTTGTACCACGCATGGACTATCTGAGTTGACTGTATGACACCACACCTTTCTAGTTGTTCTGACCAGGGAGTCGGAATAAAATTGCCATGAAAATTTAATGGAAAACATAATCATAGTTGTTTTTGATACAAATGGCTATAAGACTAGAAATCCAGAGAATGAACCAGTTCAGTGAGTGGCATACACACAAGTGTGGTGAATACAATAGAGCAGTAAGGAAATTTGCTTGCACATACTACAATGGTGTCCGGGACTACCCAGGTATGTACTATACTACAATGGAGGGAGAGCGGGGGTGGTGGGTTTTAATCGCATGAGACCACCACACCGTTGGGCTTGGCTGCAAACAACACACGTCCACGAATAACTCTATATAGGTATGTCTGTAGCTGCGGCCATGAATGGTGAAATAATCACAGCAGAACTGTTTTAGCTCTGCTTATGTGTCAGATTGATTGGAACAGGAATGGGGTCAGTATAAAGGGGCAATCCAGGCGATGGTTGTTATTTTGGTTGTATAGATCTTCCATCATATCATACAAAGTTACGATCTGCAGAATACCACTTTGCCATGCATGTCATCTTACAAAACAAATCATTTTTTTGATTCCAAGTCTTTCCCTTGTGTTCTACGCGGTCGCGCTGAAAGCTACCGATATTATATCACGCTATAGAAAAAAAATAAAAAGGTAACAGCCGTGAGATCGCATAAGAATGTCAGCAGAATGAAAGCGGGATTACACTGTAGCGATGACGATAACGATAAAAATGATATCGCTCACACACGAACCCATTACTCGCCGGTCACACCAGAACAGATAACGTTTTGATAACGAAAACAGTAAATGCGAACCGATCTGAGGCGGATTAACTTGAACAATAGAATCGTCGATCAATCATGTGATTGTTCACAGTCGACGTCACAGCCTGTTCAGCTCCATGCCGCTCTGAGCCGCTGTTATCGCGGGGGTTTATGCTATAATGTGACGGCACCATTCTACTGTTATAGTAGAGTTATCATAGTTATCAAATGTCTTGACAGTGCAGTTGTGTATACCATGCAGCGTGCTTTCCTAATCCAACTTGAAATTACGTGTTCTATTGAGTAATTGCACGAATGAATTGCACGAATCAAGAATGGTAGTGATCCCACAGGTGGCCGAATATAGCAATAGATGACCACGGAAGACCCATTTTTTTTTGTTTTTTTTTTTTTTTTTTTTCACCGCGAATATTGAGTGGGTTTCAACGAGGTAGTTGTTGGTCGCCTCAGCGAACAAAAACATAATAACGTACTCACATACGCTGGTTGGTCTTCTTGTCTGTCCCCAAAAATTAGACATGGGAATGTTCTTCCACAAATACAAAAATCACTAATAATAGTTATTTGTCTTTTCCCCAGCAGCTGTCAGTAAGAAACTATAATTTACCAACGTTGTTTGCCAACAAGAATGAAACATTGTGAGAAAGTGACCCTACATTTACTGTCTTCCCACCATGCAAACGACTCGTACCTGATGAGGGTGGTCCTGAACTCAGATACAACTCTGAATCAGAATCTAGGAAAGTAAAACCTTTTTACGATACAATCCATTCGGCATTAGGTTAGTAGTGTGGTTTATAATGCTCTATGCCTCGCCAAACTCTTGGTGAGAATAATCTTTTTCTAAAAAGACACTCCATATATGATACCGGATCCTCTTGTGGAAGCCTATTGGTTGGACTGTGTATTAATTACAAACGTTTGCAGCTTCATCGGGAAAGAGAAGCCCGTTGAATATATTCTCTCCACCACACGGAGGTATCATTACCTGCATGATCGTCATCAAAACAGACAAGCTGGCCATCGCTTCAGACAACCCATGAATGCACCTACCTACTAATTACCAATTATCTAATCATAATAAATCACCTCGTAATTATAGTCTCCTTTCCTTAGATTGAGGGTTTGCTACAACGATAAATCGAGCTGGTCGGATGAGGGCTCAGATTCGGTATGTGTACATATATGCATATTGTTTGGCGTCAGGGTCATTTGGGTTCATCGTGGATCACATTCTGACAAAATTAAAGCTGAATTGGATGAGTAGCTTCCTAATAATGGAACACATGAACCATACATCTCGATTCCTACGGAATAGGGTCCATTTCAGAAACAAAATGGGAAATTAGTAGAAATGGGAGTAATTTGCAACCTTATCTCGACAAATTCAATAAAATGAAAGTGACTCGGTATGTGTATATTGGATAATAAAGTACAGACACCTTATACTCAGGGGGCAGGCTAAAAGGTCCCCTGAGGTTAAAAAGTTCATAGTCAATCCATATCCCTGTATTTGCCCCAGCTACATTTTACGTTGGTAGTAAGTTTCGTCCACAATTGTTTTATACAATGACTGCGGCGACCCCCTTATATATATGACGGCCAATATTGTTTAGACTGTAACAAGTAGTAACTGAATATTAGGCTATCCAAACAAAAATAAACTACATAGATAAATAGGCGTCATACAGGCATATTTTCACACAAAGAACGGTATGGACGCCTTATTTTTTTTTATGTAGTTCTTCGGATGATTTTCTATTTTGATGATATTCCAGTACTTTCTAAAGGGGAAATTTCTTTGAAAGAACGGAATCAGATATGCTGAGATGTTCCAGGTCCGAGTCATGTATCAGTTGCAATCAATTTGACCGCAAACACAAAACTCGTCAGTAAGTAGGACGGAGATCAATTGTGGTCCCTTGTTGTGGTCTTGTGGCGACTTAACGGAACACTGTGTTTATTGTCGAGAAAAAAAAAAGGAAACTCAATAAACCTACCCCTTCATCCTTCCCATATTCTCTTCGATACGATATTACGCAAAATCCTAGATAGGCTGACTTTAAAACGAAATGTGCTAAAAATGGCACCCGTAAATTCTCAAAGGCTCGTTCATTGCTTTTGTTGTTTGGATTGTTCTAGCTCTTTCCGGGATTCTCTCCACTCCTCCGCCCGCAAGCTCGTTAACTAGTAAAGAATCCCCGGGAGACTCATCACCGGAGAGACCCCCTCACCCCGATTTTGGAAATTCTCTATTGGAAATTCTTAATTGAGCATTGCCAATAATATTCAAGGAATATACTTCTCACTAGCCTTCACTCCGCAACATGGTCACGACTTACCTGTATTTATCTCATCGGAGCCATAGACTTCAGTACGTATTATGACAATCAGCGCCGTCAATGGATTTATGGCAGCACAGTACATAATTATCTTATCGGACCCGGAGAGCCCCAGGAAATGTTGTAGTCAGTTTATCTTCTCACTATAGTTATTTTCGCGGTTGCCATAACACGGTGATAACAATAGTCAGTTAGTTACAGAAGGGAACTCAAAACATATATGCGGTGGTCCTAATAGGGAACAATTGGGAATGGAAACTTCCAACGTCCTGAGTGCTTCATCATTGTACTAGCCTTTTATAACTATGGATCGATCTCCTCAATATGCACATTTACATGTTTTTTTCCTAGACAACGGTAACAATAACAGTATGTTGCAACACGAAACTATTTTTAACTAGTACTTTCAGGCTGCAATTGAAATGTGCATGTTGGGTCGCTAGGACTCAGATCTCATAGATACGCGACATGTATAGAAAGAGGAAGAATCGAAGGCAACGCTTCCGAAAAACCGTCTAGCTGAGGGGGGCTAATGAACCCGAAACATAGGCCCGGATTTTAATGGCTAGCGGGCAAGCCAGTGCTGCCTACCCTCTCCTAATGCAAAAAACAAGTTACTTTTGAATTTTACCAATTACTAGGAAAAACCTGGTAGCTTAATTATTCTTCCTCTCTAGAGGAATAAACCAAACCCCTCTCCGGAATTCGGACCCGCGATTTTTGAGTACCGAGCATAATCACTAGAAACTGGAGCACGTTCGCGACTGTATAGGGCTATACGTTGAAGAAACAAGCTTCTGTTAGTGCGGTTACAGTGAACTGTTGGGATCTTTGCCACTGTGTCTACCGCTATTCGTGCCTTACATCTCTGATTGTGCAACTCTAGTATTATCATCGAGTTAACGATAATATACATGACCCCTGAACGGAAAAAAACCCAAGCAGTACTGATAAGTTCAACATAACAAGAACTAGCTGGCTATCGTCGTCGGAATGCACGCCAAAAAATGAAATAGAAGGATTCAGGTGATGCTTGAACAAAGCGTCATCGTGGGACTATAAGAAAAACGTCTTAGTGATTATACTCGGACGCCGTCATAACATTTGCTAAACAGTCCAATTATAGCTGCCTTGCGGAGACTGATTCAGAGGACGAAGTTGGACGTCGCATTCGGAATAATGTTCCCGGTGCCACAGAATTTGTGTGTTTAAACTTTACAATGAATGTTCAGGATTGCCTTTCTGCCATCGCGCTCCATACTCCTCTAATTTGAGTCAGAATTGTAAAATTCAGGGCTGACCTTCCATCGCTTCCAAAGCTGGCGCCAAAAACAGTTCACACGGTTGGTTTTTTGTTTTTTTTAATAAGAGTAATATTAGCACTGAAGACTGTCGTTGTCTGCGACTTCGAGATAAGTCAGTTTCAGTGTTCAGTCATGGTAATAGTATAACTTGGATTATGACAATGTTGCGATGTAACAAATGTTGTTGGGCAAGTATCGGCATCAGCAGCTATACACACAAGGTGATCAGTGTAGGACTGTATTTTCGTACGGTACTAAACCTATGTCGCGAATCAAGTGGCAATCTATCAGTGGTTTTAGTGTTCCAATATATATATATTAGATATATATATATATATTATATATCTATTATATATATATTATATATATATATATATATAGATTATATATATATATATATAATATATATATATATATATTATTATATATATATCATATATTATAGATATATATAATATATATCTCTAATATATACTATATATATATATATAGATATATATATAGTTATTATAATATATATATAAGATATATATATATATATATATAATATATATATCATATATATATATATATATATATATATATATATATATATACTATATATAAGATATATATATATTATAATCTATATATATATATTATATATATATTATATATATATATATAGATATATATATATATATATATAGAAAGTAATAACAATACATCATCTGTAGGGACGGTGGGCTTACACGTAGTAGATACTAATATCTGCTACCAATGAACTGGAATGATACATTTATCGTGCTCCACATGATGGTACAAAAAATGCACACTATTTCGAAATTCAACCCGCGATATTCGGGAAGCTGAAGTAGGATTGAAACCTTCAGATTTCACTCTCAATGGTGTTGGTTTAGGTTCGTGATACAATTTCAGGAGATAATATCTACATAGAATATTGTAGCCATCCACCTGCGGAGAATGTTGCGGTTCAAAGTGATGTAGCTTACAACTATAGCACTTCGATTTCATATTCCGTAGTCAGATTGAATGGTCCGCTAAACCACTTGCCATGTCACCTATATTGTGATGATGGGTGCCTTGTAATGTGTGCTGGTTGGTAGAGGCGTTACTGAGAAGTTACCCATTGCGAGCGTGTCTGTTGCTGCATTGCCAATGTCGTCTGTCGCTTCTGTCATGTTTGTTTTGGGGGCATTCGATAAAATATTATTGTTGTATGGCACATGCTTCCCCTCTACATTGGTCGAAACTGAAGATGGAAGATCGTCTGGAAAACCCCCTTCAATATTGGACTCTGTTCCTCGCTTGACATCCAGAGAAGGTCATTTTCTGTTCGCCAAAACTAATTTTGCTTTAACATATCACTCTCTTCTGAATATGATAGTTGAAAAATGATTTAATAGACGTTCTCTAGTCCCTAAGTTTGTTATATTGCAAATTGTCTAGCAACAGCCAGCGAATGACGTGCGGGTCTGTTTGCAAGAACAATCGTCCACAGTATATGGAATGGATTTCGCATGGACTCGCATAGTTATGATATCCGTATTAAATAGTGAACTATATATCGCCTGAATTGGAGATCACGTGAACAGTTTGTCGGCTTTAACAGGAATGTAACAATATTTGATTGAACCGTTTTTTCCAACAAAAAACCGGGAATGATCGTTTTCCTATTCCGAAAACTAATGTGGCGTTTGCAGTGGCCGAATGATTTCAAATGATGTAACAAGAAACCAAAAAACTCACAAACTGCAATTGTTTTCTATGGAGGATAGTTAAACCACAACTGTGGGTGATGGCGGGAATCTGTAGTTTAGCGATCTTAACAATGTTCAAGATTTGGTAGTTAGCGTTATGCTAGGGAAATATTCGCCTCTCCCCGTGCGTTCAAAATAACGACTCATATATCCTATGGGAATCTATTATCGCTCATTACTTCAGCATGCAAATACATATATATTTCTTGATAGTGCTCAACCCCCCCCCCCCCACAAATGAGTAACTTCAAAGAGTTCACAAAACGGTTGGATACTTCGCCAATGGAATGGAATATCTCAACAGTAGAGAGAGCTTAGCTTGGCTAACGCTGGCTATGATTGCAACAAGGTTTCTGTGAGCAGAATGAAATCGAATGTAAGAGTCAATCGAAGAAGCGACTGATTCGAGGTGAGATACTTCACACTGTTACTACGTTCGCGAAGTACCTGCATTACAAACCGTAATCTTGGCTAGGCCGCTTTAGTTTGAACGTTAGCCCTTGTACCAACGTCATCTAGTAAAAACTAGTGCCGAATGTTTCGGCCGTGTCCAACACGCTTGAATTTGTGGGTTCAATGCCGTAGCCTAATCGTTCTGATATGTTCCAACCGAAACCGTCAATTCTCCTACTCCACTCACTGATCAAGGTCCAGGGGAATAATAGTTTAGGTTTTTATTACACAATATGTTGTTTTACCTTCTCTCATGTGGGCTTTGTCATAAAGAGTCATAGTGTATTTTGTCTGCACAATTATGGTTGTAACACCTGAACATGTAGGCAAAAAAAGAAGAAATAGCCGCCGAAATTGTTTGGCTGGTGGATGAGAAATCACAAAGATTACCACACTGCTACTCAAACCGTGATGTAAGTACTGAAATCACGTTAAAATTCTCCTGGCTAGCACCACCCTGTGTACAGGACCTTGTTAGAGGAGCTGGTTTGAGGAGGGTGGGAATTGTCTGTCGATCGTGGCAGAAAATAGATTGAACGGCAATTTATTTCCGAAAATAGAGAATCTGATCCTTGCCTTGATACCGTCCGACAACCCAATACTAATGACTGCAGAGATTCCATTTTCTCGTACCCCGTGTGGGGAGCAGGGAATCCCGTGTGTGGCGGAGCATGAAAGAAACCTTCGAGAGCTATCAAACATGAATATTTTGAATAGGTTAATTCATTCTGGAATATCGTACATGACAACATCCTTTTGCTCTTGAGGATTCGTGTGTGAAACTTGACTAAAAGAAACACACAAAAAAACAAAAAAAAAACGCTCGGACCGTCTGTCGGAGACCCGCAGCCTCATCACCGTGACACAGCTGGCGCCGCCTCTCTGTCTCCAGAATCTTATAACACGGAATGTGCAGAACGACGAAGTTATATTTAAGGTAAGATAAACACAAGTAACATAAGACAAAAATATGAGTGCGTGGTTTTCCACTTTCCAATGGCGTAGCCGAGGTCGTCTCTGTCATGCGTCTGAAGGGATACTCACCGTCGTAGAATTCTGTAGATTCCTTTGGAACCCATATTCTGAAGATGCCGGAAAGGAGGGCGCCACCCAGAGAGAAGCACTATTTCTCCGTGGGATAAATTATGATTGACATACTTTCAAATTTTCAAGTTTGCCCCTCTTTCGACTCCACGAATTTCCTCTAGAAGGCTTATAATTGGTAACGTTCCATGATCTAATACTTCATTTGCAGTTTATTTCTGTTAACTTTCCTCACGTTGGGTTTGTAATTGTTGTTGTCCGTTCAGGATTCTGTCCAAGAGGCGTAGTGATGGCTGAATTGTTAGTGGGAGACCAATGAGGCGGAACGTACACTGGAAATCATCTTGAGTACATGTCATCAGAAGGCTGGAGATTGTTATTGCGGTAAATCCCGGGTTGCGTCAGGGGCCCTTGCATATTCAACTGTAAGATAGAATTCGTTCCCTTATGCTCACATTGAAGATAAGCATGATGGCAATAATCCTACATAAGTCCTATAATCCACAACACTTCAAAATGTCTATAATCTAAGAAAGGGTTTGCTCAGTTTCTGACGTTGGTATAAGACTCGTCTGTTCAGTTTCGAGAATTCTCGATATGAACCAAAATATTGCAATTTATTCTCTCATTAATAGTTTCTTGTTTCATAGTGATTCCATTTTGGGGCTGAAACTTTATAAAGTGCTGCTAAAGGGTAATTTTATCTAATTGAATGACACTTTTCTAATCCATAATTTCATTTTTAGGAATACAAAATCTAGTTTAATATTATGACACATTTCAAGGGGCTTCAGGATACTCTTTAAAAACTCCTCTCTGAAATCTTCACTGAGTTTCTAGGTAATGTTTTTCAAAGGTTTATTCTCTCATCCTTGCATTTGATTTTTGCTTCTTCCTATTCATATTTTAATTTTATTTATATAGTTGATGACTGTAACAATGTTATTGCGACTTTGATTTCTGGCAATCCAAAGTAGCATGTCATCTGTGATGCCATGCGAAGAAAGAGAATACCTCTGACCTTATTGGTGAGTAAGTATCTGATACCGAATTGAGCCATGCTAGAGGTACTTTACTCTATCTAAGAGCACTGATATTCCCAACTCCTTTATCCTAATTGGTCGCTAATTACACCTCGATGTCACCGGAATTCATTTCCAGTCCACTGCCACGAATGGAGCAGACAGCTTGCAAAAAAATACCGACCAAGGTACTCGCAAATTGGCCGTGAAAAGGTCTATAAAAAGCCTCATATACCACTTAGTCAGGTACGGTGCATGTTCTGCTTGGTCTCATGATATACGCAGACCTTGACAACGAATATCATTCTGAGTATCAGTAGGTCTCAAGGGAACAACGATGGGTACTAAAATATCGACATTCATACCTCATTAACGAATAAAGTTTTCTAGCGGAAAAAAATAGGGCACTTCAATCATGATGTTCATTCCTTGAAATTATTTTGGAATGTTATTTCATCGTTAACGTCGGATGTTTGTGGTTCCTGCAGAGAACGGCTAAAAATTCCATAGATATGGATTTCGTATGCCCCGAGACGGCCATCCTATCGAATTCATGCGAGGATAGACATGACTTGTCGCAAATGAGGCGGCAATTGGTTGAATTAATCAATCTCCGTAGCAGCAAAACGTGGATAGATAGATAGCCGAAAATTACCAAAACTGAGGATTTTAGGGGGAAACATGTTTTTTCAGTATATTTAGAGATTGTAAGGACTGAATGGTTTCACATTTTGGAACAAGGTACAAACTATCGAAACGAAGCGAAGAAATTCTATGAATGAGAATATTTTGGGGAAAACGGCCGTTATCAGACATATTTTGAAGAATTTTGTCCATTTGCAATTTGCAACTCAAAATTGCAGCAATAATATATATATATTATATATATATATATATCTATATATATATATATATATATTATATATATATATATCTATATATATATATATATTATATATATATAATATAATAATAATAATAATAATAATAATAATATAATACTAATAATCATTTCCCATGTTTATGTCATTCTCTTCCTGGTGGTATAGTAACGTAATATAACAAAGTACGGTATTACATTTACTTACCATTATTACAATACAATTCATACAACTCATTGTAGGGGAAATATCGCATTTTTCAACTTCTAACGCAAACTTTTATTTATATTCAAATTCCCAAATATTTTGACATTTTTTTCTACATTGCATCGACATATATGAAACTTTGTATAAAAAATAAAAAAACTTATATGGGATTCCTAAATACTGCTTATATCCTAAGAAAGTGTCTTCTTCAAAGATCACAAAGCACTCTCAGAAGCCCAGAATGGATGTTCATTTCCCTCTTCGGAAATAATGTAGTTTTGCATCTCTCACTGAGTACCATGCGTTTGAAAGATATTTGACCTTTTTTTTTTTCCGAAGTTATAATGCCATTTTTGCAAGAATGTAGGTGGCAAAAAACGAACCTTGATTGCATGAGAGTAGGCATTTGTGAAATGTGTCCTCTGGTTAGCCATACGTTCCAATAATTCCTCTTTAACATCAATACATCTATCCTTATAACGTAGCGTACCTTTCCACGAATTTTGACTAGCAGCTATTATGCCATTATATAATGTGAAGGGAAAAAGAGCCAAATCATAAAGGATAAAGTTTTTATAGTCACGAGCTTTTCCCTCATCATCAAAGAAATTACCCAAGTGATTAATCACCTTAGAATGGAGAAATGTATAAAAGATTGGAACATCATCAAAATTAATGAAGGAATTATTCGTCCTCGAATCCGCTAATCGTTCTTTCGAAAGTGAACAAGGACCAGGCTTCGCATATATCATTCACAAACGGATTGCCGAAATCAGGGATATCATCAATATCAAAATTACATTTAAAGTAAAATTCTTTTTCAAAGTCCCTCAAATGGTAATCCATAATATCTTCCATTCTCCATTGTACTTACTGTGATAGTTCTTAAGTTATTTTGAGACTATATATTAACTTTTCCATGTGCATTACCTTCAGCCCCCTGAACCTATATGACTAATCGAAGTCCGGCGTTTTACTTTATCGGGTTTGTTACTCCATATGAAATTAAAAATTACTGTTTCCAGCTCTTTCATGAAATTGTCAGGTGGGTTCGGCAAAATCTGAAAAAAGATAGACAGCTGTGAATTGCAAAACTCTTGAAGAGGTTTGTCCCAATCGGAGTAATGTCTCTATATGACCAAGTATTTAAAAGATGTTTCAGGCGTGGAAAGATGGAGAAGATATTCTCTTTTACAAGTAAATTCATACCAACAACGCGAACAACCGGGCCTTCTGCCCATATAGAGGTGGCAGTATTCACGAAATTGGTTTTTGATTGTTTTGAAAGGGGCCGAGCGGAAAAATAACAGTTTTATTCACATTACCTTGAAGCCCCGACGCTCTACCAAAACTATTTAAAACACGTACAGTTTCATGTGAAGATTGTTGTGTCATCCGCGTGCTGCATAATTTTATTATTTATTATTTATTTTGCTAATTAAATCTCCCAAACCTGTCAATTGTGGGAAGTTTTAATAGTGGGCGTAATCGTTGACATTTAGAACAATGGTTTTCAGACAAGGAACACCGTTGCTTTAGGTTTATTTTTAAAACACTAGTATGCGTCCGGCGTTTGATAAATAATAATATTAATAATAATAAATACTAACACACAACATATAATAACAATAATAATAAGAGTATGCTACATCGGTTCTTATATTGCGCACATACACACTAAAAGTGAGAAGAGGTGCGTGACTCGAGAAAACGCCCGCCCGCCCGCCCGCGTGCATGAACGAGTCTTCCAAAACGCCCGCCCGCCCGCCCCCCGCACGCCCGCTTGCTGAAAACTCGGCTTAATTGTCAAAACTCATTTGTCCAGCCAGTAATGTAGAAAATTATACTCAAGAGTGTCAAATGCTTTCTCAATGTCCACTAATAAAATGAACCCAGAAATTGCATCAACTTGGCTGTAATCAATCAGATCCAAAGTAAATCTAACATTTTCTCCGATAAACCTGTCTTTCATAAAAATAAAAAAACAGTCTGATTGGAACCAATTAACTGGGGCAGTACGGGTTTTAATCTATTTGCATGGCCTTTGCCGCAATTTTATAATCTGTTGGTAAGAAGCGTGATGGGCCTGAGATTCTTTATGAAAGACAAATCCTTTGGCTTGGAATAAACCGTACGTAATGACACCCTGGATTGTTCCGAAGACAACGCTTCCCTAGCAAAGGCAAAGTTAAAGGAAGATACCATCGAGGGACCAATTGCGTCCCATACACTTTGTAAAGATTGTTGTTAAACCATCTGATCCTGGAGACTTATTGTGATCCATTCCATTTAGAGCTACAGACTTCATCCTATAGTTAATAGAACCATTACATAATGCAGCCCCTCTCGAAAAGGTATAATTGAATGAAATCTTCCTCAAACCGAGGAGCTTCAGAATGTCTTAATTTATACAACGTGCAATCAAAGTTGCTTAAAGCATCCAAAATTTCATTCGGAAAAGTTATCCGATTTCCGTTTTCGACATTAACGTATATGATGATACTTTGTTTTTCTGTCGTTTCTCTAAATTAGGAAAATGAGAGCTACTCTTCTCGCCCTCTCACCCATCTGTCCCTAGACCTAATCTGAACCCCCTTTAGTTTGAAATCATAAATTTGTAGAAGCTCATTTTTGGCTTCCTGACTATCATTAGTCCCAAAGTATAATAGTTTTTGTTCTAGGTCATTCATGGAAGTTATCAAATTCCTCCTCTCCCGCCGCTTCCTTTCTTGTGCTAAAGCTTCACTGAACTTCATGCTAATTTTCCTAATATTGTATTTAATCAAATTCTCTCTTTGCCACAGGATCATTCTCCCTGTCCTCATTGGAGATATTTTTGTCTAATAATTTATTAATCATTTACAGATTCCTTATTCTCTAGCAATGAATTGTTTAATTTCCAAAAACCAGGCCCTCGTTAAGTGACTACAGTATTAACCGTGACAAAAACTAAGGAATGGTCAGACCTAATGCCTGTTATGAGGTCGTCCTTCGTGACTTTGGTAACAAGCGCCTCGGAGATGAGAAAAAAGTCCAAGCACTACACATCTCTAATAATGATGATATGATAATAATAATAACAATCGCCATGCTTCGGAAAACGCAAATTTACCAAAACAAAAAATCAGGTTCGCGACAAAATTCACAAGGGCTGCCGGATGGTCACATGAGGGCGAAAACGAGAGTTGGTCCAAAAGCGATCGCAATGCTTCGAAACACGCAAATTCGCGTTTTGTCAAATAACCCGATATGGCCACCGTTCGAGCAGAGCGGCTACGCCCAATTTCGAACCCATTCGAAACTTATTTTTTTTTTGTTCCGGGGACATATATTGCGAAGTCAAAATCAATCAGAGAACGCTTCGAAGAGTTACTGCATGCGCTTTGGAATTAAGTCTCGTCGTAAATCCAAGATGGCCGGCAATCAGGCGGATTGTCTCGTTCTCATAATTCCGTTATTGCCGTTAGTCTTTCTCAGCAAGCATACAACGCATAATCACCTTTATTTGGTGATCATGACATGCTTCGGCAGGGCGGCAATCTTCTGCCCATGAATAGAGGAGGGTGGATAGAATTTCCAAATACCTTTTAAATCGTAGTTCGGGTTTGCCGGTTTTGGCCAACTTCACCAGTTCACTCTTGTTATTAAAAGAAATGAGCGGGCACGGAGCATGTTCAAGAGATTGTTGAGGTCGACCATTTTAGGTAATTTGGTGGCTCTGGAAATTAACATTCAAGGACAAACAATTGGGGGGTTACTTATCCACTTGTTAATCTGTAAGTTTGGAACATGATATTTGCGAAGGA